>CAUYUJ010001425.1:370901-380901 GCA_963575745.1 Prorocentrum cordatum | reverse complement strand
CCTCTCTCCTCTCCCTCTTTTTTTTTCTCTCTCTCTCTCTCTCTTTCTCTCTCTCTCTATATATATATGTATTTGTTTGTTTCTCTCTCTCTCTCTCTTTCTGCCCTCACTCCCCTCCCTCCCATCCTTCCCTCCTGCCCTCCCTCCCTCTCTCTATCTCTCTGTCTCTCTCTCCGTCTCTCTCCGTCTCTAACTCTATCTTTTCTCTCGCGACTCCCGGCCGCAGCCTTGAGCTTTTGTTCCCAATGGTCAGTACGGCCAACTCGGCGCCAAGACCGCTGAAAAGGTGCGCGCGGCACCACATCTTCACCTGCGCGTTCTCTCCCTACGTGTGCCCCCTTTCTAGCCCTGTATCGCGGCCTTCGACCAGTCCCTCCCGTGTAGCCGTGGGCACGAAGCAGATTGGTTATTGGAGGCTTCCTTCGGGATCTTAGGGGCCTCTCTTGGGAGGAGTCTCTTTGGGCCTTCCTGGGCCCTGGGCGCCTCTGGGGGCCTGGAGCGGTCTCTTGGGGGTGCCTTGGGGGGGGGGAACTGGCTGCCTCTGGGGCATCTTGGGTGGAGCGCAACAACTTGCAGTTCGAAGTCCCGTGGGGCCTTTTGGGGCCTCCTGGGCTCTTCTTGGGAGTCTCGGAGGACCCCTCTTGGGCGGATCTTCGCTGCCTTTTGGTTTGTTTTGGGCGCTTTGCCAATACTCAAACTTGAGTCTTTGAAGGTCACGATGCAGTGGAGACCCATGCCAAGAAACACCTTGTTTGCCTCCAGGGTGCGCTGATTATCTTCGGTTGCAAATGGTTTGCCGTGGAAGGCGTGGCATCCCCATACCAAAAAAACAATGAGTATCCAGGGGTTGCAGGGTTGGGTGTCTGGTAGAAGGTTTCTTGTGGTCGAGCTCGTACTGTACAGTGCAATGCTTGCCAGCGCCGGCCCCGAATAGTAAGATATTGCCTACTAGATGTGTGAGCTATGGGATGTGAGCTATGTGGTGCAATGCGCGTGGTGCAGGCTATGTGAAGCAGTCTACATGGTGGAAGCAATGTGGTGCAATCCACGTTGTGTAAACTATGGGGTGTTAGTTATGTGCTACAAGCTATGTGGTTAACGCTATGTGGTGCAATGAATGATGATGATCCTGTAGCTGCCAACTCTACTGCTCGAGTAATCAGCCTCCCCCCCGCCCTCACCTAGGTTTGCAACACCCATGCGGCGGCGATTGCGATGACTGTTTGGCCATGGTTGGCGCATCTCTGCGGCCGCGCTGGCGCGCGCAAGCTCGCGTGCAGGTCGGCCACTTGGTCTGGCGTAGCCGTTGCTGCCGCGATGGTGTTTACCAATGAGAACCTCCCAGCGCGTCAAAGGCAGCGCTGGCCCGCGGGCACTTCCATGCGTGTCGGTGGCTCGGGAGGGCGCGATATCTCGATCACGTCGACAATTTCGGGAACGATGTTGATAGTAGCGACAGTGGTGGCGATGATGACGATGCCGACGGCAAGGCCAATAACGGCGCCGGCGATGTTATCGCCGGTAGCGATGATGACGCCCATGTGGCGATGATGAACATGCGTGAGCGATGATGGCAACAGTGGCGGCGATCGTCGATGACGATGACGTGGTGCGGGGGTGCTGGTGAGGGAAAGTGCGCGCGCAGAAATCCAAGCACTTTGTCAACATGTATGTTAAAAGACGTGTGGTTTCTCGTGTTGTTGAAGAGCTCTGCTTGAAAATGCTTCGGGAAAGCGATGGGTTTGGACGGATTGCGAAGCGCTCGCATGGCAGAGCGCGCGTGTGGCCCGGATGTGTGTGTGTGTGTGTGGGTGTTGTATGTTTTTTTTGTGTCGCGCACTGGGCGCATGCTGGACCAACGCGGGCGCACCGCGTCATGAGATGAGAACGCAGGTTTAGGGCGGAATTGTTTAACCCGTGGTAGGTTTGCATTTGATTTCAGCACGTGCGGGCGGACATGCAGCTTGTTAGATTTACGATGCCAAGCCTAAGATTTGTTGATGGTCGCCTCTCGAAATACTTGCAGTGCTCGTGTGTGTGGTGTGATTTCGACATGTCACTCGCGTGTAGATGTTGTGCAGTTTCTTGAATTGGACGGTTTAGACATTTTCTCTACTATACGCGAGTGCGCGAGCATGTTGTTATTTGGCGGGGATGAAAGGGGGGCGGTAAGGAGAGTGACTGGGATGGCGCTGGGTTCTTTTAAAAGATGAACGATGCGGCACAACCGTATTTTTCCGGTGTCCCAGGAACGTGGGGGAGGGCGGGCGTTCAGTATGAGGCGGGAGGGTGGTAGAGCTTAGCTTTGGAACGGAGAATCTACGGGTTGCATGTCAATTCGACCGCGCTGAGGTCGGCAGCGGAATTGTTCGCGCAAGTACCCCACCCGCCCACAACGTATTTGGCAAAACCCATTCGGCCGCGATTGTGGTTCCCGAGTGGAACTTGTTACCTCTACGGCCGCGCTGTCGCGTGCACGCTCGCACGCGGGGTGACCAACGGGTTTGGCACAGCCGACGAGGCCGCGATGGCGCTTACCGATTGGAACTTCCCTGCGCTTCTCAGAGGCCGCGTTGGCGCGCGGGCACCTCAGGGTCGGTTGCTCGGGCGGGTGCGATTTCCTGACGACGCCGGCAACAGTAGCAGCGATGATGATAATGCCGGTGGTGGTGGCGATGATCACGATGGCGGCGGAAACACCAATGGTGTTGCCGATGCCGTTGACGACGGCGATGATGATGGTGTCAGTGGCGAGGGCGGTTGTGATGATGATGGTGATGATGATGGCGGCAATGACGGCGAGTGGCGGCGACGATAAAGGCGGCGATGCGACGGCGCTGACGAGGGTGATGAGGAAAGGCGCGCGCAAACATTCAATGAATTTGGCAGATGTTCTGTTGAACCGCATGACATGCGTTTTTGTTCAAATGGTGTTGAGGAGTTCTGTGTTAAAATGGCTTGAAGACCACTTATGTTGGAATGGTTTTGCCGAGCGCGTGGCTGCGCGCGCATGTGGCCAGCATGCCGTTTTTTGACACAGTCGCGCATTGACGCAGGCGAGATCGACGCAGACGCACCGCGCGGCGACGCGAACATGCGGTCTGTGGATGAGGTTCACACAACCATCTGGTATTCTTATGGTTTCAGCAGGTGCGCAAGGAACAAGCATGGTATTGAGGTCGCAAGCCATACGTTATCGACCGGTTCAAGTCGTAGCGATTGCGCCGCACATTTGTATGGTATGCTTCGACAGTTGCGCGCGCGTTTGGTTGTGTGCGCGTTTTGTTTGAAGCGGCTTTTGGAAACATGTCGGTGTCAACGAGTGCGCGCGCATGGTATTGGTTGACAGGGATGGCGGGGGGGCGGAGCGTCGATACCGGCTTGATTGGGATCGTACATATGATGCCATATGGAAAAAACGGACGACGCGTCGGAGTCAATTGTATTGTGCGTTGCCTCAGGGCCACGGCGAAGTGCAGGCGCGGGAGGATGGACGAGTTTATTTTTCCTTTTGAATCGGGAATGTTAGCCAGCGCGGATCCCAAACAATGCGTTTTCAATATGCGTTGTGCAATCTACGTGGAGCGCATGTGGTGCAATATACGTGGTGCAAGTAATTTCTGTTCGCGGTGTGTTGTTAACTCCACCGTTCGACCAATTATCCCACCCACCCACCCGCAACTTGGCTTTCAAGCCCCATGGGGCGGTAATTGGAATGTCTGTCTCGCGTTGGCTGGCGCATCGCTGCGGCCGCGCTGGCGAGCGTAGGCTCGCGCGCAGAGCGGCCAGTTAGTCTGGCTCGACCGACGCGGCCGCGGCGGCTTTGGCCATTCGGGATTTCCCAACGCACCCCACATGCCGCGCTGACGCGCGGGCCCTTCAGTGCGAAACAGTGTTTCGGGCGGGCGCTGCACCATGAAAGTGTCGACAACGGTGGACACGATGATGATAGCATCGATGCTACGAACGACGACGACCATGACGACAGCAAGGCAAGTGACGGCGCCGATGCTGATCACGCCGATGACGATGATGTTGCCCACGCGTCGGTGAAGAAGGTTTTGGGAGGGTTTCGACATGCGCGCGCGGCCGACGGGCGAGAGTGGCCCGCAAGGTACTATTTGGCAGGAGCCTCGCACCCCCCCAGCACGCGGGAAATGGCGTTCGAATGATTTCGACATGCGCGTGCGAGAGTCCATGTCGGTCGCGTTGGGTGATACTGTTGAAACCCGATGGTTGTCCGATGAATTCGCGAGAGTATGCGCGCAGACCTTTTCTTGACTACTGACGTTGTAAAACAATTCGTTTTGATATTTTCCGGACGTTCGATTTTGTAACCACTGCGACACCTAAGGATTTTGAAGGTTTTCCGCATGGTGGGATTCTTTTTGCGCGGGATGGTTGAACATTGATGATCTGTGATACGCGAGAGGATGATGGGGGGTCGATACCGACTGGGGTTGGGTGGTGTGAAAATTCACATTCAGAACGAACGGCGAGGCGAAATCACATGCGAATTGCACACCCCAAGGGCAGGATGAGAATCTCGCCGTTGCGGGGGGGGATCTGAATTCCGCTGTTGGGAAAAACGACATATGCAGTGCAATCACGCTTCAATCGTGAAATCGAGTTGTCCTGGGTGATATTTCTTTTTTTATCTATGCGTTCATCATCCAGGGGAAGGAACCCGCATGTAGGACCAATCCCAACCGAGCGGGACCAATTACGACCGACGGTGACATTTCTCAACCGGCCAAGAAGCCAAGCGGTACCAATTACAACCAGCCATTTCGGGCCTACACTACAATTCCCTGAATCATTTGTTTAGATGATCCAGGCATCAAATGAATGTATTAAAGGTGCACGTGCATTTTGGTGGTCAACATGGGTGTCCCGGTTGGAAGGTGTACCCGTCTGTTTTCTGTGATATGGGACCGCTTTTTCAGCAGCAATTCACAACAACACACATCATTCCATAATAACAACAACAAACACCGAACACAACATACATTTACAACGCAGGCCCACACACCTCCCACGACAACGAATTTCGAAAACCCGACTTATCATCCTCGTTGTCATCGGCAGTTATATCCCTCCACCTTTCCTGCGTGTTTTCCTTCCTCCTCTTCCTCCTCCTTATCGTCATCTCCCTTCCACCGCATTCCTCGTTTTACTAATATGTGTTCCCCCTCTTGCTTCTCTCTTACCCCTCTTCCTCCCCATCCTCATCCTCATCTTCCTCCTTTTTCCTTTTCCTCCTTATCCGCCCCTTTCCTCATCTTCCTCTCCTCCCCCTCCTCCTCCTCCTCCTCTTCCTCCTCCTCCTCCTCGTCCTCCTCCTCCTCCTTTTCCTGTTCCTCCTCTTCTTCCTACCCCCAAACTGGTCCCAGGAGGTCTAGCGTGGGTCAAAACAGTTTCGAAATCGATCCAGATGGTTGAGCATGGCCGAGGATACTTCCCGACAGCCTCTAGCCGAGCAGGGCCGAACAGGGCTGAAATTTCACTCGGCGGCGGCGGCGGGGGGCTGAGCGACTCGCTCAGCCACGGTGTCCCTCCCCGTGGGTTCGGGGGTTTTCCGAACCCCCGGGGGCACGAGGCCCTTCCATCAGAAGCGTCGCCCTCGGAGACAGGGGATCCCCCGCGCCCGCAGGGAAGGAGGCGGAGGCCGAACGATTCGGCGGCGGCGGCACAGGGCAAAGCAAATTGTTCGGCCACGCCTCCCCCATGGGTTCGGGGGCCCCCAGAGCCTTCGAGGGCACGAAACGCTTCCATTGGAAGAGTGGACTTTGGAGGCCTGGAGGGCCCCGCGCCCGCGGGAAAGGCAGCGGGAGCCGAACGACTGCGGCGGCGGCGGCGCCGGGCAGGGCGATTCGATCGGTCACCTTCTTTCTCCCCGTGGATTCAGTCCCCCCCAACCCGCGAGGGCGCGAAACGCTTCCAGCGGAAGAGTCGCCCTCGGGCGTTTGGGACATCCCGCGCCCATAAGAAAGAAGGCGGTGACCGAACGATTCGGCGGCGGCGCTGCTGGGCCAAATGACCGTTCGCCCTCCCCTCCCGCCCCAATGGATTCGGGCGCTCACCGGGGCCCCAGAGGCGCAAAACATTTTCGTTTTTTGTTTTGGAAACGTCGCCCTCGGAAGCTGGGGAGCCCCTTGGGAACCCTATTGCACGTTCCGGGCCAAGCCGGACCCGGCGCGAGGTTATTCCAACACCATGGTGGCCGAGGCGACCGACGGAAGATGGAGGGCACGCCCCCTGCACCCCAAGGAGGCCTGGTGCGCGCAAGGGGGGCCCGCGGACTTGCGGGGCGCCCTGGGTCGCGCAGGGCTCGCCGTCGCGGATCGGATGCGGGCTGCCTCGCGAGCTCAACAACGGCGCACTGCCCGGCGGTTGCTGCAGCGGGCGGAGCGCGGACTGCGCGGAATGGAGGGGTCGCCCCGGGGCGGCCAAACATCGGGCGGCCAGGCCGGCGCGGGGCCCGACCCAGATAGAGATCGTGGCGACGATCGACCAGGTTCGGATGTGGCGTCGCGCTTGGCTCCAAGACAGGGGGCGCCTGAGCGTCCTTCCTCTACGAAGCTGCCTTAGAGGCGGAGCGTCAGCTACCGGTCGACCTGCGGCTTGAGGCGTTGGCGGAGGACAAGGGGCCGCCCGCGCACGCGCCCGCGGAGGGCTGTCCCCCCGAGGACAGCGGGCGGGCAGGCGCAGTCACGTTCGACCATGGGGAGGCGGAGCCGGCGGGGAGCGGGCCCCCGCCAGCAGCCAAGTCGAAGGGCGTGGGCCCGCCCCGCCCAAGCACCGAAAGGGCAGGGTTTGCAGCGCGCCGGCACCAGAATTGGCGAAGCCGGCCGCGTGGCGCTTGAGCGGGCGACGCAACGGGCCGCCCAGCCTCGAGGAACTGGCCGACGAACGGGGACTCGATCGAGTGGCGATCGATGCTGAGTTGGTCAAGCTCGCCGAGGGCACCCGCGCGACCTGCAGGGCTGGCCGGCGGAGCTGGCTACTGTGGAGGCAGTTGAAGCAGCCTCTATTTGCAAGGGGGGCGCGAGACGAGAGGCGCGCTGACGTGGATGACCCGATTCGCTACGGGGTATTCTTGCGCGACGTCGCGGGACGCTGGGCCACCACTATAAGGCAGAAGTTGTTTGCCATCCGGCACGCGCACACCCTGGCAGGGCGCGGGGGCGTCGCCGCGGCGGGCCGTCGGAGGCCGCGGACTACGATGGAGGGGCTACGGCGCTGGGGCGGCAAGGTTAGGCGAAAGTTGCCCGCAACCCTCCGGATGCTGATGCGGCTGAAGGAGATCAACCAATGTACCGAGCCGCGCGCGGAAGCGGTGGTGTTATGGAGTTCACTCGTGACTGGGTACTTCTTCATGCGGAGGGCGTCGGAGCACCTGGCGCGGCCCGAAAAGTCCTGGGGCCTGGATCGGGTTGCCCGGGGCATCGACGTCCAGGGCCTCCGGGGCGGATCCCCGGAGCGATGGCCGGTCGCGCGCGACGAGGTCGCCCCGGCGATCGCGTCTTCTAAGACGGACCAGTACAACGCAGGCTGCCACCGTGATCGCATCCGCTCGGGGCGCCCGCTGCGCGCGGCAGGCGCGCTAGCGGATCTGCAACGAGAGGGCCCCCAACGGTGCGAGCGCGGACATGAGTCGGGGCCGCCGCTGCTTCGTCGCGCGAACGGCCGCGCGGCGACGCAGGGCGAAGTGCAGGGGCTATTGCAGCTAGCCGCGTCGGCGCGCGGGGTAGAGGGCGACCAGGCAGGCTCGCGTTCGCCCCGCATCGGGGGCGACGGCCCTCTTCCGCGCGCGCCATTACCCGGTGGCGGTCGAACGCTTCGGTCGCGGGGCGACGGGCGCCTTCCACGGCCACCTGCGGGGGGGTCACCGACGGCAGCAGTCGCTCGCCACATTGGCGCCCGACGCGCGAGGCGCAGCCGCATTCGACGAACGGCGCGGGGCCGACGGCCGCAGACGCAGGCGGGGGCGACGAGGGGCCGCGCCCGTCGGCTAGACCAGCGTTGGCGCCGGGCCGCCCGCCTCGGGCTAAGTCGGAGCGGCGGCGCGGCCGATGCGCCGACAGTGGTCCGTAAATCGCCGAGTTGGGCTCGCATCCGCTCGTTGCGTAAATCGCTGTCATCGCCGGCTGCGGGGAACGCGGGGCAGCGCGAGGTCGCCAACGATCGCGCCGGGCCCGCGGGGGCTCGGCGGGCGGGCAGCCACCCGTGCAGCGCCGGGTCGAGGCGCGGAAAAATGCAGGCGGGGCTGTCGCCGACGCCCATCGCCCCCATCCCCTGCGCCCCCTGCGCGCGCAGTGCCCCGGCCGTTTCGGGCCCGCGAGGGGGCGGGCGAAGGGGCCGAGGCGAGCCCCATCCAGTCCGGTGGAGCAGCAGCGATGGTCGCCATCGCAGCGGTCGCGCCGGCGGCGCCGGCCGGCGGCGCCATGGGCAAGCGGGGCAAGATGCTCGCGCAGGTGGCCGCGGCGGGGGTCATCGCGAGAAGCTCGGAGACGCCCGACTTGCCGTCGCGCGCGCGCGGGCTGCTGCAGGAGCTGCTCGGGGAGGTGGACATCGAGGGCGAGTTGGCGGAGCTGGGCGACCCAGACCTCGACGCGGCGCCGCCCGCTGCGCAAGCCTGCGTGGCAGCCGGGGGGCCCGAGGGGAGCGGGGGCTGCTACCTCGTGGACGGCGATGGGCAAAGGGGCTCGCGCGCAACGCGGTGGACAGGAAGCGGGCCGCCAAGTTGGCGCTGGCGGTGGGCGCGTTCATTGGCGGGGATCTGGCCACCCGCCGCCGCGTCCTGAAGCGGACCCCCCGCCTGCGCGAGCTGGCGGCGAGCTTCAACAGCGAGGCCGTGGACGACGCGGCAGACGCGCCCATGGCGAGGTGCATCTGTATCGGGGAGGATGAGGCGAGCGACCCTGTAGACGGCAAATTGGCTAAGGCGGCAGCGCAGGCAAGCCCCTGCAAAGCCGCGGCACCGCTGCCCCTGCCAATAGTGCCGAGCCCAGCCCCCGCGCGCCCGCAGGCGGGCGAGGCCAGCCGCGGAGGAGGCGGGCGCGGGCGGCACAACCCAGCGCCCAGCCAGGCGCGAGAGGCCGGCCAGACGCGCGAGGCCCAGGAGGCCACCCGTCAGGCGCCGCAGCGAGCGCCGCGCGAGGCGCGCGCCTGGCAACCCGGTGACGGGGCGGGCCGCGGCGGAGCAGAGGTCCCTCCACCGCCGGGGGGGGGGGCCCGAGCGTGACCGCCGCGGGGAGACGACGACAGCAAGTACTGCAGGCACCACGGGCAAGGCGCGCCCACCGTCGCGCAGACGCCGTCGGAGGCGCGAGACGGAGCCCGCGGCCGAGAGAACGGGCGAGGAGGCGGAGCGGGCGATTAGGCCGGCCATGGCGCCGCCCGCAGTCAGGAGGTAACACCTGGAGAATATGTTCTCGCAGCGCGGCGAAGTGGTCCACGCGGCGCTCGCATGCGACATCCGGTGGAAGGGGCAGCCCATGGCGCCGGGCGGGTTCAAGCGCCACGAGGATGCGAAGACCGCTCTGTCCCCAGACATCCGAAGGTATTGGTTTTTTCATAGCTGCGAAATGTCTTGGTTTTTGTGGATTGTCTTGGTTTTTGTTCCAGACTGTGCGATGTCTTGGTTTGTTGTCAGATGTCTTGGTTTGTTGTCAGATGTCTTGGTTGTTTGCTAGATGTCTTGGTTTTTCTTACAAGTAGACACCCCGACGTGACCAGTCACAACAGGCCGTAGCAAATACAATGCACGTGCTAGATACACCGATAAAGGAGACACAACAAAACATAGTTTCCAACGCGCATAAATCTTCCATGTTAAACTCGAGAACTGAATGGCGAAACTGCTTCACTTGTTTTATGAAGGCCTTGACATGGAAATAAACATAGTCGAGTAGCACGTTTCCTTTTATCACGCACGCGCGCGCACTCGCGCGCGCCCTGTATTCTGGTGACCTCAACATGGAATGCTCGATCCTCA
>CAUYUJ010001425.1:363401-368401 GCA_963575745.1 Prorocentrum cordatum | reverse complement strand
TGATGATGATGATGATGACGATGCTGTTGCTGATAATGATGACGGTGGTGGTGATGAGGAGGAGGACGAGGAGGAGTAGGAGGAGGAGGCTCGAGGAGGAGGAGGAGGAGGAGGAGGAGTAGGAGTAGTAGTAGTAGTAGGAGGAGGAGGAGGAGGGAGAGGGAGTGGTGCAGGGGGTGAGGGAGTGAACGGGGACACGGGAGAGGAGAAGGAGGACGACTAGGAAGGAGATGAGGAAGATCGGGAAGACTGGCGATAATGAGAGACGATGGTGATCACGCGGGCTAGGAGCATGCCTCAGGAGCAGGGGGGGCAGGAGGAGGAGTGGCAGGGTGGAGGAGGGACGCACCCAGCCATCAGGCGCTGGTCTACACGGAGGGCCAGCCAGTCATCGCGGGTGCCCTTCTTCCTCCACCTCTCAATCCATTCGTCGACGGCAGATCTGCCTCTCGGTCGATCGGCATGCGTTCAATGCGTCCTCGGCTCCTGCTCCTGCACATGGTTTTCCCTTCCCCTCCTTCTCCTCCTCCGCCTCCTTCTCCTCTGCCTCAACTTCGCATGGCCCTCCTCCGCTTCCTCCTCATTGCATTGCTAGCTCACTCCTGCTAACTCCCCTGGCGCGCCATCCTCCGCGTCGTCACCATCGCCCCATCAAGGTGCGAAGATCCCCAATTTCGAGGATTATCAGCAGGAGTACACGTCGCGCCCGAACAGAGCGGCGATGCAGGTGCACTGAGGGAAACTATGAGAGTGGGATCAACCATAATTGATACGAGGATGGTGAGGATCCACGAGGAAGGGGATTGAGGAGACGGGTCGAGGATGAGGAAGAACATGACAACAACCAGGGAAGTGAGGATACCGCGCGATCCAGCCGCCGAGGAATAGGACAACACTGACCAGCCCTGCAGGAGAATTGTGGTTAAGGAGGGGGGGAGATGTGACGAGGAGGAGCGAGGAAGGTGGATCGAGGAAGGACGGTGAGAGAGGACGGGGGTGATGGGGCCACTGGGAGGGAGTCCCAGGTGTGGATCCCCATGGCAGAGGCGCTGGATAAGATCACGGACACGCTGCGCATCTCCCAGAAGTGCGCGGAGGCCCGAATGAACAGACGAGGATGATGGTAAGGACGGGAGCACGAGGAGGAGAGGTGGGGAAGGGGGATTGTATTGCGCAGGAAAAGTGGGGTGAAGGATGGAGGAGGAACGGGGGGAACGAGGAACGAGGAACGGAGGGGCGACCCTCCCCCTAGAGGCGGCATGGTCATCGCTGTACTGGGCGCCCCTCCGCGTGCACCTGCAGAACGAAGACAAGCGCGGCCGCGTCCCGACGAACAAGGTCATGAAGGCACACCAGTGCCGAGGGGCAACATTAAGGAGGATGAGAGGGAGAGGGAGGGGGAGGAGGAGGAGGAGGAGGAGGACGGAGGACGGAGGGCGGAGGGCGGAGGACGAGGAGGAGGATCTCGAGGTGGATGAGGAGGAACACTAGTAAGAGGAGATGGTTTAGAGATGACGGTGACGAAGAGCACTGGAGTGGCGCCTTCGAGGAGGGTAGGATGCGGAGGAGTGGGCAGAAGTATGCACATGTCCACCACCTCTTTCTCCTCTTCATCATGCTCCTCCTCTCCTTTCGTCTCCTCCCCCTCCTCATCATCATCAGCATCATCATCATTATCATCAGCAGCAGCATCATCGGCATCATCGTCGTCGTCATCATCATCATCAGCAGCATCAGCATCAACATCATCAACATCACCATCATCGTCATCATCGTCCCCCTGCTCATCCTCACCGTCCCCTCATCTGCCTCATTCCTCCTCCACCACCACAGTCATCAACAGCGTTCGAGCCCAAGGTATTTGCAAGGACGAGCGATTCGGCGTATCCACGCGCACTACCAGAAGATGAATGGAGCGAGCACCCAGCCATCGAGAGCGGAGATGGAGGCGCCCCTCTCATCCACCGTACCACGCCCCCATCATCCTTCTCCTCCTCACGCCTCTCCAGCACTCCTTTTCCTCCGCTTCCTCGTCCTCCTCCTCCTCCTCCTTCTCTTCCTCCTCCTCCTTCTCCTCTTCGTCCACCACCGCCTCCCTCCTCTCTTTCGTCATTATGACCCATCATTCCTCGGTTGCGCCTCGAGTCCCCCCCTGCCTTCCTGAAAAGGCAAGCGCAGACAGGCAGATCACGCCCTACGACAGCGAAGATGAGGAGCAAATTACTGAGGACGGCTTCCGGCAGATGTTGGCACAGGTTTGCCAGGGAGGATAATAACGAAGAGGACGAAGGAGGACGAATGAGGAAGATGGAGGAGAAGGATCGAGAGAGGGAGGAGAAGGAAGAGGAGGAGGAGGAGGTAACAAGGAATATGAGTCAAACCAACATGCACGAGGGAAGGCACAGGAGAGACGAGGGGATGAGGGGCAGGTGAGGGAAGAGGAAGAGCAGGAGGAAGAGGAGGAAAAGGAGGGGCAGGAGGAGGATCGAGGAGGAGAGATGAGGGGAAATACGATGAGGAGACGGAGGATGGTAATGAGGAGGTAAGGAGGAGGACGATCAGGAAAAGGATGACTGGGGAGAGGTGCAGCAGAAGGGCGACTTCGACCAAGACGAAGATCAGGACGAGGCTGCGCAGCAGGAGCAGGTCGAGACGCCAGCGCAGGCGCCTAGGCGTCGAATCCCGTTCATCAAGAGCCTACTAGCGTGCAGGCCGACGCCAAGGATCGAGGGAACGAGTGAACCAGAGTTCGAGAGGGAGGAAGGACCAGGAGGAGGAGGAGGACGAGCAGCAGCAGCAGCAGCAAGTGAACGACGAGACAACGCCAAGGCAGATGATGATGATGATGATGCTGATGATGATGACGTTGATGCTGCTGATGGTGGTGATGATGCTGATGAGGGTGATGAGGATGATGGTGATGATGTTAATGACGGTCATGATGATGATGACGATGATGATGATGATGCTGCTGATGCTGCTGATGACGATGACGATGAGGGAGACAACGATAGGGGGCACCCTCCAGGCGAGGAGGCAAGGGATGAGAAGGAGGACGGCGATCGGTACAAGGAAAGGGATTGCAAGGTAAGGAATGATGAGGAAGGAGGAGGGGGAGGAAGAGGATGAGGATGATGATGAGGAGGAGGAGGAGGAAGAGGAGGAGGAGGAGACAGAGAACGAGGACGGAACCAGAGAAAGGAACTCAAAAATCACGTAACCGATGAGGTGGATGCGGAGGAACGGGACGGCACGAGGAGGAGGGCGAGGAGGATCTCGAAGGAAGTCGCGGATCAAGACGAAGACCAAGAAGAAGAAGACGCAGCAGGAGCCGAGAGAGATGGTGGCCATCAAAGACGAGCCAGTGTTGGCGCTGCCCATGATCAAGCGCCCAGCAGCAGCAGCAGCAGCAGCACCAGCAGCACCAGCAGGCGGCACGCCCATGAAGCGTATGAAGCGCCCAGCAGCAGCCCCGAAGGCTTCCTCATCCTCCTCGCCCTCCTCGTCCTTCTCTCCCCCTCGATCTCTCACTTCCACGGCTACGCTCAATCCCTCATCCATGTGTGCAGCTCCATTACATTGTACTAGTTCCTATACGTACGCACACGCACACATTCGCGCATACACGCATGTACACATGCCTACCTACCTACCTACCTAGCTACCTATCTGCATACATACATACATACATACGTACCTACATACATACATACATACATGCATGCATGCATGCATGCATGCATGTATGCATGCATGCATACATACATACATACATGCATGCATGCATGCATGCATGCATGCATATATACATACATACATACATACATACATACATACAGACAGACAGACAGACAGACAGACATATAGACAGACAGACAGACAGACACACAGACATACATGTATACCTGCACACAATGTACACATCCATGCACATGCATACGTACATGCATACATGTATACAACCAGGCGGACATACATACACACATACATACAGGCATGCACATGTCAATACGTATACACAACTACATGCATACATACATACATACGTACATACATGTATACATGTATACATGCATGCATGCATGCATGCATGCATACCCTCATACACACATGCATACATACATACATGCATGCATGCATACATATATACATACATACATAGGTACATACATACATACATGCATACATACAGACAGACATACATGCATGCACGCGTGCATGTGCAAACGCCTGTGTATACACATGCATGTATACATACACACACATGCAAACACACACGCGCACGGACATACACACAGGCCTGGTTGTATGTGTGTATGCGTGTATATATACAATCATGCATACAGACATACATGCACGAATATATGTATGCTTGCATGTACACATCCAGACATCGAGTCCAGTCATGCAGGCGTGCATAGTCACGTATAGGTAAGTGGATGCATGCGCCATACAAGCCTACATGCATGCATGCATGCATGCATGCATGCACATGTGTACATGTGCAGACTGCGTGTGCACGTGCACGCAGCCATATACATCCATGCATGCATACATGCGTACAGATCTGGCATGCATATGCACACATGTACATAACATCGATTTCCCCATGTAGGCAGAGCTGGTGCAGCCAGTCGAGGAGCTCGAGGTGGCCGAGGAGCTCGAGGGCGCCGATGAGGTCGAGGTGGTCGAGGAGCTCGAGGGCGCCGATGAGGTCGAGCTGGCCGAGACCCAGCTCAGTGAGGGCGCCGAGGGCGCCGATGAGGTCGAGCTGGCCGAGACCCAGCTCACCGAGGGCGCCGAGGTCGAGCTGGCCGAGACCCAGCTCGTCGAGGAGGAGATCGAGGGCGCCCAGGTCCAGGAGGAGATCGAGGGCGCCGAGGTCCAGGAGGAGATCGAGGGCGCCCTGCCAGAAGGTACCATGGCTCGAAGGATCGAGGAATGGGAGGCCCGCTTGAAACGTTGATTCGAGATCCTCCTCCCCCCCCCTCCTCCTCCTT
>CAUYUJ010001425.1:170901-358401 GCA_963575745.1 Prorocentrum cordatum | reverse complement strand
ATGTTTTTTCATGTTTGTTTCATGTTTTTTTTCATGTTTTTTTTCATGATCATGTGTTTTCATGTTTTTTCATGTTTTTTCATGTGTCTCATGGTTTTTCATGTTTGTTTCATGGTTTTTCATGTTGTTTCATGATCATGTGTTTTCATGTTTTTCATGTTTTTTCATGTGTTTCATGTTTTTTCATGTTTGTTTCATGTTTTTTCATGTTTTTTCATGATCATGTGTTTTCATGTTTTCCATGTTTTTTCATGTGTTTCATGTTTTTTTCATGTTTTTTTCATGTTTTTTCATGTTTTTTTTTCAATTCCTGCGTTTCACGTTTGTTCATGTTTTTCATGTTTTTTCATGTGTTTCATGTTTGTTTAATGTTTTCCTTATGTTTTTTCATGTTTTTTCCTTCGCGCGCGCGCGTGCCCCATCAGCTCCCCGCCCCCGCGTGGCCGCCCTGGCAGCACCACAGATCGTCCAAGGTCCCCGCACGCACCGCCCCCAGCCCCCACGATTGCACCCCATCAACCCAACTGCCTGCGCCAGCCTTGCAATTACCACGCGACGCACCAACCGCCACCACCGCCAACACCTACAAGCACCATCACCACGTCGCCACCACCGCCACCACAACCACCACCGCACCCACCACCACCATCGTACGACCCACCACCACCACGCGCACGTACGGTGGTACCATATATATGTATGCACTGCCGCTTCGAACCAGCGCGGCCCGCGCATTTGGGCAACAGGTGATCCGCCGCGCCAGCTGGCGCGCCATGCCCCCGAAGCGCAAGAATGCTGACCAGAAGGCCTCCTGTCCAGAACTGCCCCGTTCGAGTCCGGATGGGTCCTCGATCACCCCCCATGTGCGCGCGTCGACTTCGGTACGCGTGCAACTCGGGTTGCACGCGCGCCGAAGTCGACGCCCGATCGGGCGACGAAATCTATACATATACTGGTACCCTGGCCAGGCCCATTCTGGACCCAGGATATATGCAGTGTATATATACATATATAAATGGCACGCCATGTCCAGGGAACAGTGGATATGTATAGATTTCGTCTCCCTGAGCTCGGGAGCTAGAGGACCCAGGAGGCGATGAGGATGCTTGCACCGCGCCCTATCGGAGGCGAAGGCGGCGGCGGCGGCGCCGAACAAGGACAAGCTGAAGCGGGCCAGGGAGGCGAACACTGAGCACGAAAATGCGCTGCAGCGTTTACGGCGCCCTGTGCTTTAATGACTTATGAGCAGGTGGGAAGGAGGAATAGGTGGGAACATGTGGGAAGGAAAGGAGAAGGTGGGAATGAAGGGAACATGTGGCGGGAAGGAGGAATGTTGTACTTGTTCTGAGCAGGTGGGAAAGGAGGGATGAGGCAACGGAGCGAATGAGGAGGCGAGGAAAGGATGACAAACCAGGTCGAAGAAAAGGAGAGGATGAATTGAGGAATGCTGATGACATGAGGATCGAAGGAGGAGCGATGGACATTCGAGGGACGAGGACCGAGGAGAAGAATGGAGGGATGAGGATGAGGAAAGAAATGAGGGGATGAGGATCGAGGAGAAGAAGGGGGGACGAGGATCGTGGGGAGGGGTGAGGAAGGAAGGAAGGAGGAGATCACCACCCCAGGTACCACGCCAAGAAGACGAAGAAGGAGCTCTACGACGAGTTCAAGAGGCTGAGCCAGGATAAGAAAGACCACTGGCTGCGCCGCTGGCAGGAGACAGGCTCGACGAGAGGGCTCTGAGGAAGGAGGGGGATATAAGGGGGGAGGGATACCATTATCAAACATACTAGGAAGAGGATGAGACCAGAGAAGGAGCTACCGGATGAAGAAGGATGAGGAAGAGGAAGATGAACAGGATGCGGAGGAGGGCCAGGGGAAAGAAGATGATGATGAAGACGTCGATGATGAGGATGAGTGGTCGAAGGAAGAACGATGAGGATGAATAAGCATGAGGAAGAAGATGAGGAGGAAGACGGATAACGATAGTGATTATATACTTGGCATCGCTCGGACGTGTGCATTTTTCCTTTGGCGCGGGCCATCGAGGAGCATCCTTGATCACTTGGCGAAAAGAAAAACACGCACGAGACAGAAAAAAGCGAAGGGAATGGGCGTGGGAGCGATGGCCAGTATAGCATGAGCGATAGGCAACTTCGACTTTGTCCAAGTGGAGAAGCAGGAGTACCAGGAGAGGCTGCGGAGCAGCGGCCATGAGGACAAGTGGCACACCAAAGACGAGCTGCTCGTGAGTTTCGGATACAACGCAGCGCTGCCCGACTGTCCAATGTCTGCGAGGAATCGTTGTTGTTTTTCTTGTTTGCTTGACGGCGACGCCGAGGGATAGAGCGATGATGGAGGAGGGGTGCGAGGCTCGAATGATCCAAGGAGGGAAGATGACATCGGTGAGGAAAGGTGGGAATATGAGGGACTGGATGATCGATTGACGGACCTACAAGTGAAATCGATGGATTGCCGATGGGAAGATTGATGGGAGGAGGGAGGAGGGAGTGAGGAGGCGAGATCGATTGGATGATCGATGAGGGGATCCACGAGAAGCTCGACTGATGATCAATGGGAGGATGGGGGACTAGCCTACAGCCAAGATACGCTGAAATGAGGAACAGTTTGGGTTCGGAGGGGACTCGATGTTCCTCAGGTCCTTCCATGTCTGCTACTCGCAAGCGTTGTTAGTGCTACAAAGAGGCCTCGTTCCGTACCCATCGTTCCTTAATTCAGCAGCCCGAGCGCGGGGAGAAAACATCCAACCTACAGGGCCATGGCGCGCGCCGAGGCCGTCATCGCCACCTGCAGGGCGTGTCGTGGACACGTGAAGGTGGGCGGGATGAGGATAAGGATGATGGGGGAAATGAGAAGTTAGATGAGGAGGGGGAGGAGGGGGATGAGAAGGAGGAGGAGGAGGAAGAGGAGGAGGAGATCGAGAGAAGATGAGGATTCAAATCGGAGAAAAGTTGACCTAAACAAGATTTATGTGTTTCGTAGTTGTGCCCTCGATTTGCCAGGCCCTAGAATTGTCAACAAAAACTACTCAGGTGAAAATCCAGCCCTGGATCAGGACGAGGATGAGCAGGAGAAGGGGCAGCCCAGGTGGACAGGCAGCACGGTGAGGAGGTCTTCAAGCGCGTGGAGGATTACGAGCGGGTCAGCATCAACCACGGCCAGAGGCTGCAGACCACCTTGACGAGCGAGCAGCAGCAGGTGGAACCCGTCAGGCGCGACCTTGGTCGCTGCTCGCAGGCCAGACGGGAGGGAGGGATCGAAATGGATTAGCTTCGAGGGGGAGGACGGAGGAGGAGAACCTCGAGTAACAATATGCCCGTGACTTGCGTGCATCTGTCCTGCTCGAGGTCCTCGTCCTCCAACCTCCTCTCCAAGCTCATCCATCACCGATTTCTCGCTTCTGGCAGAGGCCCTGGACAGCGGTTCGGACGATGACGGCTCCTACAGCAGCTACACTGATGACGAGGACGCGAACGGAAACATATATGATACAAATATGATGCCATAATGTTCAGAAGGGCATGCTGTCAAGGAGGCGGGGGTAAGAAGAGGTAGGATACATGGACCAGGATGTTACGGATTTTTCACGGCAAAGGGACGGGAAACAATCATATGGTGCTGGATGCAATGAGCAAGAGGAAGGAGGATACTGAGGAGGAGGAGGAGGAGGAGGAGGAGGAGTGGTGACAGAAGGAGGGGGGTAGGAGAAGGAGTAGCGTGATACGAGATGTGGAGGATGATGCGAGGAGGGTGGGATACCTCGAGGAGAATATGAGAACCAACCCTCCATCCCCATGATAAGGGCGATGGAAAAGACTCGAGTATCATATTCCCAAAGCCCAGGACGAGCCTGGGGCAGCAGCTACGTCGCCCCCGACACCAGGAGCCATCCAGATCGGCTCGAGCGCGGCGACTAACCTGGGAGCGGCTACACACCTCCACGCGCTGCTGTCTGGCTGGAAGGTGGTAGGAGGAGGTATGATGAGCAGAAGTAGGAACGCTCGAAGAGCAGCAGCAAGAGGTTCGAGGACCGATCGTGATCGATAGTGATTACGGTGGTGGCGGTAATAGTGATGGCGATGGTTATAATGATGATGATGATGATGATGATGAAGCTGATGGTGCTGAGGTGGTGCTGGTGATGCTGATGATGGCGAGGTTGATGGTGATGGTGATGATGACTAGAATTATGATTGTGATTAGCCTTACTATTACGCTTGAGTTTATACTGGTAATGGTGATGAGAATGTTGATTATGATGATGATGGTGATGATGATGAGGATGATGGTGACGCTGATGATGATACTGCTGACGACGTGTCAATGATGCTGTTGACGCCGCTGCTGCTGCTGCTGCTGCTGCTGGTGATGATGATGATGATGATGATGATGATGATGCAGACGGCCGACCGCGGGTCCCGCTCCAGCCAACTGGAGGGATGCTTGGCCCTCGGACGAGGAACACTGCAGCTGCAGTCGAGGTAGCGGAGGACCAGGAGTGGGAATGATCATGAATGAGGAGGCGAATGTACGAACGAGGCTAGGAGGAACGAGCGAGGCAGGCGAGAGGAGAGAGGAGAACTCGATGAGCAACAGCAGGATGAAAAAGGAGGGGGAGGATGGCGAGGAGGAACACGAGGACGAGGATTGGAGGAGAGAGGAGGACGAGAAGATGATGACGAACTCGATTAATATCGAGGGCGGAGGTGTCAGAGATGCCCTGGTTGCAGCCGTGGCATGTGCAGCTCGAGGAGAATGTGGCAGCGCTGGAGTTTGCGAAGGATGCGTTGGTCTACCATGTGCAGAACAGGTCGGTCGCATCAATCCTCCTCCTCCTCGTCTTCCTCCTCCTTCTCCGCCTCCTCCTCCTCCTCCTCCTCGCCCTCTTCCTCGTCACAACTCCTCCCAACACAATCATCGCCTGGTCCCCGAGGCCCAGGTGATGACGGATTGGCATCGAATCGCTCTCATTCCAGGTCGTCCGAGGCCGACATGAACTACAACGAGTGTGTCGCTGCCATCACAAAGGCCATCAGCGGGTGAAGAGGGAGAAGGAGGAGGAGGAGGAGGAAGCGGAGGAGGAGGAGGAAGAGGAAAAGGAGGAGGCAAAGGAATACGCAAGACGGACAGATCCTTCCACTATCACCTATCCCGTTGGTCCCTCCATGGATGCAACGATCGTTGCATCCATGGAGTGACCAACGGGATCGATGAGGGGATCGTGAGAGTGAGCGGTGACTCCAGGCGAACACCTTCTACCAGATGATCCTCCCTGTCCAGCAGTCCGTCGCCGCGGCCAACGCGCAGATCGCACCGCCGTGATCCACCACCCCGACCCGAGCACAAGTTCGAGAGGAGGGAGGATCCGGTATCACCGTAAATGAAGAGAGAATGATGAAACAATCGGCGGAGGGGTGACGGAAGGAGCTCCAGATGAGGGTGATATCTTCGAGGGCAGTGATCGAGTGATCAGACCTCCTCTCGATAGTAAGGGGGCCCTCGAGGGGCTCATCGGCCATGTTTCTCGGCCATTCTGAAGGGTGGGCGCCTAAACATTTCAACGCCCCTTGTCCCAGTCAGAGACGGGCCCGCGGATGGGGGGTACCCCCCCATATGCGCGGGCCCGTCTCTGACCCTGGAACCTTTTCTTCGTTTGGGGGCCCGAGGCCATGCCCAGAGCCCGAGGCCGTCTCTGACCCTGGTGCCCTTCCTCGTTCGGCCGAGGCCATGCGAAGGCCGACGTTTCGGACCGATCGGTCCTAGTTTGCTGGCGCGCGACGTGCGCGACGTTACAGCTCGAGCAAGGCGAGGAGGGGCTCGCCGTGCATCGCTCGAAATAAGCGACGCGTTCTCGAGAATTGCACGTCTCCTCCGCATACCCTTCTTCAGTCGTCTTCCTCCGCCACATTACCCCCCTCTTCTTCATCCTCCTCCTCCTCCTCCTCCTCCTCCTCCTCCTCCTCCTCATCATCATCATCATCATCATCATCTCTTCCTTCCAAGTTTAGTGTACCTCCACGCGTAGTGTTTACACGCCCTGGTTGCAAGTACCCTCCCAGCTTGATTGTCTGAGGAGGGCGTGGCACTCAGCTGGTGGAGCATCATCTCGCCCGCCCGATCCCCATCCAACCATTCCCGCCCGACTCCCTGACGCTCCTTCCTTCGCCTCCCGTACTGGTGCAGGCATCCTTGCAGAATGCTCTGCACTGAGTTCGTTAATGGTGCTACGTGGGTCGTCCCGAATACGCTCGCGTGGGCACTCCAAGTGTTGCTGATCACCCATCCCCAGTTCTACTAACGAGGGGCGAGAAGGGATGCCAGTGGACATACGCACATCATATTATGGAAGCGTGGAGTGGAGGAGCCAATTCTGTTTTTGAGAGGGGTCCCAGGGTCAACAACGTTTGGTGACACCTCCCTGGGAGCTGGGGGCCTCTATACCTCGCATGGAGGAGGGGGGAGAGACATCATTGAACACCTCGCCACATCCATCATCAAATGCAATCATGCTGCATCTTGAAGATGTGTGCTGTTCCAATGCGTACCTGTGCATCCTTGCTTTTGCTGACCAGGTGGGGACAAGTTCCAGCTAGGGGAGTTCTAGGAACTTGCATCGTCACTGCGCGCATCCTGGGGCCATCGACGCTAGAACTGATAGGATACCATGGTTTCAAGCAATAAGTTGTGGCTGTTCACTTGAAGCGTTCGGTTTCAAACAATACGTTGTGGTTGTTCACTTCGAGCGTTCGGTTTCACTGGGTTTGTCCGTAAGCGTTTCGGTTTCAAACGATACGTTGTGGTTGTTCACACATGTCAGCCCGCGCCGCTGCAGCCCTGCTCTCCACCGACGCTGGAGGTGGAGGGGGTCGCGCGGGCGCTGGAGGCAGTGCGGGTCGCGCTCCTGGTGTGGGCGCTGGAGGCAGCCCTGCTGTGGGCGCAGGAGGCTGTGCGCGTCGCGCTCCTGGTGTGGGCGCTGGAGGCTGTGGGGGTGGCGATCCTGGTGCTGCAGGCCAGGGCACGTCGGCGGTTGAACCACGGGGCCCTGGTCCGAGGGATGTGGTTTGTATACGAGTGTATGTATGTATGTGTGTATGTATGTCTGTATACACATATATGTATATACGTATACATGCAATGTATATATATATATGTATGCATGTACAAATGTATGTACATACATCTATACATACGTGTGCGTATACACATGTAAACCTGTTTGTAGGAAGGGACGGTAAGGTGACCTTCCCCTCGAATGACGTTTTAAATCCCGTCTAGATCCCGTCTGTCAGGGCCCTGTGTTTGAACCGCCGAAGCAACGGATCTGGCCTCCGAGAGTACGTGGTGGACAGGTACCGCCGTGGCCTCTGGACGGCCACTGACGCGTGCATTCTAGCACACCACGTCACTCATGCAGGCCAGCCCCGTGGAGTATAGCATCTTCCATCCCCCACCTCCCTCTTTTTTTTGTTTTTTCTCTCTCTCTCTCTCTCTCTCTCTCTCTCTCTCTCTCTCTCTCTCTATCTCTTTATGTTCTCCCTGTCTCTTCCCTCATCGCTGTCCTCCACTCATCCCCCCTCTCCCCTGCACACTTCCTTTTCACCCCTCCCCTTGCATTTGGAAGATGCGAACACCCCAGCGGTTTTGCAGGGGGCACTGGCCTTGAAGACTTAGCCCGCGCTCCGGGTCGTGGGCATTATGCTGAGCACATTAGGCATGCACTGGGTGAGAGACGTGCTGCATCATTTTACACGTGTGCCGTTCCCATGTGGAGCAAACATACGGAATCGAGATACTTGAACAATGATTTCCCCATTAGCTTACCACACGAGAGGTTTTTCGAGCTGCTGGAGCAACGTCCTGCAGATTTCAACACTGTTGATATTAATGATTTACCTGGGACGTATGCTTCGCACCCTGTTGTTTTAGAAAGAGGACACGCAGACACCGTTCCTCTCACGCTATACTCAGACGGAGTTCCGTTCTCGAAAACAGATTCATTTATTTGCTGGTATTGGAGTTCGGCTGTGGATCCCAACAGAAAACGACATTTGATTTGCACTGTTAAAAAATCTGACCTTTGCCAATGCTCGTGCAAAGGGTGGTGCACGATGCAAGTAATACAAAAGGTGATCGCCTGGTCATTCTCGGCGCTCGCCGCTGGCACGTTTCCGTCTCTGGACCACAACCAAAAGCCTTTTTCCCAAGAGCTTCGCGAGCTCCACCGCGGCCTCCCCTTCGGGAAATATGGCGCTCTCGTGGAGTATCGCGCAGACTTGTTAGAATATGTTTTTTGTTTCGGTTTTACAAATTGGACGCACGTTCAGCACCCATGTTTTTGTTGCAACGCATCCCGCGCTGATATGTTTAATTTTGCCCGCACGTTGGCCCTCTGCCCTTGGCGCCCCCGCCAGCGCAGCGATTTTAATGATGACCTCGGGGCGTGCGTGACCAAAAGGTACGTGCAGAGTCGTGCCCAGCTGCGCAGGCTTCTAAGGTGCATGGAACTTTCGCGCAAATATGGTGGTTTTGCGCTGGTAAGGCCGTTTCCAGAACTTCATCTGCCCGTGGGGTGGATCGTCATTTGCGACGAAAACCTACTTGATTGGCACGCCCTCGTGGGCACAGGTGGGTCCCTTGGCGTGGATATGCCAGGCTGGCTCACGTTTTTCAACGCTGCAAACACTTCCAACATTAAATTCTGGAGCCCGCTGTTCACCATCAGAGGGTTTAGTGTCGAGTGTCTTCACCTCGATTGTATGCACGTGTTCGACCTCGGCATCAGCCAATATGTTGCTGGTGAGGTCATGCTAAAACTAATTGACGCAAATTTTGCGCAATCTGCTGAAGAACGGGGGCCCGCGCGCATGCCGAGTTCGCAACCTACCTGCTCCTCTCACTTCTGAGATCCTCTGGTCATTCCTCCTCATCCGACGTTGTCTGCCCTCGATCTCAATTCCCATTATCGTCAAAAAGCGTGCTTGGGGGCCCCCATCACCCACTGTGGAGCGGCGGCGGGTCGATAACATGGTTCATTTGCGCAGGCGCCCCAAGGCGCATTATAGAATGCGCCGTATGCCGCGCGGCAAGCATTCAATAATCAACCGTTTAAAGTACAACCAGCTAAATGCTGGCGGCGTGCGCCCCCGCCTGAAGGCGAAAGCTGCACAAACGCGGAGACTGATGCCTTTCATTCGGATTTTAGCGGATGAGAATCGGCGCTTTCTCGGCGCAGGCCATAGGCACCTTCGCCGCGCAGTTTCGGCGCTCGTGGATATGGAAGTCGCCATGAAACGGTCGCCCCGCATAATGCCGCCAGTTGCTCTCTCACAGCTCCAGAACCACATCGTGACAGCTCTGCGCGAGTGGAAAGCGTGGGGCGGCCACGAAACGCATGAGTTTCACGTGGCCTGGGACCTTGCCAAAAGAGCAAGTACCCAGGGCAACCCCCTTTTTTATTGGACATATGCGGACGAGCAGGAGAACCGAGTCATGGGGACAGCTGCGAAAAGCGTGCACGCGGGACCAACATTCTACGTTACATTGTTGCAAAAGATCTTGCCCGAGGCGCGCTGATCGCAGTGCGCCTCTGGTGGGGAAGATCTTGAGCACGTGTACGCGTGTAATGTTTGCGTCGCGTGCGGGCTCTTCAAATCTGCTCCCTTGGCGCGTCACCTCCTGTTCGTGACAAAAGAAAATTACTGTGCACCGCATGTGCTCAACAAGGAAAGGGGTTTGCAACAACAGCGGGGCTACTTGACTGCCAAACGCACTTATCGAATCACAACACACACAAACTAATGACGATATGTGCAATACAGAGGCACATCAAACAAACAACAATGCTTATGTGCAAAACGAAACACAACACCAACACAAAAAAAAACAGTTGAATAAGAGATTGCGCTGCTTGTCAGAAGAGATTGCTTGTTTTGCCGACTCCTCCTCTACCTCGTCCCCTCCAGCACCCCCATTCGATCCACCTCTCCCACCCCCCCCACCACCTCTTCCACCCCCACGACCTGGATGGTCGACGGGTTGGCTGCCGCTGGCCACCCTCGAGGGGCGCGCGTGCCATTTGCGACGTGAGCATTGCCCTGGCATGGTATTTCCTGGCGGTGAGAAGACATTGCGCTGTTGTTCACATTCCTGGGGGCAGGGGAAGGTAAATGCGGCCCACAATGGATGAGCGGAGATTGCGTTGATTTGTTGTTCGTCGGGCGCCGGCTGCGGGGCAGCCAGGTGATTGAGGCCAGCATGAGCGAATTCTGAGCGCTGCAGATTTCTACGGATGAGAAAAAAGATGGGAGACGAGATTGCGTTGTTATTTGTTTTTGCTCTGTCGGTCTGGAGTGCCCGAGCGGTTTCCAGGCGGCCCCTGCGGTGAGGCAGCTGCGCTGCGTGGCCATCGATTTTACTTGTTGCTTCTACGAGTTAGATGAGAAGAGGAGGAGGAGGGGGGAGGAGGGAAGCGGGATGTGGGAGAGGAGGAGGGAAACGGGGGACAATAGATGAGAAGACGTTGCGTTGTTCGCTGCTCTGGCACCGAAGTGGCTGCAACGCGCGCGCAGGCCGCTGCGCAACGGTGAACGGTTGAAGCCCATCGCCCAATCCGAGTTTAGAAGGGGTGAGGGTGTGTAGCGGAGAAAGGAGTGAAGGACTGTGAAGGGAAATTGGATGATAATACATTGCGTTGTTTGTTGCTCGTCCCACACATCGGGTGTCTCGAAAAAATCGAGACGACAATAGTTCATGATTGTCTGATTTTTGTTGGTGTGGGATTTCACGTGCAGGCCCTCGGGACCGTCAAATAACAATTCGAAAGATCGAGACGCCTGATGTGTGGAGGGCACAGGGGGCCTATGGCCTCCTGGCCCAGGCGGCGCCCATCGCGGGCCCACGGACTCCATGGAGAGCACTTTTATATGTACCGTTTCACAGCGTTTCACTCGCAACTATTGTGTTGTTGCTGCCCTGGCAAAGATTGCTGGGATCGCCACTACGGTGCGCTTGAACGATTTCATCAACAATTTCCATGCGCGGTCGCTGTTTTGGCCCCCTGGGGGAAAGGGACAGGGGCATAGTATTCAGACGGGGTAATGATAAGAGATTGCGTTGTCGGCTGGCCCCGCCGGAACGGGCGCTTGTTTTTTTTCCAGTCAGCTGCTGCTTTCTCTAGCCAACTTAACGTTCCGAAGAGGAGCAGAGATTGCGTGATTGTTGTTTTGCGTCAGGTGCGCATGCAGCCCACGTGGCTGCATCACCAAGCACGCGGTGAGCATATTGGAAACCCAGACATCCGACGTCTCAATTTTTTCGAGACGCGGGCCCCCGACCTCCCGACCACTTCCCTGGGACTAGTTTTCATCCCGAGTGGTTGTTTGACGGCCCCGACGCCCAGCGAGGGCCCCGAGAGGCCAAAAACTATGTAACACCTCTGTCTCAATTTTTTCGAGGCGCCCAATGTCTGGGAATACTTACAGCGTCGCCACCGCGCGTTATGCATTTCCGTCCTTCCTGAGGGTGATATTGGGAAGATCAGGGGGGAAAAGGGAGGAATTCAAGGCAGAAGGAGGACAAGCAGGGGAGGTGATGAATGGAAATTGCGTTGTTTGTTTTGTTGCGCGCACGGCACCGCATTCGACAATTCCATGTCGAATTTCCCGATGACTACGGAGAAGGATCCGAACATACTTGGCGAATAGAGGTGGACACAGATTGCGTTATTGTGTGTTTTTCGGTGGCGGGGAAGACCGCCGCCGCCAACCCTTCTGCTCGACTTCCGCTTTGCAAGTGTTTCCCTGGCAACGATTGCAAGGATAATTGGAAAATGGATACGGAACCGTGTGATAATAATGTAGCACCGTAAATAACAACGCCAACACATACATGAACACAAACACACTGCCATACATATACGTATACACATATATTCCATACACTTTAACATGTACGTACGCATACAATTGTATTCATGTGTATAAATACAAATATGATGTTTGCTTCACCACCCTTATGTTTCACCACCGTGACCGCCCTGCTGATTTGGGGTCGCGTTTCTTCTCAGGCCTCGGGCCCCTGGCGGCGCCGGCTGCAGGCCTTTGACATTTCCGAGAACGGTGCTCCTGCACGTTCCCGTCCGAGAGCGGTGCCCTACACACTTGCGTGCTACAGTGCAAAACTGAAGAGAGAGAGAGAGAGAGAGATAGAAAAGAGAGAGAGAGAGAGAGAGAGAGAGAGAAAAAAAAAAAAAAAACGAGAGAGAGGGAGCGAGAGCCAGGAACACTTGAAAACAGTAAAGACCTTAAGACTCGTCGCTCCTGCCCCATATTTTTCTACATGCGGTCGCCCTTCGGGGCACCGCCCTTCGGGGCGAAGCTTCCATCCCAGGATGAGAAGAGATTGCGTTGTTGTTGCAACGCACATGTCGCGTACGCGCGTGCATTTTTTCGATGATCCAGAACTGTTTGCCTTGCCTAAACAATCATCGTCATCCCGCGTGTTTACGTATCTGGTGGATTCTCTGTCCGCACTGTCCCCCGGCCCTGACTCGCCAAACTATCCTCTAGGCTTCCGCCTGTGCTCCGGCACCCTTCAGACGCAGAGGCGTTACTACCAACGCCCAACGACGCAGTTCCTAGCTCACAATGCACGCGGTTGCAACAACAGTCTGTTGTTGGCAACGCTTACATATAATAGAAAAGCTGTCTACATACACACAACATATTCACAACGAACCAACGACAACAGACACGCTAGTTCACCAGAACTACAGTTGTCTCGTTTTTTTGCAATGTCTTGGTTGTTCTGCTTTGTCTTGGTTAAAAACCATGACGTTCTGGGCGGCATTGTTTTTTTTAGGGCTGTCTGATGTCTGGGTCAGCCCCGCGCACGGGCTACAAGTTCTTCGCGAGCGACGACTACCAGATGGTGACGCAGCGGGCATCAGAGCCGCCAGCTGTGGACGCGGGCTCGGACGGAGAGGAGGAGACGGCCTCGCCATTTCCGATGTGCTAGGCGCGCGGCCAGCAGATGCGCTGGAGCACGCATTGCTGCAGGGGGCAGGGCTGGGCCTGCACCCAGAGGGCGCTCAACTGCACAGCCTGCGAGGCCAACTCAGGGACGCTGAGGCGGCGCTGCGAGAGCTGCGACAGCTCGGCGCGCAACTTCTGCAAACTCCAGGCGGGCGAGCCGATGGCCAAGGGCCCAGCCGGCTGACTCCAGCAAGGAGGGCGAGGAGGATAGCAAGGAGCCGCTGCGCGCGAAGCAGGAAGCCAGCGAGGATGAGCGGCAAGATGAGGATTTGGAGCGCCCGCCGGGATTCCGGTCCCCGCGCGGGCGCGACGACCGCATCGCGCGGTCGCCGAGGGCGCAGCCGCTCCATCCGGCGGGCCCATCAACGCCCCGCGCGGTGGCCAGCGCGCGCAGGAGAGCCACAGGGCGGCGGCGGCCAAGGGCAGCAGGGGGGGCGACGGAAAGGGCAAGCCGAGGAGCGGCAAGGCGAAGGACCCCGAGGGCAAGAGCTCGTGTCACGCGCGGGGGGGGAGCCTAGCGGATGGTCGGCGTTGAGCCGTCAACCACCCCGGCGCGGCGAGGGGGCGGGCCACTCGCGGAGGCCGGGCCGAGGGTCGATCCATGAGGGGCGGGGGCCGCAGCGGGCGCTCAGACAGGGACTCGCGAAGCCGTCGCCCCGCGGCGTCTCTCGCCGAGGCTGCGCCGCCCGAGGAGAGCTGGGGTAGCGCTGGGCCAGGCCCCCCCTCCCGGTCTAAGCTGGGCCAGGTTCCCGAAGCTTGGGCCGCCCGGAGCGCGGCGTCGCAATTCGTCTGAGTGGGGAAGTGCAGCCACCGCCCGCACTGGGCCTCATGCTCTTTGCGCCTTCGGCGCCGCGCCTGCGCGGGCCCCCCCGCCCAGCCCCTCGCCCCGTCTCGCGCGCAACGGCCGCTGCCGCGGACGCAATGGTCCAGGGGCGGGGCGCGCGAGGCCCACGCCTGCAGAACCGCCGTTGTCAGGCGCCAGACGCGGGCCCAGGTGGGGCCGCGAGCCAGGAGATGGCTGGCGCTGGACTCTGGGCTCGGCGCCCATCGGCGCATGCACGCCCGCGCCCCGGCGACTTCGCGCCCGCCTTGCATGGGCCGCCCACTTTGTTTTCCTGCGCTCTGCTTCTTTCTTCTCCCCCTCTCGAGTGCGCGGCGCCCCTTTCGCGATCGGCGGCCCGTCTGCCGCGTCGGCGAGTTCGCCGAAGCGGCCCGGCGTTCGCCCGGGGAGGCCTCGAGGTTGCAGGTTAGTGGCATTCGGCGCTGCGCTCTTGCATCCGTTTGGGACGATGGCCGGTGGGCCGGCGGGCGCGCCTGGGGGCGCGCGGCCGCGCCGCCGCGCGCACAGCGCGCGCGGGCCCTGGCGAGCCCGCGCCGGGAGGGCGCGCGCGCGGCCGCTCCGTTGAAAGGATCACCCTTGTACTTCCTTCGCCCTGGCCCCCCCTTCTTTCCTTTTTCCTTGCGTTTAGTTCGCGCGCGTCTGCGCGTAACTTGTGTAGTCTGTCCGTTGAGACTGCAGGTCATGCGCGGCGGGGGCGGCGACTTTCTGGGGCCCCATTCTGGCTTCCGTAGCCTTCGGCACGAGACAATGCAAGGGGTTGCCCGCCCGCCCCGCTCCGCCCCCTTTGGGCGCGAGGGCGCGCGAGCGGCCGCTCTGCCGACAGGATCATCCTTGTACTTCCTTCGCCCTGCCCCCCCCCCCCACCTCGCCCCCCCCCATCTCTCCTCTTGCGTTTAGCGCGCGCGCGCGTCTGCGCGCAGCAGGGCGCGCGAGGAGTCCGTCGCGCACCCCTTTCGGGACTGCCCTCTCGACGGCCCGCGCTCTACGCCGACGTCGTGGCTGGGGCCTGGGCGCGGGGGATGCGCGTCGCCCCCATTTCCGACCGCGCCTTCCAGGAGCTGTGGGCGCTCGGCGAGAGCTGCGAGATGATGGGCTGCTACGACGCGCCGCGCCTGGCCGGGGTCGAGGCGCCGATGAAAAGGTCCCAGACCGTCGTCGGGGCGCACGCGGCGCCGGTGGCGAAGCCGAACTACTCCATTGCCGGCGCGCATTCGGGCACCGCGACGCTGGGGGGCGCGACGGGCCCCGACCTCCGAGTCTACGGCGCCGAGTTCGAGGGTCAAGGAGAAGGCGCTGGAGGGCCGCGAGCACCGTGGCGGCCTGGCCGCGAAGCGCGCGGAGGACGGCGACGACGACGACGCGGGCGTGGCCGGCTCGGCGTTGGCGGCCGGCGGCAGCAAGAGCGGCGGGGGTCGCGGGGCCGGCAAGGCGAAGGCAAAGGCCAAGGCCGGGCTCATCGCGCCCCCGCCTGTCACATGAGCGAGGTGCGCGGCGGGGGGGCTGGGCCAGCCCCCGCCGCCTTTTCCAGGTCTTGCATGGAGATGCATCGGCGCTTGCCCGCCTTCGAGATTCCGGCCAGGCCGGGGCCCGCCTCTCGCCGGGCCCGACGCCGACGCGGGCTGGGCGCAGAGGAGCTGTGGCGCAAGAACGAGACCTTGGATGCGCTCCGTCGGCGCCTGGGCGGACGGACGTCGGCGACCCCGCATGTCTGCGAAGTCGAGAAGGAGGCCACGGCGACCCTCGTCGCCCCTGTGACCGCGATGCCGATGGCAGCGCCTTCCCAGGAAAATGCCGCCAATGTGCTTCTCCGAGGTCACCTCAGCTACGACGCGGAGGAGACCTACATCATCGTTGTGCCCCACGAGTTCGGTCCCGTCTCGCTCCCCGAGCACGTTCATGATGTATGCGCGATGGAAGCGATGGGCGCTGAGGACCGCGGGGTCATCGAGGGTCGGCAGAAGAGCACGATGCGGCCCGCCGATGAGTTCGACCAGCTCGACGAGAGGCTGGGGGATATCAGGCCGTTCTGGGACAGGAAGCTGTCGAGGAACCGCGAGACCTACCCGCAGTTCCTCCTTGATCTCGACCGACGGGGCATGATCATGTACACTGGCGAGCCCATCGAGCACGCTGGCTTGTTTTTCGCAGGCAAGAAAGACAGGCCCCTGAGGCTCATCATCGACGCGAGCGGGGGAAAACGTCGCTTCAAGGCCCGTCCTCGCACCGACCCGATCACGAGCGAAGGGCTGCCTGGGATCGAGTGCGAGCCTGGCTTTGGGGGTGATCCCGATGGCTGCTTCACGCTGGGGTTGGCGGCGTCGAGAACTGCATCCATCGTTTGCGGCTCCCCGACGGCGCGAGCCGGCGCATCGCCCTGCGGCCGACCCCTGCGAAGTACGCGCCGCAACGAGGCGCCGCGGCACGCGAGGGCCCCGCGCACCCCTGCCTGGCTTCTTTTCCCACGGGTTTCACCTGGCCCTGCGGGTCGCCCAGAGGCGCAGCGAGGCGGTCATGGCCAGTTGGGGCCCATAAGGAGGATCGCGGACCACGCCGAGCCGATCGCGCTGTGGAAGGGGGCCGAGGCGCGGTGCGCCGTGTACGCTGACGACCTCGACGTCATCGGCGGCGCCGAGCCCCCCGCGCGGCTGGGGCTCGGCGCAGGGCTGCGCGGCCCTGGGGGCGGTCGGCCTGAAGACGCACGAGCACGAGCTGATGGCCAGCGGGGGCGAGACGCTCGGCTGCGTGCTGGACGGCCACCGGCTCGAGGCGCAGGTGACAGAAGCGGGGGTGGCGGATTGACGGGGCTGGCCGCTGGGCCTTCCGACGCCGCCGTCTCAGTGGCAAGCAGCTGGAGAGGCTCGTCGGCCACGCCACCATCGTGGGCCTGCTGGATCGGGCGGCCCTGAGCGCGTTCAACGCCTGCTATGCGCCTTCGCCCGCCGCTACGGCGACGCCGCGGCCGTCGCGCGGCCGACCGTGCGGCGGGAGCTCCAGGCCTTCATGGGCCTGCTGCCCCTGGCGCGGGCGCCGTGGAATTTGCCTTGGTGCAGGGCGGCGGTGGCCACGGATGCCGCTCTGCCGTTGCTTGCTGACTGCCAAGGCAGCGGCTAGCATCGCGCGTGCCCGAGAGGCGCCTCGGCCCCGTCGTGCGCGCAGCCTTGGAGCTCGCGAAGCAGCGACGAGCGCAGCGCTGCATCCGTTAAACGATGACAAGGGCAATCATCATCCGCCGCCATTCTCCGACACCGTCAACATCGTCGGCATTGGGGGGGCCTTGTCGCTGTCGTCGAGGGAAGAGGTCTGGATGATCGACAGCTTGTTTCCGGAGGTGCCGTTCTGGGAAGGGGGCCTCTTCTCGGCCCGGGGCAGCATCGCCGAGAACGATGCGATGTCACCCTGGAGAGACACTGGAAAGGGTAAGTGGAAGTTCGGGGAACGCATCCTGGAGTGAGAAGCTCACGCGTAGGTTTTAGGACTGGAGAGTCGCATCGCCGCAGGGGTCCGAAAAAGCCGAAGCCTGGCCCTGATCGACAGTGCGGCTATTTCTCTCTCGTTCGCTCGGGAAACATGTTAAAACTACGTTGTACCACAGCCGATCCGACGCTTGTGTGCCCTGTGTCTTATTCATCATATTCGTCCGCATTTCCGTTGGATCAAGTCGGAGTTCAACCCTGGCCGGTAACCCGTCTCGGGGCACCGATGGAGGCGAGCCGCGGCCTAGGCCCAGCGGCGGCCAGGCGAGCAGCGGCAGCCAAGCGGCGCGCCAGATTGGCCCCGCCCGCGGTCGCGAGGCCGGCGGGTGCTCGTCTCCAGCGGCGCGGCCCGCTGGGCCCGCCGCCGCCGTGGCCGCCGCCGCGGCCGCCGCCGCGGCCGCCGCCTGCAGCGACGCCGACGCGGATTTTGTGAGTGTCGGCCCCGGCGCTGCTCCGCAAGCGACCGGCGCCGAAGCTGGGGGGCCCGCCGGTGGAGGAGGCCGCGACGGGGCCCCTGGTCATCGCCGACCGCGCGGAGGCCGACGGCGGCCCGGGCAGCGGCGTGCAGGCGGCCGCCGCGGAGAGCTCGGACAGCGGCGACCTGGGCGACGCCGCCATGGCGCGGTGCAAGCGAAGACGCACCAAGGATCTAGCCAGCGCTCGGCGCGCCATGGGCCAGCCGGGCACCCTGCTCGAGTCGGAGGCGGTCAAGCCGAAGGCCAGGGACTACTACCACCTCCTGGTCTCTCGGACTACTACTGGGCGAAGCAGCGCCAGCTGGACCTCCGCCGGCCGAACCAGTTGGATGGGGCGCCTTGCAACCACGGGACGGAGCTGTTCCTCTTGGGGCGGCAGGCGAAGGCGGGGGGGAGTTGCTGGCTGGGGCCCTCCACGTCCTCCTGGAGTTTGGGAAGGTCGGCCAGCGCTCCCTCCCATGGTCGTGGCGAGCGGTGAAGGGGTGGCGGCGGCTGTGCCCCGGGCGGAGTCGGCGCCCGATGCCGTTCTGCGCGTGGGCGGCGGTGTGCCACTGGATGATCGAGCGAGGCAAGCACTGCGCGGCGGCTGCGGCCCTGCTCAATTTCATGTGCTACCTGAGGCCATCGGAGGTGATCAGTGCGAGGCGCCGGCACTTTGTTGCCTCGGTGTGGGGGGGGGGTCTCCCGCCACTGGAGCCTGGTGCTCGCGCCAGAGGAGCCAAGCATCCCGACCGAGGTTGGCGCGCTCGACGACAGCCTCCAGCTGGACATGGCCTCGCTCGAGTGGCTCGACGCGGTCTGGCGGGAGTTCAACGTGAGGCGAGCGGCGAAGCGGGCATTCCCGTTCTCCTGCCAGGACCTGCTGGCCGACGCGCAGGCAGCCGGCGCCGCGCTCGGGCTGAAGCTGGAGCCCGACCAGTTCCGAGACAGCTGAGCCTCCCACGACAGGCTCAGGAACATACGCGGCTTGCTGAAGTTTGCTGCCCTCTACGAAAAGCATGCTCGCGTGGGCCTGGAGTTCGGAAAGTTAGATGCCTCGACCCGAAGCCACTGCACTCGTTGCGAGCCACTGCTCGCGGGCGCGTTCCACGCCAAGCGTGCCCCTCTAGCCTTCGGTCGCCAGCATCTTCGAATAAGCCAGAAACAGCCGATTGCTTTTCGGGCTGCGGGGTGGCGAGCAAGAAGGTCCATCTGGCCGGTTCTTGCGTTCTCGAGTGGGATTTGCTCCACGGGGTCCCAGGGGGCCTCTGCGATCCGAAGGTTCGCCGGCCGACCAAAGCTCGCGGCCAGTGCGTCGGCGCGATGCTCGCCCCCCCCTGCAGCTCGCGGTCTGCCGCTCGAAGTCGAACGCATCCTATGCGGCCCTGAAAGCCCCACCAGCCTTCTAGGCGCAGGTGGTTTAGATCACCCCCTTTTTCCAACCTCCTTCCTTTCCGCGCTCGGGAGGTTCACCCCCCCCCCCTCCCCGCGTCTGGGCGGCCCCCCCCGCGAGGTGTCAGAGGGCCCTTTCCGGCCCAAGATGGCTCCAAGAGGGCTTCGGAGAGTGCGAGATGGCCTCCATGATGGCCCGAGATAGCGGTAGATGGCTCACGATAGTCCCCGACGCGCGTCCAAGAGGCCCCGAGACGGTTCCAAGTGCCCTCCGAGGCCCCCGAGGACCCCCCCAAGGGGCCAAAATTGTTAAAATATTATATGCAAATGTATTGTTTGTGCCTTTTCGCCGTCTCCCTTCCGATGGGCTCTCGAGGCCTCGCGACGGCCCAAGACGGCCCAATATTGTCCCACGGGGGGCCCAAGAGGGCCCCGAGACGGCCCCAAGAGCGCCCAAGAGCGCTTTAAGAGCGGCCCAAGAGGGCCCCAGGACTGGATAGGGTCCGAGCTTCTGGAAAACCATTTTCCTACTTACAGAAATGGTTTTCTGAGCCCCCAGAAATGGTTGGGGGCTAGGCCGCAGACATGGCCATGCTCAAGCGGCGCCCCGCGGCGGCCGCGGCCGCGGCCCCGTCGGGCGCCGACGCCGCCGCTCCCCGACCCCGCCCCGTGCGCCACGCGGCGGCCGCGGCCGCGGCCCCGTCGGGAGCCGATGCCGCCGCTCCCCGACCCCGCCCCGTGCGCCACGCAGCGGCCGCGGCCGCGGCCCCGTCGGGAGCCGATGCCGCCGCTCCCCGACCCCGCCCTGTGAGGGTGCGACTGCCGTCGCGAGACGGCAAACCCAGGAAGTTCACCGCCAGAACATAATCTCCACATCCACTTCTTCGGGGCTGTGCCCAAGGGCCGCGGGGAGCGGTGGATATGGACCTCCGCATCCAAATCCACCGTTCCTCGGGGTTCCAGGGCGCGACCCCGAAGCAGTGGATGTGGACATACTCTGGCTGTGCAGGACCAAGAGCTCTGGTACGAGCGGCTTCCAAAGAGATCGGCAAGCCAGGATAGCAGCGGAGCTAGCCCGTGACCAGGCCATCAAGCACATGGAACTCCAAGCAATGCAGTATGAGGACGCCGTGGCGAGAGCACACATAGCCGTCGCCGAGGAGGCGGCACGAGCGAGGGCAGCCGCCGAGAAAGGGGCCGCCGACGTGGCGGCGGAGCAGCGCAGCTTGAGGCGGCGGATAGAAATCTTCGAGATCACGGAACCACCGATAGAAAGCGGCACTGGCCGCATGCTGTGGCCTGCCACAGAGAGCCAGTGGGACGCCCAAGCCCAGAGGGCCAAGCGCAAGGCGGCCGCGGCCGCTAAGACGGCCGCGGCCGCTGCTTCTCCGCGGCGGCCCTGAGGCTGCCTTCTTTAGGCTGCACTCCGTCCAGGGCCCGAGAATTCACACCACCACCACCTCCGTCACCCTCCCCTTTTCCTCCCTCCTGTTCGTTTCCTCTCTCCTTGGATGGGGGTGAGAGGGGATGGAGGTGGTGGTGGTGTCTATTTTTGGGCCCCTGGCGAATCGTTCGCAATTCGAGTGATCGAAACGATTCGCTGTCGAATCGTCGCTGTACAGGGTTCGCTCAGATTGCACACGTCCGCCCTGTGGCATCGGAGAAAGAATGCCGTCGCCAATGATCGTCGCGCGAGGGTGCCCCCAGGAGGGGCAGGCGACCCGCGGGGGCGCGCGTGCAACAGCGCGAGGGCGCGAAGATATACGCGCCGAAACTGAGTGGCCTAAGTCACCAGCTGGGGGCGCAAAGATAACCGAGCGAGGGCGCGACGGCGCGAAGATAACTGCGCCGAAGCTAGGCGTCGAAGATGACCGCTGGGTCGAGGGAAGCCGACGAAAGAACGATGCCTCGAGCCGAGCCCGTAACATGGCTGGGGCACCACGATGCCTGGAGCCGAGCCCTTAAAATGGCTGGGGCACCACGTGGGCTCCGGTCTCGGCCCCAGATCTCTCGACCGCGCCCCCCCCCCCAGCCTCCTGGCTCCCATGCCCTTTTCATTGCAGCCATTTTGGCCAAACAGTTTCGGCGAGGAGGCGCCCCGACGGGCCCCGACGCCCCAGCGTTCGCCCGAGGGGCCGAGGGTGCGTCGCGATGCCGCCAGCGGCACCGACCCCGAGCAGCGACCACGACCAGACCAAGGTCCAGAAGCTTGGAAAGGATGCCATGAAGCTGATCGACGAGCACAACGTCTTCAGGGGCGAGTTTGTCAACATCCCTCCCGAGGAGATCGGATATTGCCCTTGGAACCGATCCAGCTCAGACCCGAACATGCAGTACGTTCACAAAGACCTCAACGCCAACTTCAAGAAAGGATATGACCCATTGCGCGCGAAACCTGGAGTTGTCGTCAGGGTGCGGAAAGAGGATAACCCAAAGTTGTGGCAGGAATGGGTTAACTACAACAAACAGCTCGCTCGGAATTCTACCCTGTACCCGCCAGTCAACGAGGGGAAAATGTGCTATTTCACGCTGGCGAGCTCTCACCACACTCTGCTGATTAGGCTGTACCAGGCGCGCATCATCTCGACGCTTACTGGGGAGCGCTTCCAGGTGGAGAACGACGAGAAGCTGACTCGCGTGATAACTGCAGGCCATAAGTACATCGTGCTGGACCACACGTGCCCGAAGGAAGAGTGCGAGAAACTGAGCGAGTGGATGAACGCGGACAACAACAGCAGCCTCGCGAAGAGCGAGGTCGAGCACATCAAGCACTGCAAGAGCGTCATCGAGACACATTTCCCTAACGATGCTCAGGTCGAATGGGCTTTGCAACTAAGGTTCATAAGCACAGGAGGTGGGACATTAGGGGCAGGGCAAGGAGGGGAGGTATGAGGACGATATGAGGCTGGCCAGGTAAGAGGGGCACAGGGGGCGGAGAGGGGAAGGAGGCGGCGACTGAGAGTGTAGCATCCCACGCCTCCGTCCCATCCCCGCCCCTGTCCTCATGCGCGCCAGCCTCGTCCTCATACTGCCCCTCCTCGCCCGCCCCTTCCTTCCCATGGTTGCCAATGAACCGAAGTCTGCTTCGTTGCAGGTGCCGCTGGGCCGGCTTGTAGCGAAGGTGGTGAACGCGAACTCCTTGAAGATCCAGCCTGCCGTCATCGCAGCGTTCGCCAAGTACACCACTGAGATGGGGGCTGGCCCATTGATTGACGAGTTCGCAGCGGAGCATTCGTCCTCGGTGAATTCTAGCGAGCTGACTGCCCCGCACCACTTGTTCGAAGAGATCGCCAAGAACATTGGCCGCACTCATCCCTTGACCATGCTCGCCCTGAGTTGCGCGATGTACACCACAGAGAAAGTGGACGAGAAGGTGAGGCCGCAGCCCGACGTGAGCAAATTCTTCGTTGCTTCAGAGATCAAGGCCTACGGCGAGAACACGGCCGTGCTCACGATGGGCGAGACGTTCATGAGGCAGAACAGGGAACAGATGCACTCCGAACTTATCAAGCACGTCAACAACGAGGCTGCGTTGCACTACTTGCGCATGTTCGAGATTCAGGACGCATAGCTGAAATATGTCGGTATATTCACCGTCGCTTTCTCAACTAGTCATCCCCTCATCCCCCCTTCCAACTCCGTCCCTATTCCCTCTCCCCTCCTTCCCCTCTCCCTCTCCCTCCTCCATCTACCCCTCCCTAGGAGAGAGGGGGAGATGGAGGAGGGAGAGGGCCTTTTCGGGCACTCGAAGTCACGTCGCGTGGGCGCGCAGTGGTCACATGCCACTGCCACTGCCGCGCAGTCGAGACCCATGAGCAGGTCGACCCTGCAATATCAAAGATTCCCGTATGTCGGAACTGCGCACACACCATCCTCATCATCTTCATCATCATCATCACCACCATCATCATCATCATCATCACCATCATCATCATTGTCATTGTCATTGTCATCATCATCATCACCACCATCATCATCATACTCATACTCATCATCATCATCATCGTCGTCGTCGTCATCATCATCATCACCATCATCACCATCATCAACATCATCTTCATCAGCATCATGATCACGATCATGGTCATCGTCATCGTCATCATCATCATCGTCATCATCATCATCAGCAGCATAAGCATCGCCATCATCAGTATCACTACCACCATCGCCATCATTAACTTCGTCATCCTCAGCAGCATCACCGTCGTCATCATCACCATCATCATCAAGATCTTCATCGTCATCGTCGTCATCATCATCATCGTGATCATCATACGCATGATCATCGCCATCGTCGTCGTCGTCATCATCGTAATAATCATCATCATCATCAGCATCATCATCATCATCATGGTCGTCCTCGTCGCCATCGTCGTCATCATCAACATCATCATAATCAGCTTCATCGTTATCATCATCACCATCATCATCGTCGTCGCAATCGTCAGCATCATCATCATCGGCATCATCACCATCATCATCGTGATGGTCGTCGTCATCATCATCATCAGCAGCATCATCATCATCGTAATCATCATCATCATCGTCGTCGTCGTCGTCATCGTCGTCATCATCATCGTCGTCACCATGAGCATCAGCACAGTTCTCAGCACAGTCATCACCATTATCATCATTATCACCAACGCAATCATTATCATTGTCATCATCTTCGTCGTCACTGTCATCCACAGTGCCATCATTACCGTCACTAGCATCGTCATCATCATTATCACCATTATCATCAACATGGTTATCGGCATGGCACCCTTGTTGTCGGTATTATCATGCGCGGTTTTGCGCTCGGAAGGGTCTTGCGTCCTCTCGGGTGTCATCTGTCTTCGGTAGCGGCTGTGGCTTCTGCGCCTGCGTGGCGTTTCTTTGTTGCGCGGACACCTTCAGGTTGTTCGCATGGCTATGGGCAAGGCGGCGCACGCAAATTTCCCATACGGCTCGGCCGCGCCGGCTGGTGACAAGAGGCAGGCGGCTTTGAAAAATGAGTGGTTGAAGTTCGTCGACGCCAGCGTCCCTGGCTGTATGCTGGCCGAAACGTTCGGTGAGAGTGGAGGGGCGATGGACATTGAGGTTCTCACCGCCGCCAAGTTCGAAGGCGAGGCCCGTGTTGCGACGCCCACTTCTGGCGAGAGAGCAGCTCTGGATGGCTTCACCGTCGGCTCCGAAGTTGTCATGCTAAAGCGCCAGACTGTCCAGGTGGATCACGGCCGCCGCAGGGCGTCCTACCCCGCGGTTTTGTCGAAGGGCAAGGTTGGCATCCTCAAAGAGGTCAAGGGGGTTAAGTTTCTGGTCGAATTCCAAGTGGCGTTCACGGTCGGGGACGAAACGAAGGACAAGACGGTTATTGCGCAGCTGGACAAGGCCGTCATCATCCCCAAGGGGGAGGACCCGCGCCCGAGCAGAAGGTCGCCACCCCGAAGGGCCACGAGTACGCTGCGAAGTTCGACGGGACCGAGGTGAAGCTCGCGCTGTGGCCGCCGATCCCGCCCCAGAACGAGAAGGACACGTCTGTGGACCTTTGCTACTTGAAAGGCAAGGTCGCGCTGACCCAGTTTCTCATGGACAACGAGTTTGGGCGGCCAAGCTACACGGGCAAGGACTTCACCGTCCTGATTCGCGACGGCAACTACGAGGTGTGGACGGCCAAGCAGTTTCCAGCCTGGACGATATCTCTCATTCCCCAGACTACCGAGGTCAAGGACTGTTACTGGAGCATGGGCAAGAGCAACCTGACGCAGAACACTGCGGAAGCCCACCCTGAGAACAAACATTTGGTCCTGGATGGTCGCTTGAGGTCCACAGTCGTCGAGAACCGTGCCCCATCCCTTTTCTTCATGGTAACCAGGACTGGCGTGAGCGACAATGCGAACATGAAGTGCGTGTTCTCCCAGATTTCGGGAGACCTCAAAGTGGACATCGGGTGCCAGCACCCCCAGAAGCGCAGCGCTGACGTGGCGTTCGGCGTCGGTGAGTGGCCACAGATCCCCACGATGACGAATCCGAAGATGATCCAGAAACACACGCGCCTGGCGGTGTGCGACGATACCGAACTGGCCAAGATCAACCAGAAAATGAAGGACGAGAAGCTGAAGCTGCTCGCGGCCAGCAAGGCTCTCAAGGGGCCATCCGCCACGGGCAGCGCGTGAGATTAGCCCAGTAGCCTTCGGATTCCGCCCCGCATTTTAGGGGCATCTTGACGTCTTGGGCTCTCGCCTCATGGGCTCTTGGACCATCGTCTCGAGCACTCCCTGGGGCCACTTGAGCAACAGCAGCTTCATGGGGAGCAGTTGGGGCCCAAGGAGGCGTCTGTTTTTTTTGTAAAGACCTTTCCCAGTGCGACCCTACCTAGGAGTTGGACCCCCTAGGAAAGCAGCATTAGTAGTAACAGTACGGCTAATATAAAGCTAAGCGAAAGCTAAGGTAAAGCTAAGCTAAATCTAAGATAAAGCTAAGCTAAAGCTAAGCTAATGCTAAGCTAAAGCTGAGCTAAAGCTAAGCTAAAGCTAAGCTGAAACTAAGCTAAATCTAAGCTAAAGCGAAGCCAACGCTAAGCTAAAGCGAAGCCAAATCTAAGCTAAAGCTAAGGCAAAGCTAAGCTAAAGCTAAGCTAACGCTAAGCTGAAGCTAAGCTAACGCTAAGCTAAGTCTAAGCTCAAGCTAAGCTAAATCTAAACTAAATAAATCTAAGCTACAGCTAAGCTAAAGCTAAGCTAAAGCTAAGCTTAAGCTAAAGCTAAAGCTAAGCTAAAGCTAAGCTACAGCTAAGCTAAAGCTAAGCTAAAGCTAAAGCTAAAACTAAGTTAAAGCTAAGCTAAAGCTAAGCTGCAGCTAAGCTACAGCTAAGCTAAAGCTAAAGCTAAAGCTAAATCGAAAGCGACAGCTAAGGTAAAGCTAAAGTTAAAGCTAAAGCTAAAGCTAAAGCTAAAGCGAAAGCTCCCAGGGCACTGGGGGAACCGCTCCCAGGGGACTGGGGGAACCGCCCAGGGCGCTTTCCACTGCCTGGCCCCTTTAAGCTAGAGGGTGAGAACCCTTCTAGGCAGAACCTAGGTAGGGAAAAAGCATGTCTCAATCTCTTGGGGGTTGCGTTTGGGGCTCATCGGGCTTCTTTTGCGGGCCAAAACTTGAATGCCACACTGGGGGCGATGCTCGGCGTATCTCGGAACATCTAAGGTGCCCTAAGACAGGGCGACGAATACATTTACAGCGTATGACTTTCATGCCAAGGTATTTCCCGTAGTAGCCCTTCGTTGCTATGGTTGTTCAAAGACAACACGATACCTCACAGGGGGGACGGGGATCCCTAAAACGCTTGGTTGAAATATTGTTTCGTGTGGCAAGGCCCCAAGATTCTCACCATGTCAGGCCTCCCATGTTGCGAACTGTCACGAACGTGTGGCACGGCCAAACAACATTCACGGGTGGCAGGGCAATGGGATTCTCACCACGTCAGCCTTTGCAGGGCACGGCCATACGGTAGAGCCATAATATCCTTACCCTCTCAGCCTTCCCAGGTCACGCACGTGCAGCGGGCCGTGGGATTCTTACCACGCCACCCCTCCCAGGCCAGGAACGTGTGGCAGGGCAGTAAGATTCTCACCACTTCAGCTTCCCAGGGGGGGCCTTACAAATCCCGCATACCTCACAGGTCCCACAGGTGTCGCGGGTCCCACAAGCCCCACAGGCCCCACAAGTCCCCCACGTCCCACAAAAAACGACTGTGGGGGCCCGCGGTTCCGGACGACGACACCGACGACGACGACGACGACGACGACGACGGCAACGGCGGCGAAGACGACGACGACGGCGACGGCGACGACGACGACGACGACGCGGGGGGAGTTCTGTATTGTCCCGAATAGAAAACGTACGCAGGCACCCATGTCAACTTGGAAACCCAATCGATCACCCGTAAAGGTAAAATTTAGCCTCCAAGCAAACATGGCGATTTTCGCTTGTGGACAATACAGAACACACGCGCGCGCGGAGTTCCACATTGCCAATTGTAGAAAATGCACACGGGTGGACCCACGTTGACTTGGATGTCCAATCGGTCAGCATGAAGGGCCCTCTTTGGTCTCCAAACCAACATGGCGACTTTCCGATTGTATACAATACGGACCCCATCCGCCAACGCGCGAGCGCGCGTGGGAGGTTCTGTATTGTCCATCATAGAAAACATACAACAAAACCAAGGTCAACTTCGAAATGCAAGCGGTTACCGTTAAGAGTTCACTTCAGCTTGTGGACAATACAGAACTCCAAATGGGCGCGCGCGTGGGAGGTTCTGTGTGGCCCATCATAGAAAACATGCACCATAACTCATTCAATTTCAAAATCAAATCTGTCACCGTTAGGGGTTCACGTTGGTTTCCAGGCCGACATTGCGACATATCTATAGCGGACAGTACAGAACCCCCAACAGGCACGCGTGCGCGCGTGGGAGGGTCTGCGTCGCCAACCATTAGAAACACGCAGCAGACCCAACGTTAGCTGCACAATTCAAGCGGCCACCCTTAAAGGTCCACTTTAGTTTCTATGCCAACATGGCGGCTTCTCTATTGTGGACAGGACAGAACTCCCAACGGGCACGCGCGCACGTGCATCGGAGGTTCTGAATTGCGAATCATAGAAAACATACAGCATAACCGATGTTAACGTTGAGCTCCATTCGGTAAACGTTAAGGTGGCATGTCGGTTTCCAAGCAAGCGTGGCGAGTTTTCTTTTGTTACCAATCCAGAACACCAAACGAGCGCGCGCGCGAGGAAGGTTCTGCGATATCTATGATAGAAAGCCTACAGCGGAGCCCATGTGAGCTTACAAGTACAATCGGTCACCGTCAAGGGTTCACCTCAGTCTTCAAGCCAACATGGCTACTTGTGCATTGTGGGCACCACAGAACTCTCAACGGGCTCGCGCGCGCGCGACTGCGAGGTTCTGTGTTGGTTATATGAGAAAACATGCAACCGAAATCATGCTAACTTCAAAATCAAATCGGTCACCGTTAAGGGCACTCTTTAGTTTCCCAGCCAAAATGGCGACTTTTTTAAATTGTGGCCAATGCAGAACTCACAACGGGCGCGCGCTCGCGCGTGGTTCTGCTGCCACTCAAAGAAAGCAGACATCAGAACCCAAGTTGAATCCACAATGCAAGCGGCCACCGTTAAAGGTTCACGTTCGTTTCCTAACCAATATGGCGACTTCTTTACTGCTGACAATACAGAACCCCCAACGGGCGCGCACGCGCGCGCGGGAGGTCCCGCGTAATCCATTAGGGGGAACATACGGCAGAGCCAATGTGATCTTCAAAATCCAATCGGCCACCGTTAAGGGCCAACGTTGGTTCCCAAGCTAACATGGCGACTTTTGCAATGCGGACAATACCGCACTCCCAATGAGCTCGCGCGCGCGCGACTGTTTGTCCAGCACAGAAAGCACACAACAAAACCAAGGTTACGTTGGTTTCCACGCCCGCATGGCTACTTCTCTATTGTGAACGATATAGACCTCACTACGGGCACGCACGCGCGCGCTCCATCATAGAAAGCACACAGCGGAACCCATGCGAACTTCAAAATCCAACCAGTCACCGTTAAGGGCCCACGTTAGCTTCCAGAGCAACATGGGGAGTTTTATATGGTGGAAATACAACGCTTCAAACGGAGGCGCGCGCGCGCGCCATCGTGGAAATCATACAACAGAACCAATGTTAATTTGAAAATCAAATCGGCCACCATTAGTGGTTCTCGTTCGTTTCCAAGACAACAGATCGACTTCCTTGTGGGGAAAATAGAGACCTCCCAACGGGCGGGCGCGCACCATCAGAGAAAGCACAGAACAGAACCAATGTTACTTCAAAATGCAATAGGTCACTGCTAAGGGGCAACATTGGTTCCCAAGCCAACATAGCGACTTTTCCGTTGTGGACAACGCGGAACTCCCCATGGATGTCTGGACAGCAGCGAGCGCGCGAGGGGGGTCTGTGTTGTCCACAATAAAAAAAGAGACATGTAATTCCAAAAACTGAAATCCAAATTTCTGTGAATATTTAAGGGGGGACGACGGACGCGCCGACACTTCTATTGTGGACAATACAGAACTCACCGCGCGCGCTGGGAGTTCTGCATTGTCCACAAAACAAAAGTCGACATGCGTGCGCGCGCGGCGGGTTTTGCATTGCCCACAAAAGAGCAGTCGACACCTAATTCCTGAAACTGAATTCAACATTTCCGTGAACCTGCAAAGAGGCCGACGGACGCGCCGACTTTTCTATTGTGGACAATACAGAACTCTCCGCGCGCGCGGGGAGTTTAGTATTGTCAACAATAGAAAAGCCGACATGTAATTCCAAAAGATGAGCTCAAACTTTCTGTGAACATGTATGAAGGCCGACCTTTCAGTTTTTGGAAGTGCATGCCGACTTTTCTATTGTGGGCATCACAAGCCTTCCCGTGCGCTTGGGGGCTCTGTAGTCCACAATAGAAAAGTCGGCGCGTCCGTCGGACTCCTTAAAAGTTCTCAGAAATTTACATTGTTTTCGGAGTTACACGTCTGTTGTTCTACCGTGGACAATACAGAACTCACCCCGCGCGCGCGCGGGCGCGGGGAGTCTATATTGTCCACAATAAAAGTCGGCGCGTCCGTCGGCCTCCTTTAAGGCTTCCAGAAATTTTGAAATCAGTTTTTGGAATTACATGTGAGGTTTTCTATTGTGGGCAACACAGGACTCCCCGCGCGCGCGGTGAGTTCTGCGCTGTACACAAAAGAAAAGTCGGCGCGCCCGTCGGCCTCCTTAAAGGTTCACAGAAAATTTGAATTCAGTTGTTTAATTACACGTCGCCTTTTCTAGTGTGGACAATACCGAACTCCCCGCGCGCATGCGGATTTATTGGCCACAATAGCACAATCGGCGCGTCCGTCTGTCTCCTTAAGGTTCACAGCAATTTCGAATTCAGTTTTTGGAATTACATGACCACAATAGAAAAGTCTGCGTGTCCGTCGCCCCCCTTAAAGAGTTTACTTAAGTCTCCATTGCGCCTTTCAACTTTTGTATTTTCGGGAGTACAGAAGTCACAACGGGCGCGCACGCCCGCGCGCGCGTGGGAGGTGGTGCGCCGTCCATTATAGGAACCAGACAACAGAACAAATGTCAATTTCAAAACCCAATGGGCCATCGTTAAGGCTTCACTGTAGTTTTCATTCCAACATGACGACTTTTCTGATGTGGACAATACATTACTCTCAACGGGGGCGCGCGGGCGCGCCATCATACAAAGCAGATCACAGAACCAGTGTTAATGTCAAAACCCAATCGGCCACCGTTAAGGGTTCACTTTAGTTTTTAAGTCAACATGGCTACTTTTATATTGATGACAATATCGCACTTCCAACGGGCGCGCGCCATCCTAGAGAGCGCGCAGCAGGACCCATGGTAACTTCGAAATCCAATCGGTCACCTCTAAAGGTTCACTCTAGGTCCCAAGACAACATGGAGACGTTTCTGATGTTGACAACACACAGAACCCATGTTAACTTCAAAAACCAATCGGCCACCGTTAAGGGATCATTTTAGTTTCCAAGCCAACATGCTGACTTTTCTATTGCGGACAGTCGAAGAAAGGCTCTGGGGGCTCTCCATGGGGCCCCAGAGGCTCGCCAAGGAACCCCAGGGGCTCTCCCAGAGGTTGCGGGGTTCTCCCTGCGGTCTAAGGCCCCCCACGCGTGACGATACATAGAAGCCAGGCATCGGCAGGGCGATTGCGAAGCCGACGTGCTACAACAACAAGCAGATATAACCACACCAACAATACATCGGACAACACTACCAATATATAGGACCACACCTTCAAATAGATCGGAAAACTCCAAAAGTAGATAGGACCACACCAAAAGTATGTAAGACCACGCCACAAGTGCATATGACCACACCAATAGGTAGCTAGGACGACCCCAACAGGATACAGGACCACACCGAGAACGCAGATACGACCACACCAATAATATACAGGACCACCCCACAAGTAAATGGGACCAACCCGAAGGTAGATATGACCACTCCAACTCCAAAAGTAGATAGGACCAGCCCGCAAGCAGATAGGACCCCATGAACCAGTACATCTGTCAACACCGAAATATATAGTAACATACCGACAGGGTTACAGGACCGCTCAAACAAGTACATAGGACCACCCCAAACGCACAAAGGACGACACCAAAAGTATATAGGACCAACCTCTAAGAAACGGGGCCACACCAACAGTATATATATATATATATATATATATATATAACCACAACACAAGAAGGGACGACCATACTAAAAGTAGATAGGACCGCTCTCGTTGTCGCAGCTGCGACCCAGGCTCTATCAGACACTGTAGCCAGACGTCGTGGTCCTCTGGGGTACGAGAACACGCTGCAAGCTAAAACGCTTCACGGAGCAAGGCAATCCTTTGTTCTCGGCCACATCTCTGTGCCTGTAGGATTAGGGTATGTAAGGTATGGAGGGCTACATGGGCTTAAGCAGCTAGATAGGTATCCACCGCTAGATGAATATAAACAGATAGATGTCTATACGCAACTCGATGGATATAAAAGGCCAGATGGGTATGCACAGCTATTTGGGTATAAACAGATAGATGGGTATAACCAACTAGATGGGTATACACATCTAGATGCGTGTAAACAGCTAGATGGGCATGATTAGCCAGACCATCTAGATGTGTACATACAGCTAGATGGGTATAAACAGCTAGGTTGACATAACGAGATGTAGGTGTATGAACGGCTAGATGTGCATTAGCTACCCGCAACAGCTAGATTTGTATATATTGCTAGATGTGTATAACCAGCTGAATGGGTATAACCAGCGAGATGGCTGTACACACATATATATATATATACATATGCATGAACAGCGAGATGAGTGTACACATGTATATGGACAAAAACGGCGATATGGATATAGACAGCTAAATGGGTATAGGAATCTAGATGTGCAATAATAGCGGTATGTGCATACACAGCTACATGGGTATACATCGCTAGATTAATACAAACAGCTAGATGGGTATGAGCGGCTAGATTTGTAGCAACAGCTAGATGTGCATAAACAGCTAGATGTGCATAAACATTCTGATGCGCATGAAAGGCCACATGGATATGAACAGCTAGATGGGCATAAACAGCTAGATGGGTTTAGACAATTGGGTGGGCATGACCAGCTAGATTGGTGTAAGCAGCTAGATGGGTATGGGCAGCTAGATCGGCATGAACAGCTTGAACGGATGCACGGGTAAAAACAGCTAGATGGGTATACACAGCTGGATATGTATACATATATATATATATATGTGTACATATATACGTATAAACAGCTAGATGGGTGCAAATAGCAAGATGGTTATAAGCAGCTGTCTGGGTATAAACAGCTAGATGTGCATAACAAGCTAGATGGGTAAAAGCAGCTAGATAAGTATAAACAGCTAGATGTGCATAAACAGCTAGATGTGTATAAACAGCTAGATGGGTATACACAGCTAGATGGGTATAACAGTGCATTCGCGGTTTCGAAGCAGCTTCCAGCTCTCCAGGTTTCCAACCCCCATCCAATCCCCCCTTCTATGGCCCGCCCCCCCCCCCCCCTCCCCATGACCCACCCGCAAGACGGGCCCATACGGCAGTGACTTTTGAGGCACGCACAGCATTCAGCATAAATGACTCTATGGGGCTCGAGGACTCCCTACTCAGTGCCTGCGGCGTTATGGCGGATAGTATACACGCTTTGTTGTCATGGACGCAAGTTTTCGGGCAGGCTGTTCAGGCCCTCGCTGCGTGCAGTTGGAGCAAGCGTCCAGTGATGTTTTCCATGCCACCCCATACGATCCAACTGCGCATCTGTGAGAAGTTAGCTCGCGATCTTGCTTCCCTTCTTGTGCCTCCACCTGTGGGCCGCTGATGGTCATCGTTGGCTGCCCTCTGCATTGGAGTCGGGTGGCGAGTAACTCTGAGAACGATACGCAAGCATTTGTACTGAAAGGAGAAGGTACAACTTCCTCTCGGATTCGCCTCCTCTCGGGTTCGCCTCCCCTCGGGCTCGCCTCCCCTAAGTTTGGCCTCCCCTCGGGTTCGCCTCCCCTCGGGTTCACCACCCCTCGGGTTCGCCTCCCCTGGGATTCGCTTCCCCTCGGGTTCGCTTCCCCTCGGGTTCGCCTTCCCTCGGGTGCGCCTTCCCTCGGGCTCGCCTCCCCTCAAGCTGCGCCATCCGTGGCCGCCTTGGAAGCCATCTAGGCCGTATCTTGGAAGACACATTGGCCGTCTTGGAGTCCGTCTTGGGCCATCTTAGCCGTTATGGAGAACATATTGGGCCGTTGGAAGCCGCTTGGGGGGGGGGCCTTCTTGGGGGGATACTGGATACTGGGCCGTCTCGGCACGTCGTGTGACCATCTTGGAGGCCACCTGGGCCGTCGGAGGCTGTCGAAAGCCTGGGGCTATTGTTGGTTTTCTGCTCGTTCGCCTGCTGCCAGCACCCCCAGTGGCATAACCACCAGTTGCTGCTTCCCCAGTTGTCAGAGAGATGTTTTGGTAAGCAACTCCTGGTTGGTACCTCGTCCTCATTTGCCGCCCCTTCAGGCTCGAGCAAATACGCGACGATTCCTTTGCACTCGGAGACTCATTAGCCCTTGTGCCAGGGCCGATTGAGGAAGACATCATGCCGCCCAAGCGTTTGGTCCCCTGTCCGAAATTCCTCCGGAGGACCAGCCCTTTGATGAAGCGCCGTTTCATGAAGCTTCTGAAGACGATCAAGTTGCTGAAGGCGAAGTGCGGCAGGCAGGGAGTAAGGCTTCGCTTGATGACGACTCGCCTCGCCTCGATCAGAGACGCCAGCGCATCGGCCATCCAGAAGGACGACGAGGCCAAGGTCGAGGACATTCATATCCTCCGAGCCTTGGACGATGCTATCCCCACCGATTCAGACGAGGAGGGCTGAATCTAGACAGTGAGGAGCAACACGACTCCGAGCGCTCATCCAGTTGGTGGAGGGCCGCGTAGAAAAAAAACAAAACAAAAACAAAAACATCGTCATCACCATGAACATCAGCATCATCATCATCATCATCATCATTGTCTTCGCTGGAGCCATGAACTACACGGGCTCGAATCCAACACGGCATACAAGTAACGACGAATTGAACTCATACACGATGCCATCACATGCCAAACGAGTTGTTGAGCTATATGTGTCAACACACATACATACAAACATACATACATACGTGCATAATACATGCATGCATGCATACATGCATACATACACACATATATAAGCATGTATGCAAGCATGCATGCAAGCATGCATGCATACATACATGCGTACACCCATACATGCAGACATTCATACATACATGCATACATACACACATACGCGCGTACATACATACATACGTACGTACCTACGCACGTACAGACCGACATACCTACATACCTACACACCTACATACATACACACCTACATACATACATGCATTCACGCATATATACATGCATGCATGCATGCATGCATGTATACATACATACATACATACATACATACATGCATGCATACAGACATACACACATGCATACATACATACATACAAACAAACCTGCATGCATGCATACATACATACATAAATACATACATGCATGCATGCATACATGCATCCATACATACCTACAAACACACAGACAGACGGACAGACAGACAGACAGGCGGACATACGCGCATGCATGCATACATGCATACAAGTAGTAGTAGCAGTAGTAGTAGTAGTAGCAGTAGTAGTAGTAGTAGTAGTACCTACACATCTACATGCCTATATACCTACATACATGCATACATACATACATACACACATACATGCATACATACGTACACACATGCATGCATACAAACATACATATATACATATATACATACTGACATACATACATACATACATGCATGCATACGTACGTACATACATACATGTCCGTGCATCCATACATACACACATGCATAACTGCATGCGTACATACGTACGTACGTACGCACGCAGGCACGCACATACATACCTACCTACCTACATACATACATACGTGCATGCATGCATACATACATACATACATGCCCACATAACCATACACGTGTAGACATGTGTACACACATGAATAGCTGCACATCCGTGCACTTCACGGCGTGTATCCTAGGCTACTCGCAGGGGCGCCCCGTTAATCTCGCTTCGCGCCTCGCGGCCTGGGCCGCCAGGTTGCAATCCTCCATGGAGGCGCGCGGGCGCGAAGATGGCCACGCGCGTGGCATCGCGGAGCGCAAGGCGCAAACTGGAATCACCTACCTCGCGGGCTCCCCTCCGCTCCATTGTGTCCATAATAGGCTTGCCTATCGAAGTTCACAGCCCACTCCTAGGAGCTGGTCCCTCTCCAGAGTAGAGTGGAGAAGAGCCGAGCAGAGCAGGAGCAGCGTACAGTAGAGCAGAGTGGAGGATTGCAATAGGGCATATAAGAGTAGAGCGGTGTAGGCACGGGCATCGCGGCTGCGACGCAGATCAGAACCTACTTGGAGCCAACGATTGGGAGAACTAACTGTTCTAGCTGTTGTATCCCAAAGCCTAGCTGGGGCCAACGCTGGTAGAAATAACGGTGGGGCCCAGCTAATTATCTCATAACCTATTTGGAGCCAGCGCTGGTAGAAATAACTGTTCTAGCCGTTTTGGCTCGGGCAATCGCTTCCCCGCCAGGACGAATGACTGTGATCCCTGACACGGTTGATGCCGTTGCCCTGCCAGCGGGCCCTGGCAGCTACGGCGTCACAGTTTTCAGAGGGCCTTCGTTCACGACGTCTGGCTACGGCGACAACCAGTGCGGTCAAGATGGGCTTGGTTATGGTACAGTCGTTGCGCCATCAACGGCTGACTTGGCGGTATTCGCGCGCAGCGTGCTGGTGCACGGCCACTGCGGGTCTTGGTCGCCATGGAGGACCCAGAAAGTGATCTGGGCATCGCCACACAGGTTCCCCTTCGACCAGAACTGCTCCGACGACGAGAGCGGCGGGCACTTTTACAAGGCTGGGGACCATGGCCTGTACGACCTCGCGCGGCCTCGCAGCCCCATCGGCTACGATAAGATGCCATCCAGCGACTACGTTGGCGCCGACGCCGACATCGGGCACGACGACGACATGCACGACCAGCATCAAGTCTTTGAGGTGGCGTGTTCTTGCTTCGAGTTCTTCCTCGTGAAGTTCGCAACCGAGGCTCACTCCGACTGGTCCGAGACCAAGGTCCGAGAGTTCGTCAACTCGACCGTGGCCGTCGAGCGGCACCTGCACTTGTCGGAGCGGGTGGCGCTGACGGTTCGCCCGTGGATCCTAGCGGTTCGGTGGGCGCGGGATGAGCCGCCCGACGAGGGCGCCTGAGTGGGCGCGCGGCCTCCTAGCTTCACGGAGGCAGAGGGGAGAGGGGGAGAGGAAAGATGGAGGAGGAGGAGGAGGACGCGGAGGACAGGAGAGGACGACGTGGAGTGAAGAGGAGGCGGATGGATGGGGATAAGCAGGAGCAGGATGGGCGGAGAGGGGGGAAGGAGGACGAGGAGGAGGCCAGGAAGATAGGACGAGGTGCAGTGATGAGGAGGCGGATGGAGGAAGATGAGGAGGATCAAGATGGGGGAGGGCGTGTCTGTGCATATCTGCGGGCCGTGCGCCAAGCAGGCTGAGTGCCGTGAGACGCGGAGTGCAAGAACAGGCAGGTGCGCTAAGTAGCCGATTCGGCCACTTAGCGCACCGAGGGCGGTGCGCTAAGTAGCCGAATCCGCTCACTTAGCAAACAAAACGCTAAGTAGCTCACTTAGCGCACCGCCCTCGGTGCGCTAAGTAGCCGAATCGGCTACTTAGCGCACCTGCGTCTTTGTTACATCCCTCTGCCATTGATCTGCGTCTGCTCTGTCTCTCCTCCCTCGCCCCTCCCCATCCTCCCTCCTCCCTCCCCCCTCATCCCTCCTCCCCGTCATGGTTCGCCATCCTCCAGCCTCCATCCCACTCCCCATCCGCCTCCGCGACCCTCATCCACCTCCCTCTCATCCCTGTCCGCCTGCTCCCGCCATGCTCTCGCACACCCCTGCGCCAACTCGCGCCGCCTGCTGCCATCAGAGTGAAGAGGCCATTGGGCATCTCTAGAGCGCACCCCGCGGGGCCGAATGCCTTGCGATGGGCCCAAACGGGAGCCAAGAGGGGCCCATCAACACTCCACGGGGACCAAGACGAGGCAGCCGTTCCAGCCCCCGGACCCTCAAATTCCCACAGCTCCTCCAACCCCGTCCAACCCTCCAACCCCATCCACCCCTCCAACTCCTTCCAACCCGCGTTGGCGTTTCTACCAGTGCCGCTGGGCTCGAAAGATTAGATGCGAGCACTTTCTCTGCCGAGGGGGTCAGACGGTGCGAGCTATGGCGGCTGGCCATGGCTCCGCAGATCTGTGGGGGGGCGAGGTTCTGACGCAGAAGCCCCCGACTCGCAAGGGTGAGGGGGCGGTTACATGGCAGCCAGGCCTCTATATCCCGCATCCCTTGGACAAGGGGGACTTGTTCGACAGACCCACCCTTTTCGCGCCCGACCCAGTTATGGACGCCCGTGAAGCTGCGTGGCACCAGTACCTCAAGAGTATCAAGAAGGTTCCTAAAGTTAAGAGAATGATTTCCAAACCCATGCTGGGCGTGTGGCTTCCGAAACTCGGCAACAAGAAAACGCACTGGGTGACTAGCAGCGGCTTCTATGTGATGGAGAGCATGAATAGCAAGAAAGCTTGTGTGATCACGATCGTCGACTGAGCATACGGCATCATTCACACATGTCCAGCCTTAGTTTCAATCGCCGCCTGGGGGTACAGGCGTGCTTCGCTCTTGGCCACGGAGGGAAAAATGTGCCCTCCTCCCTCTTGGGGCCGTAGGCTGTCTTGGGGCCGTAGGCTGTTTTGGGGCCGTAGGCTGTCTTGGGGTCATTGGCTGTCTTGGGGTCCTAGGCTGTCTTGGGGCCGTAGGCTGTCTTGGGGCCGTAGGCTGTCTTGGGGCCGTAGGCTTTCTTGGGGCCGTAGGCGTCTTGGGGCCATAGGCGTCTCGGGGCCCTAGGCTGTCTTGGGGCCGTAGGCGTCTTGGGGTCGTAGGCGGTCTTGGGGCCGTAGGCTGTCTTGGGGCCGTATGCTGTATTGGGGCCATAGGCTGTGTTGGGGCCATAGGCGTGTTGACCAGCTAATCCAACCAGCCCCTCCCATCATGCATCCCCTCTCCTCGTCCACGCCAAGTCCTAGAGGTTACAGTCAATCAAACATGCGTTCGATGCCCCCACAACAGTCCTAGGAACTACAACACCTGACGTTACTGAGATTGATCATTCTGATAACGGTGGAAGCGTTGATGGTGTTGGCGGTGGTGCTGCGTATGACGATGGAGATGACGACCATGGTGAGACGGGTGTTGATATTGACTGTGGTGGTAATGACTGTTACGAGTATGGTGCTGATGATGATGCTGCATATGACGATGTTTGTGATACTGTCGGTGATGGTGTCGAGGCTGATGATGCTGGTGATTATGACGACGAGGCTGGTGATAACGTTGCAGGTGATGATGTTGTTGATGATGCAATGCATGATGATTGTTATTGTGCTGGTGATACTGGTGCTGCTGCTGACGATGATGATGATGATGCCAGGTCCCGTTTGGGGCCACGATGGCAATCAAGCGGCGATAATACTCGCGATGAGGGCCATGCTGATGACGACGGCGACAACGACGACGACGCTGATCATGATGACGATGCTGATGATGATGACGACGACGACGACGATGATGATGACGATGATGATGATGATGATGATGCTGATGCTGATGGTATTGGTATGGCGATGGTCACGATGACGAGGGCCCATGACGACAGCGGTGATGATGATTAGGACGAGCCCCCCCCCTCCGCCCAGGGGAGGGGCCCTGAAGGGCCCAAATAGGCCAAGAGGGGCCGATGTGTATGATGAAACTTGTGACGATGATAATGCGCGAACACCCTTGCCTGCCGCCTGACAAGTGCTGGAAGACGGCGATGCCCCCAAACAAGAAAGGCCCCACGAGCCAGAAGGCTGGCGCAAAAGAACGGGTTCGACAATGGTGCGAAGGTAAACGCGTTTCGCACTCCGCGGCTTGGGCCTCGGAGCGGCTGTTCTCCAGCCCCCCCCCCCCAGGATCAATGCGATACTCGCGCATCGCCCGCGTGCGTCGCGAAGATGATCGCGCGTCGCATGGAGCGCGGCATCGCGAAGATAATCGCGGGATCGCCGTCCTTAGACGTTTCGGCTCAACACAATGGGGGACGAATCGCCCAAGTCACCAACTCCCGCGCACGGGCAACCCGACTCGCAGGCTGATTCCGTTTGCCCGTCTGTTGCTGAATCGGCACCTGAGTCAGTCGCCAGCGGCGGGGGGCGCCGCGGTGGGCCACGGGACCTGAGCACAGCCGATCGCCCAGTGGTTGGCGGCGTTGTCATCGTGCCACTCGACACCATTGATGGCAAGGACTTCTTCCCAGTAAGTTTGACAGCCAAGTGGCTGTTAAGCGCGTTCTGCCTCGAGAACTTCTTCGCGCTGGGCTCGGACAACATCGTGACTGACATTGTCGCTGCCATCAAAGCCACGCGCGGGAAGCGTCAGCGACTGACGTGCCTGACGAACCCCGACGCCACCTTGCAGGGAGAGACAGTGCAGCTCCGAGTCCGAGATTATGAGCTGGAGGCTGGGAGCTCCATCAAGAAAGTCTACCTTCGTTACACAAAGGAGACTTTGGACTGGTTCCTCAAGGAGCTGAATTCCGACGTGGAAGCCGCCACTTCATCACGGCCTTCGGTGGCAATTGCCGTGGGTGAAACGGAGCCAGCCAGTGCCGAAGCGGAGTTCACGAGGTTGACAAAACGTGCCAACAACGAGAAGTGGCGCTGGGCTCCCAGTCTGAACGCTTTCTACGTGGTCGACCCCCAGACGAAGAAACAGGTGCTGTTCACAGTGAGGGCGGTCGCTAAGAAGTTGGGGCACGAGGCAGTCATCGAGGAGGTAAAGTGGCAGCGCATGCGGGCCGAGCACTTCGTCGAGACGGGCGAGGTCATGGGCCAGGATAAGCTGACGGCGCCAGCTGATGCCGAGGATGGCCGTAGCACAGGGTCTTCTCACAATGAACGTGCGTTCCAACGCGGCTGTTCTCTGGGCAGGAGGGGGAAGGAGGAGGAGGCGGTCCAGCCCCCAAAGAGGATGCGGCTCAGCCCAAACAGATGATGGCGATGACGACGACGACGATGACGATGATGATGATGGTGATGATGATGACGACGACGATGACGACGACGACGATGACAACGACGACGACGAGAACGATGACGATGACGATGACGACGACGACGACGATGACGATGACGAAGACGATGGCAATGACGACGAGGACGAGGACGAGACGACGACGACGACTTCGACGACGATGATGATGATGACGATGACGATGACGATGATGATGATGATGATGCTGATGCTGATGATGATGACGACGACGACGATGATGATGACGATGATGATGATGATGCTGATGATGATGACGATGATGATGATGATGATGATGATGATATGATGATGATGGCAACGCCACCCTATAAGGTCAGACAGATGTCCCTGGCCTAATGGTCAGCACGGAAAGGGGGTGAACGGTGGAGCCTGCTCGGTAAGTGAATTCCCCTTGCAATCGAGGAGCCCGATGTTCTCATAACCACTTGGCAAATTCCGCGTTAGTTCTGTATGCTCGTTCGTTCCTGGGGTACAGAGAGCCACAAGGGCGGTCTTCAATATAGCTATTTGTGCACCTCTTCTGGGCCCATAGATAATCCCTTTGGGGCTCTTGTGGGTTCTAGGGATGACCCCAAAAGGCATATTTGGTCCTTGGGTCACCTTGGCAGCCCCAAAAACGCTACATTGAGGCAAGGAGCGGTATTTCATATAGCTGCTTGTGTGTACCCCCTGGGCCCATTACAAGTTCCTTTCTGGGATTATGTTGGGATCCAGGGACGACCCTACATGGCTTTGGGCTCTTTGGGATTCCAGGGGTGATTCCCAAAAGCCTCCTTTCGGTCACCTTGGGAGCCCATAAACAGCTGTATTAAGGGGGCCGTGGGTTTATACAGCTGTTTGTGTACCCCCTCTGGGCATATAAAAAAGTCATTTGATGGTCACGAAAACGGTAGCCATCATTGTCACCATGATGGTGATGATTGAGACGGCGAGGGCCCTCGGCCAAGAAGCAGCCGCTTTGGAACACACCCTGGAAGAGGAAGGCCCCCTCTGAAGCGGCCAGCCCGCGCCTCCCCTCTCCTGATTGAAGCTGCTCCCCCATTGGCTTTTGAATGCGCCAGCAGCGTAGCGGGGATGCTGACATAGCATTCTGTGATTCAATATGGGCTCGTGGGGCGAGCCGTACACGACATTCGCTGCTCTCCCTCCTCGCGGTTCCACTTGCTCATCGCTGCGCGATTTTCTCACACTTCCTTCCATAGAATGTCCTTTTCTTCCCGATCCGTTTCGCCCCTCCCCCCAGTAAGTTGCTCAAATCCCCCGCGCAATGGGCGATTCATGCCACTCTTGGGGGGGCAACGCAACATTGGAAACCTATAGTTGCCACGTGAAATAACTTGTGGCGCTGACGTCTTATGCCTTACTGTGTGCTCCGGTCTCCCTGCATCTTTCAATGTTGTCGTGACGTCCTATGACTCTCTATGTACTCCTAGGTCTGCGTGTAATCCCATGTCCCTCTATGTCGTTATTTGTATTGATTGGGGTTTCAATTTATATTTTTGTGTCTATGTCTATGTCTATGTCTTTTCAAATGTCTACGTATATCTCTCTATCCTATGTCTATTCCAATGTGCATGTCTATGTATATTACAATGTCTATGTATATGTAGATTCCAATGTCTATGTCTACGTCTATGTCCAATGTGTGCAATCCCATATCTCACGACGTCTATGTATATTGCAATGTCTTCGAATGAGTTCCTTGTACTCCTATTTTTTCCCATGCCATTATATGTCGTCATATGCCGTCATATGTCTTGATATGCCTTCCCATGCTGTCCTGTGTGTTCCAATGTGTTCTCTTGTCGCCCTACATCGACAGATTTGCCCGGCTGTCTCTCATGTCTCGCATTCCTTGCACGGCCCCAAGCTAACTTCCACGGGTCATATTTGGAGTCAGCGCTGGTAACAAGCTATGCTCCACGCGCCAAGAGCTCGCAATTTATGGTCGGCATCCTCTCCCGTATAAGCCATTTTGGCCCAATGTGTTCGCTATGCTTACGTTCGACGAGCTCTTTGCTGGCGGCAAAGAAGTTGCCTTGACCCCCTTGCAATCGTGGTTCAACCGCAATGTTCCAAAAGGTGCGGGCTTCCCCAGGAGCGCTAGCCATGGGACTAGTTTGCGCAGCGTGTTTGAGACCCGTTTCAATGAACTCTCAAAAGCCAGCGCAAGCAGCACGGCTGCGGCCAAGCAGTGGGCGACGCACACGTATTCAAGGGGCCATGTTACGATGGTGCTGTGGATGAGGGCGGCCGATGAGGCAGGTGCATGCGTCGACGCTGCAAGGAGGAACGTTCCCCACGAGGTGGGGCCATGGCTTGGTGATTACATGGGTCTTTTATCAAAGGTCTTGAGCGACCAATTCAACGGGGATCCTTCGGAGCCCATGTCAACTGACGATTGTCTGGAATGTATTTCGGGGGAGTGCGGCATTGCTCTGGACGCGCATGTCGGATCGGATGGTCTAGTCAGGGACTTCTTCAGCATGGTTTGCCCGCATGTTTTGGGGCCGAGCATGCTCAGTGTGAAAACGTTCTTGCTTTCTGGTTGCATGTCTGCGCTCTTTGGCGACGTATTGGCGTTGAGGCTTCGCCGACGCGTCCTCGCAGATATGTGCGAGCTTGAGGCACCAGCGCCTGTCGAGTTTGATTACTCGGCGTTGGCAGGCGAGCTCGTGCGCAAACAGCAGGCGCTCACTCGCCTTCAAGACGCTGCTAGCTGCCGAGACCTCCAATCCACGAGAAGTCGCAAGCGCACTCGCGAGGGACTGGACACGACCATCGACCTGATGTCTGCGCAGTTACAATGGGCACTGGAGTGCAAGATCGCATTTAGAAACATGCCGAAAAGCTTAGTCGAGGCTGCAAACTACTATGCGAAGATCCAGCTGTGTCCAGATCAGCATGGCGACGTGTTTGGCGCAGTTCAACGCCGTGCTTTAGATAAGCACGCTGTGGTGTTCGACTCTGCGATGGACCTCATGTTGGCAGATAGGATTGCGCAACTGAGGGCTTCAGGACAGTTCTATGGCGCTGGTTTCACTACCGACGAATCGCCCCCAGAAGCTCCGCGATTTCGAGGACTGCGCTTCCAGATAACCCACATTTATTTCTGCACGTCCCCGCCCGCTGAGGAATGGGCACAGGCAAAGTACGATGCAAAGCACCCGATTCAAGTCACCAAACGTCTTCTCGACATCATGCACTGCCCGAAAAAGGACGGGCAGTCTGTGCTCAATGTCCTTGAGAAGCAATGGGAGACTGTTGGGATGAATCGTTATGATTTCTTTTCTGGTTCTGGCGACGGCGGTGGAGAGAACGAGGGCGCGGGTGGAATCCACGCTACAATGGAGGATGTCAGTCACTCTTACGTGCGCCGCCGATGCCTGGGCCACTGGGGCTGGAGAAACGCTGGTGCTGCAATGAGCGAGGACGAAAAGCTGGTATCTGAAGTTCAGGACGCCAACGGGCTGCAAATGAGTCAACCACGTCATCTGTCGTCGGTCGCCCATCGGTCGTCGTCGTCGTCGTCGTCGTCGTCGTCGTCGCTCGTCGCTCGTCGCTCGTCGCTCGTCGCGCGCGTGCGCGCACGGTGAGTTCTGTATTGCCCACAATTGAAAAGTCGGCGTGTCCGCCGGCCTCCTTAAGGTTCCCAGAAATTTTGAATTCAGTTTCTTGAATTACATGTCGGCTTTTCTACTGTGGACAATACAGAACTCCTCGCGCGCGCACGCGGGGAGTTCTGTATTGTTCACAATAGAAAAGACGGCGCGTCCGTCGGCCTCCTTAGAGGATGGCAAAGAATATGATCACAGTTTTTGGAATTACATGTCTGCTTTTCTGTTGTGGACCATACAGAACTCCCAGCGCGCGCGTGCGCGCGCGTGCGCGCGCGTGGGAATCTGTTGTGCCAACAATGTAAAAATCGGCGCACCCGTCGGCCTCCTTAAGATTTACTAAACAAATGTTGAACCCCGTTTTTTTGGAGTTACATGTCGGCTCTTCTATTGCTGACAATACAAAACTCCCCGCGCGCGCGGGGAGTTCTGTATTCACAACAATCCAAAAGTCTGCGCGCCCGTCGGCCTCCTTAAAGGTTAGCAGGGTCTTTTGTTTCAGTTTTTGAAATTACATGTCGACTTGTCTATTGTTGACAGCGCAGAACTCCCAGCGCGCGCGTGCGGGGAGTTCTGTACTGCCCACAATAGAAAAGTAGGCGCGCCCGTCGGCCTCCTTAAAGGTTTCCAGAAATTTTGAATTCAATTTTTGAAATGACACGTAGACTTTCTTGCTGTGGACAATACAGAACTCACCGCGCGCGCGGTGACTTGTGTATTGTCCACAATAGAAAAGTATGCGCTTTCGTCTGCCCCCTTACGGTTCACCAAAAAAATGAATTCAGTTTCTGGAATTTCATGTAGATTCTTCTTTGTGGAAAATTCAGAACACACCGCGCGCCCGCGGGGGGTTCTGTATTGTCCACAATTAAAAAGTCGGCGCGTTCGTCGGCCTCCTTAAAGGTCCCCAGAAATTTTGAATTCAGTTTCTAGAATTACATGTCGACTGCTCTATTCTGGACAACACAGAACTCCTCGCGCGCGCGGCGGCCCTAGCCCATTCTGCGTGGGAATGCACAGTGATCAAGATGCAGGGCCGCCGCCGCGCGCGGCGGCCCTGGCCCACTCTGCATAGGGAATTGCACCACGCGCGAAGGGCAGGGCCGCCGCGCGCGCGGCGGCCCTGGCCCATTCTGTGTTGGAAAAGACACCACGCGCGAAGGGCAAGGCAGCCGCGCTGGCGGCGGCCCTGGCCTACTCTGCGCAGGAAAATGCACAATGCGCGAAGGGCAGGGCCGCCGCGCGCGTTGCTGCCCTGGCCAGTTCTGCCTGGAAAACACAGCATGAGCAATGAGAAAGGTAGCCGCGCGCGCGGCGGTACTGCCCCATTCTGCGCTGGAGAACGCAATGCGCGAGGGGCAGGACCGCCGCGCACGCGGCGGCCCTTGCCCATTCTCTGTCGGGAAACACACCATGGGCAAAGGCAGTGCCGCCGCGCGCGCGGCGGCCCTGGTCCATTCTGCATAGGAAACACACGATGTGCGAGGGGCAGCCTGGCCAACTCTGCGCTGGAAAACACACCATGCGCGAGGAGCAAGGCCGCCGCGCGCGCGGCAGCCCTGGCCCATTCTGTGGGGGAAACCAGACCATGCGCGAAGTAGTGGGGCCGCCGCCGCGCGCGCGTCGGCCCTGCGTAACCCTGCGTGGGGAAATGCAACACTGCGCGAAAGCACGCCGCGCGCGCGGCGGCCCTGGTCCATTCTGTGTTGGAATACACACCATGCGCGAGGAGCAGGGCCGCCGCGCGCGCGGCGGCCCTGTCACACTCTGCGCTGGGAAACTCACAATGCGCGACGGGCAAGGCCGCCGCGCGCGCGGCGGCCCTGGCAACTTCTGCGTTGGAAAACACGCCATGCGCGAGGGACAAAGCTGCCGCGCGCGCGGCGGCCCTGGCCCACTCTGCGTGGGACCATGCGCGAGGGGCAGGGCCGCGCGCGCACGGCAGCCTTTGCCCATGCGACGGGCAAGGCCGCCGCGCGCGGCGGCCCTGGTCAACTCTGCGAGAAAAAAAAAACGCATCATGCGCGACGGGCAAGGCCGCCGCGCGCGCGGCGGCCCTTGCCCGTTCTGTGCGGAAAAAGCGCACCACGCACGAAGGGGCACTGCCGCCGGGCACGCCGCCGCGCACGCGGCGGCCCTGGCCGACTCTGCGCGGGAAAATGCACAATGCGCGAAGGGCAGGGCCGCCGCGCGCGTTGCTGCCCTGGCCAATTCTGTGTCGAAAAAACAATGCGCGAAGGGGTAGGGCAGCAGCGCGCGCGGCGGCTCTGCACCGTTCTTTGTGGGGAAGCACGCCCTGCGCGAATGGTAGGGCCGCCGCGCGCGCGTCGGCCCTGCCTGGCCCTGCGTGGGGAAGCGCACACTGCGCGAAAGGCAAGGCAGCCGCGCGCGCGGCGGCCCTGATCCATTCTGCGCGGGAAGGCACACTATGCGCGGGCCGCCGCGCGCGCGGCGGCCCTGTCACACTCTGCGTGGGAAAACACACCATGCGCGAGAGGCAGGGCCGCCGCGCGCGCGGCGGCCCTGGCCATGCGCAAGGAGCAAGGCCGCCGCGCGCGCGGCGGCCCTGGTCCACTCTGTGTGGGAAAACACAATGCGCGAAGGGGTACGGCCGCAGCGCGCGCGGCGGCTCTGTCCCATTCTTTGCGCGAAGGCGAGCCGCCGCGCGCGCTGCGGCCCTACCCCTTCGCGCATTGTGGTTTCCCACACAGAGTGGGCCAGGGCGCCGCCGCGCGGCGGCCTTGCCCCTTGCGCATGACCAGGGCCGCCGCGCGCGCGGCGGCCCTGGCCAACTCTGCATAAGAAAACACACCACGCGCGAGGGGCTAGGGCCGCCGCGCGCGCGGCGGACCTGGTCCATTCCCTATTGGAAAAAAAAAAAACACCATGCGCAAGGGGCAAGGCCGCCGCGCGCGCGGGCCCTTCCCAACCCTGCGTGGGAAAACGTACCATGCGCGAGGGTGTAGGGCCGCAGCGCGCGCAGCGGCCCTGGCTCATTTCTTTGTGGGGAAGCACACCATGCGCGAGAGGCAGGGCCGCCGCGCGCGCGGCGGCCCTGGCCAACTCTGCGCAGGAAAACGCACCATGCGCGAGGGTCAGGGCAGCCGCGCACGCGCTGCGGCCCTGCCCCCTTCTGTGTGGGAAACACACACACACACCACTCACGAAGGGCAGGGCCGCCGCGCGCGCGGCGGCCCTGGCCAATTTTTCGTTGGAAAACATGCCATGCGCGATGGGCAAACTCTGCGCGGGGCGGGGTGGCCATGGGTCTGGGTGGTCGGCGAGGGCGGGTGGGGCGGAGCGGGGTGGGGGGGGGTGAAGGGATGTGGGTGAACAGGTGATTGGGGGGAGAGGGGGGGAGGGCACGCGCGAGGGCAGGGCGGCCGCGCGCGCTGCGGCCCTGGCACACTCTGCGCCAACAAAAAAAAACGCGCGAAGAGGGCCGCCGCGCGCGCGGCGGCCCTGTCACAGCCTGTGTGGGAGAGCACTCCATGCGCGGGGGCAGGGCTGCCGCGCGCGCGGCGGCCCTTGCCAACACTACGTGGGAATGCGCACCATGCGCGAAGGTCAAGGCCGCCGCGCGCGCGGCGGCCCTGTCCCATTCTGCATTGGAAGGCGCGCCTTGCGCGAAGGTCAAGGCCGCCGCGCGCGTGGCGGTCCTGGCCCAGTCTGAGCTGGAAAACGCCATGCGCGCGAGGAGCAAGGCCGCCGCGCGCGCGGTGGCCCTGGCCTACTATGCGCGGGTAAGCACATCATGCGCGGGGGGCAGGGCCGCCGCGCGCGCGAGGAAGGCCCTGGCCCATTCTGCGCGGTTATGTTGTATGTTTTCCCTGATTGTGCGCTCGCGCCCGTTGGGTGTTCAGTAGTCCACGACGGATAAGTCGCAATGACGGCCTGGAAACTAGAGTGGCCGCTTAATGGTGACCGATTGGATTGTGACGTTCGCATTTGGTTATGATGTCTGCGTTCTCCGATGGCGCGCGCGCGTTGGCGCCTCTCTACTGCCATCATAAGAAACGTCGCCGTGTTGGCTTGGGAACGAACATGAACCTTGAACGGTTGTGGATGTGATTATCAAGCGAACCTTGGTTCTGTGGTATGATTTCCATGGTGACGCGCGCGCGTCCGTTTGACCTTCTCTATTACCAACCGTATAAAACTGCCAATGCTGGTTTGGAAACTAAAATGAACCCTTAGTTGTGGCCGATTGGATGAAACATTCGCATTGGTTCTGATGTATGCTTCTATGATGGAGCGTGCACGCGCGCCCGTAGTGAGTACTGTACTGTTCACAGTGGAAAAGTCGCCATGTTGGCGTGGAAACCAAAAATGCATTGGTTCTGCTGTGTGCTTTCTGTGATGGACAACGCAGAGCCTCGCAGTCGCGCGCGCGCGAGCCCATTGTGAGTTCTGTAGTGTCAACATTGCAAAAGTCGCCCTGCTGGCCTGGGAACGGGGGAGTGCCCTTAACTGTGGCCGATGTGATTTTGAAGTGGACATTGCTTCTCCCTGGTGGACAACGCAGTACTTCAAACGCGCGCACGCGTGGGCGCCCGTGGGTTCTGTCTTGTCAGCAATAAAGAAAGCGCCATGTTGGCCTGGAGATTATAATGGGACCTTAACGGTGGCCGATTGGATTGTGAACCCAACATGGGTTCTGATGTCTGTTTCCTCTCATGGGCAACGCAAAACCTCCCACGCGCGCGCGTGCCCGTCGGGGGTTCGGTATTGTCCACAATAGAGAAGTCGCGATGTTGGTTTGGAAACTAACGTGAACCCTTAACGGTAACGAGTTATAGTCTGATCTTATCATGATGTCAGGTGTATGTTTCCTATGATAGACAGCACGGAACTTCGCAGTCACGCGCGCGCGAGCCCGTTGGGAGTCATGTGTTGTCCAATTCAAAAAAGTCGCCATGTTGGCTTGGGGACTGAGGTGAGCCCTTAACGGTGACCGATTGAATTTGTAATTCAACATGGGCCCTGCTGTATGCTTTCCATGATAAACATCGCAGAACCACCTTCGCGCGCGAGCGCGCCCGTTGATAGTTCTGGACTGGCAACAATACAAGAGGCACAATGTTGGCCTGGAAACTGAAACGGCCCCTCCACGGCTACCGAATTGGATTTCGAAGTTAACATCGGTTCTGGTGTGCGTCTTCATGATTGGGAACTCAGAACCTCCGACGCGCGCGCGCGCCCGTTGGGAGTTCAGCATTGTCCACAATAGAAGAGTCGCCGCTCTGGCACGGCAACTAAAGAGAACCCTTAACGATGACCGATTGGACTGTGAAGTTCACATGGGGTCTGTTGTGTGCCTTCAATGGTTGACAACACAGGCCTTCCAACGCGCGCGCACGCGTGCCCGTTGAGAACTCTGTATTATCTACAATAGGAAAACCGCCATGTCGGCTTGTAAACTAAAAGGGGACCCGCACCGCTGACCGATTGGATTTTTAAGTTGTATGGATTCTGATGTATGTTTTGTATGATAGACAACGCAGAACCTCCCACGCGCGCGCGCCCATTGGGAGTTCTGCATTGTTCGCAAACCGAAGTGAACCCTTAACGGCCACCGTTTGGAATTCGAAGTTAACCTTGGTTCTGTTGCATGCTTCCAATGATGAACAGCACAGAACCCTCCACGCGCGCTCGCGCGTTGGAGGGTGGATTCTGTATTGTCTACAATCGGTAAGTCGCTATGTTGGTTTGGAAGCCAAAATGCAACCTTAACGGCGGCCGTTTGGACTTCCAAGTTAACGTTGTTCCCAGCGCACATTGTCTACCATTGACAATGCAGAGCCCCGCGCGCGCGTGTCCTGTATTGCCCGCAAGCGACAAATCGCCATGTTGGCCTGGAGGGTAACCTTTAACTTTACGGGTGGTCGATTGGATTGTCAAGTTGACCTGGATGCCTGTGTGCGCTTTCTAATCGGGACAATGCAGAACTTCCCACGCGTCGTCGTCGTCGTTGTCGTCGTCGTCGTCGCCGTCGCCGTCGCCGTCGCCGTCGACGTCGCCGTCGCCGTCGCCGTCGCCGTCGCCGTCGCCGTCGCCGTCGCCGTCGCCGTCGCCGTCGCCGTCGTCGTCGTCGTCGTCGTCGTCGTCGTCTCATCGTCGTCGTCTTCGTCGTCGTCGCCATCGTCGTCGCCATTCGGAGTCGGCGTTGTCGTCGGGAACCGCGGGCCCTCACACTTGTTTTGCGTGGGGCGCGTGGGACTTGTGGGGCCTGTGGGACTTGTGGGGCCCGTGACACCTGAGGGACCTGTGGGATCTACGGGGTTCGAAGGGACCCCCTGGGAAGGCTGAAGTGGTGATGGCCTTACTGCCCTGCCGCGCGTTCCTGACCTGGGAGGGATGTTGAAAAACAGCGTTTCGCTCGAGACATCCTCCCACTAATTCCTCTTCGTCCTCCTCCTCCTCTTCCTCCTCCTCCGGGAGGAGAGGACGAGGAGGGCGAGGATGGATACAGCTCGGACGACGGGGCCCTTTGCGAGCCTCGCAGGCGCTCCATAGCTACCTGCACGAGGGCGTGACTTGGCGAACCTTGAAAGCTATATCTGTCAATGACCGCACATCCAACGGGGTAGGCCTATTCAAGGAGGGCTCTCGTCAATTTCAGGATACGTTTGGGTCGGCGCCGCCGTGCATAATTAGTGACCGTCCCGAGTCGTTCCATGAGTTTCTCCGCTGGCTCCTGCCCAAGGAGGGGCCGTTGAAAACTTGCATCCAGAAGGACGCGGAGTTGCGCCGCCTCGAGGGCGCCGATCGTGCAATTGGATTGGCAATGCTTTCGTCGACGCCCGGGCGGGTAAACAGGTTCATATTTTGTGATGTCATAAGCCGAGCACTGTGCATCTATTATTGGGGAAAGAAAAACACTCATATTGCATCGCAGACAACTTTTCAGGCCCTGGTCAGCCGCAGCATCGGCATTGTTGTGGGAAGCGCTGTTGACCGCGAGTTTCTGGACCGTTTTCCAGCTGGTGCAATGTATAATGACGGCGTGAGGACATGCGTTCAGATTCTGATTCGGCTCGGGGCTGCGTCCGACAATGAAGCATCTGCCCTGGCTCACGATGCCGTGCAGTACCACGCAAGGTTGCAATCCAGAGTGGCATCCCACATCAGGGGCAATGCAGACAACATTGGCCGAAGCACGTGGCTAACAGCTAGCCTGTTGTCCACTGACCCCGCGCAGGCAAAAGAGGCAGCGACGTCCTGGGTGACGCACTTATCGCACTTGTCAGAGGCTCACATGACGAAGTTCGAAAAGCACGTGTTCAACGATCCAGGCCTCATGGGCCAAGTGAGGATTGCAGCTGATGCAGATCCGCCAGAAGTTTTATGGCGGCACCGCGGGCGATGCGACCAAATATACATGTTCTTAGCATCTCGGTTCCTGGCAAATCCAGATGGAGTGTTGGATTGCGAGGGAGTTCATGGCCAGTGGAAGTGGATCATGGACAATAAGTGCTCCGCCAAGTTCAAGATGGTCAATGCCATCCTCAAGTGTTCTTCGGAGCTGCACATCAACGGGGGCTTCCCGAACGAAAACGACATCCGACCCTACATCGTGCAAGTGCGGGCAGCGCTTCTTCGAGAACTGGCTGCAGTCGACCCCGAGATCTCAGCAGGTGCCAGGACAGACTGGGTGTACCGTCGCCGTTTCAACATGAGCCTCGAAGATTCGGACCTCCTCAGACCGAGGCCTCCAACGGCGGGCGTGATACCCAAATACCATTATACGTTCGAGTACGCGAGGGGTACGTACATCAAGAACTTGCTACAACCGCTGAAGATGTTCCTGTTCACAGGTCTGCCAAACAGCCCGTATTTCTTCATCGCAGAAAACAAAACGTTTGCTGGCAGGGAGGCGAAAGCAGAAGGGCAGGAACTGGGCCGCACTGTGTCGGTCGCATTTTTTGAATACGATTCCGATGTTGCCACAGGCACGCTGGTTAAACCAGTCGCGCAGGCACCTGCGGGCGGTCTGGATCTGAAGTCCCTTACCGTTTCGCAACTCGTTCGGTCCTGTGGGTTGGTGCTTGATCTCCCCGCTGGCGCGTCCGATCGGGACGCCGAGGTCGCATGCGAGGATGCCCTCTTGAACCAAGGCCTTGTCGTATACAGAGTGACGGATCGAGTGCAAAATGATACACTTGATTGTGCGTGGCAGTTCATTGTCAATGATGTGGTGGACGTCGAGGACGAACGCATTTCACGGGCTGCCCCTGGTCAGCTAACGAAGATGGCAATGGCTCGGCAGGTGCACTTACGAGACAATCTGCCTTGGAAACGTGTGTTTCATCTTCCCAAGGATGAGATTGTGGCGCTGATGTTGCCAGGGGCCGCACCTCCAGGCCCCGCCGCTGGCCCCGGCCCAGCACGAGGCCGAGGCAGGGGCAGGGGGGGCGGGCGCGCTCGAGGTGGCCGCGGTGGAGGCGGCGGCAAGTGATGACCTGGAGGGCCGTGGCGTCCGCAGTCGACCGCTCGGGCGGTGGAGGCGGCCGCTGCGTCCGCAGCGGGAGCCTTCTGTTTCACTTGCGTCTGTTGCATTTCTGTTGCACTGTTGCACTTGCGCCTGCGCCTTCTGAGCATTGCTCCAATTATCCCAGTGCGACCCTACCTAGGAGTTGGAACCCTTAGGAAAGCAGCATTAGTAGTAACAGTAAGGCTAAGTTAAAGCTAAGCTAAAACTAAGGTAAAGCTAAACTAAAGCTAAGCTAAAGTTAAGCTAAAGCTAAGCTAAAGTTAAGCTAAAGCTAAACGACAGCTAAGCTAAAGCAGAGCTAAAGCGAAGCTAAAGCTAAGGCAAATCTAAGCTAAAGCTAAGGCAAATCTAAGCTAAAGCTAAGCTAACGCTAAGCTGAAGCTAAGCTAACGTTCAGCTAAATTTGAGCTCAAGCTAAGCTAAAGGTAAGCTAAAGCTAAGCTGCAGCTAAGCAAAAACTAAGCTAAAGCTAAGCTAAATCTAAGCTAAAGCTACGCTAAAGCTAAGCTAAAGCTAAGCTACAGCGAAGCTACAGCGAAGCTAAAGCTAAGCTAAAGCTAAGCTAAAGCTAAGCTAAAGCTAAGCTACATCTAAGCTACAGCTAAGCTAAAGCTAAAGCTAATCTTAAAGCTAAATCGAAAGCGAAAGCTAAAGCTAAGCTAACGCTAAAGCTAAGCTAAAGCTAAAGCTAAAGCTAAAGCGAAAGCTCCCAGAGGACTGGGGGAACCGCTCCCAGAGGACTGGGGGAACCGCCCAGGGCGCTTTCCACTGCCTGGCCCCTTTAAGCTAAAGAGTAAGAACCCTTCTAGGCAGAGCCTAGGTAGGGAATAAAGACGAATTGTGATCAATTTCTTCTGAACATCTGAGAGACCCTTGACGGGGGGCCCCGCCAGACCCCTCCCCTGGTCCCTGCACCGTGCACCCCCGTCTACGGGCCAGAAGGCCATCGGGGCCTTCCGAGGAGGAAACGACATGAGGAAGATAGAAGGAGGATGAAGAGGAGGAGGAGGAGGAGGAGGAGGAGGAGGAGGAGGAGGGAGGAGGAGGAGGAGGAGGAGGGCGTTTCCACGAGATGCCACGATGATGACGATGACGATGATGGTGATGAGGGTGGTCGTGATGATGCTGGTGATGCTGACAATGGCGATGACGACGATGGTGATGAGCATGATGAATGTGACGGTGGTGATAACCATGATTATGACGATACTGATGATGGCGATGGTGATATTGCTGCTGATGATGATGACGATGATGCTGCCGACGGCGACGACGACGAATACGACGACGACGACGACGACGACGACGACGACGACGACGGCGGCGGCGACGACGACGACGACGACGACGGCGGCGGCGGCGGCGACGACTACGACGACGACGACGACGACGACGACGACGTGATGATGACGCTGACGCTGGCGATACATACAAATATGATGGTGATGATGATGATGATGATGATGATGATGATGATGCTGATGCTGATGCTGATGCTGATGCTGATGATGATGATGATGATGATGATGATGATGATGATGATGATGAGGAGGACGAGGAGGATAACGGGGAGCGTTCGGAGGAGGATGAATATGGCGATGATGATGATAAGCAGGATGGGGGGAGGAAGGAAGCACCGACTCACAAGGCTCATTGGGCTCATGTGGCCCATGGGGAATCGTATGGCACATGGACACATGGGCCTCCGTCCGTCCTCCGCCTTCATCCCCGTCAGCCTGCCCCAAACCATTTCTGGGGGCCCAAAAAACCATTTCTGTAAGTAGGAAAATGGTTTTCCAGAAGCTCGGACCCTATCCACCCTAGGGCTACCCCTAGGGCTACCCCTAGGGCTACCCTAGGGCTACCCCTTGGGCCTACCCCTAGGGCCGCCTTTGCCGGAGGAGAAGCACGAGGATGAGGGGGAGGAGTACCGAGGAGGAGGAGGAGGAGGAGGAGGAGGAGGAGGAGGAGGGACAGGGAGAGGGAGAGGGCGGAGGAGGAGCAGGAGGGACGGAGAGAGGAGGAGGTCTTCGTCGGTCCTCGGCGTCTCCCTCGCGTCGGCGTGCGCTCAGGAAGGCGCGCCCCGCCGGGCACGCTCCAGACCCAGACAGTCGTCGTCGTCGTCGTCGTCGTCGTCATCGTCGCCCTCCGCCTCCCCCTCCTGCTCCTCCTCCCCCTTCTCCTCCTCTTCCACTCCCACTCCGCCACAAAGGGCATCAATATGTAATCCGCCAGCAAAGCAAGCAATGCCTTTAATGTCCCGCCCGCCCGCCCGACCAAAAGAATCAGCTTGTAATCCGCCACAATAGTAATCAACTTGTAACCCGCTGCCACATGGAATCACTTTGTAATCCGCCACCAAAGCAACCAATGCTTTTAATGTCCCGCCCGCCCGCCCGACCAAAGGAATCAGTTTGTAATCCGCAATAAAAGAGAATCCATTCGTAATTCGCCACACAAGCAATCATTGCCTTCAATGTCCCGCCCGCCCGCCCGACAAAAGGAATCAATGTGTAATCTGCCACAATAAGAATCAGTGTGCCACCCGCCACACATGCAATCAATGCCTTTAGTGTCCCGCCCGCCCGCCCGACAAAAATAACCAGTTGATAATCCACCGCGCAGGGAATCAATATATGTAATCCGCCACCAAGGCAACCAATGCAATTGATGTCCCGCCCGCCCGCCCGACCAAAGGAATCAGTTTGTAATCCGCAATAAAAGAGAATCCATTCGTAATTCGCCACGCGAGCAATCATTGCCTTTAATGTCCCGCCCGCCCGCCCGACAAAAGGAATCAATGTGTAATCTGCCACCATAAGAATCAGTGTGCCACCCGCCACACATGCAATCAATGCCTTGAGTGTCCCGCCCGCCCGCCCGACAAGAATAATCAGTTGATAATCCACCACGCAGGGAATCAATCTATGTAATCCGCCACCGAGGCAACCAATGCAATTAATGTCCCGCCCGCCCGCCCGACCAAAGGAAACGTATTGTAATCCGCAATAAAGGGTTACCCCTAGGGCCTACCCCTAGGGCTACCCTGGGGCTACCCCTGGGGCCCACCCCTAGGGCTACCCTAGGGCTACCCCTTGGGGAGCCTAGGGCCTTGGGTAGGGCCTACCCTTGGGAAGCCTAGGGCCTTGGGTAGGGCCTACCCTTGGGAAGCCTGGGGCCTTGGGTAGGGCCTACCCTTGGGAAGCCTGGGGCTTTGGGTAGGGCCTACCCTTGGGAAGCCTAGGGCCTTGGGTAGGGCCTACCCTTGGGAAGCCTAGGGCCTTGGGTAGGGCCTACCCTTGGGAAGCCTAGGGCCTTGGGTAGGGCCTAGGGTAGCCAAGGCCCCCGGCGATCTATACCAGATTCGCGCGCGCGATCTTTCCGTCGCCGTTGGCGCTCTTTCCTGCCCAGGAGCCTGAACAGACCGTGTTCTGGATTATCAGGCCTGAGTCAGGCCGCCTCATCGGTTTAATTTTTTCGGATGGGTCCGCTTCATGGCCAGGGATTCCTGGGCTTTCGAGGGCTGGTTGGGCCTTAGTCCAGGCAGATCCTTTGGGCAACGTCACCTCGGCTTGTTACGGACCCGTCCCCTTCCCCCATGGGCCTCGCCAAACGGCCAAGGATGGGGGAGACTATGCTGTGTGCATGCTGAATCAGTGTGCGATGGCACCGTTTGATTTATACTGTGACTGCCAGGGAACTCTGGACGTCCTCCGGGGTGGCCGAGGGGCGGGGGCCTCTGCTGGAGGGCCCAGGGCCCACCTGTGGGCTCCCTTCTGGTCCAGTTTCTCTCCAGGGGATTTCACGGCGTTTAAGACGGCAGCTCACTGCTCGATGTCTGATGTCCACAGTGGCAAGACGACCCTGTGGGAGAAGCGATCCAATGACTCGGTGGACCCTTATGCGAATATGGGTGCTGCAAAGCACCAACTTTGCCAGCAGGACGTAGACTTGTACAGAGGTCTCAAGTGTCTTGTGAAAGAGTCTGCCAAGTGGGCTGCATATTTAGAGGTGCACTTGCAAGGCCAGGCGGAAAAGCGTCTTGGCACGGTCGGCCTTGAAGCTTCGGAAAAGTGTGCACCTGACTCTCACGAGTTGCCGCCTCGGCCTGAGCCTGAGATTGAAGAGTCTGTGGGCGGGGAGGGGGTGGGCGCTGGGGGGTCGGACGGGCTCGATTGGGAAGATGTCGCCACCGGCGTTTTTTACCCGAACGGGCATGCCCTGATGAGATGCGAGATCGACTCGCCTCAGAAATCAGGAATGCCGTTTGTGTTTTGTGTCAAGTGCGGTGCCTATTGTGAGGATTTCCGCCCAGGTGCGTTTCTGTTGGACGGCTGCTTGCACCGGCCGAGGTCCCCACAGGTGAAGCATCAGCTGAAACGAATTTTTGATGGGAAACACCCCCATGGTCGAGCCTCGTCGAAGCATCTGACCCTTTCGTCCGCTCGCTGCCTATCTCAGGCGGAGCGAGATTTGTTGTCTGTCCGTTGTGCTCCCTCGGCCGCCGCGCCCGCAGGGGGGCCCGCTGCCCGTGCGAGGTTGGGGTGCGCCTCGAAGCAGGAGGTCCTCAGAGTGTTCGGGCTGGCCGACGAGGACTTGCAAGACGTCAGGGAGCTCGGGCAGGCCGCGGGTAGGCCCCGCCAAGAGGACGAGGATGAGGCGTCCTCTGATTCTGACGCGGGGGTCTTTTAATCGTTTTCTCTGACTGCAGGTCGCTCCACAACAACAACAACCTCCTCCTCCTCCTCCTCTCCTCCTCCTCCTCCTCGATCAACGCCGAGTTGAAGATCCCGAAGGAACGAGCCCCTCCTTCGCTTTCGGCTTCTTCAGCATCGAGTGTCCATTCAGGAACGCCAGCGACATCTTCGCCCACGGCTACGATCGAGAACGACCCACTGGTACGTTTTGTGGGCACATTCCCGCGCCCAATTCTAAAGAAGCTGAGAGAGAACCACTTCGCCTATCTTACGTCGGTATATGGACACCTGTTGCGCGATGCTAAGCCATTCTATCACAATGTAAGTCAGACGTATAAAATCACTTTCGCCACCGCGGTGGCGGCCAAGCTCTTTCAGACCACGGTCAACGAGGATGGAATCCCTTGGACAGACCCGCGCACGAACGTGCCCCACCCACTGCGCGTTCGGATGGACCTTCCCGCTGATGCGAGGTCGAAGCAGCGCAGACTCAGCGACATCTACATGCCGCTCAAGAACCTGCTGAAGGCCAGTGAACGCTGGACAGATGACATGAAGCTAGGGGTCAATGGCTTCAAAGGCACGGTGCAGCTGGTCTCAGATGAGGACGTCTGGGTGCTGGTGGACATCGTAGCTAACGCACGCATGGGCGGCGCGCAGTGCGACCTGGTGCCGCAGCAAGAGAACCTCGACTACTTCAACGTTTCTGCCGAGGCGTTCGATCGTATTATGTAGGAGGCTGCGAAGGCCTCGTGAAGCACGGTTCCAGGGCACCTTCGACATGACTCACAACCCGCAGCTCGTGTCACTCATGGGGAGATCTCTACACCCGTGTGTATGCTGTCTCAATCGGGTGTTCCCTCTGCTGGTGCGTCGAGTGCGTCTACTGAGCGGTCTTGTGAGGCGAGGGGTGCTTCGCAGGCCGCCAATCTTGTCTCCTTTTTTTTGCAGGCGTTGAGAGCAGACATAGCAGCGAGTTTTTTTCAGCTCCCCCCTCCCTCCCCCTCCAAACATTTCAGCATTCCTGGGGGGATTTCGATCGTGAGTTGGAATGTCCAGACTATCTTCGGGTCCGTCTTTACCAATCCAACCCTTCTTCGGAAAAATATTCGAAGTTTCGTGGCCTCCTTGCTCGTCATGAGGTAGTTGGCCCTCAAGAATCACACGGCTCATCTGCGGATCTTGACCAGGTTCGGAGAGATTTTAAGATTCATGACGTATTCGGGACTTTCTGCTCTTCCCCATCTGCTGGTGGCACCCCTCATCTTTGTCATGCGCTCGCTGCTCGCCTCTTTCACGCGTGCGGTGGAACGCGTGGTGTACACTGGTCGTGTGTTATGCATCTCCCTTTTCAACGGCTCCTCCTCCCTCCAACTCATCAACATGCATATTGTTCCAGATTGGTATGAGCATGACGCGCGTCTTGTGTTTGAGCGTACTCGTCGTCTTCTTCTTTTTCCTTCCACAAGTCTTGGGTTTGTCTTTGGTGACATGAATTTCATGGCGCATGGGGAATCTCGCATGTATCTGGACACGGGCGCAGAGGGCCCGACCACCAACGGGCTCGCTAGCACGTTCGCCACTGCCTTGCCCAGCCATGCTGAAGTTGCGCAGGAGCACGACGCTCATAGAATGGAGCGGCTCGGCCGCCTATCTTTTGCGCGCCTGGATAGGATCTACGCGACAATGAGTACTCAGGACGTTCTAGGTCATTGTCCACGATCGGGGACTGCCGGCCTATTACTAACTTGTTGGAACCATCTGACCATTGCCCCGTCTACTTATCTCTGAGTACCTGGTCTCCAACCGGTTCTCCTCGGATTCCCACGTGGATTGCTGAGCGTCAACACTTTTCGGGCGCGCTCGATCTCGTTCTCGACCCTGGGGCCCCTTCGGAGGATCTCTTTTCGAGGCTGGGGGAGTTCAAGGAAGTGATGGGGTTCGCGGCCCAGCAGGTGCGCTACTTTATCTCGGACAAGGGTGCTAAACATGAGGAGGAGAAGGTTTCCTGTGTGCTTTTGGTCCTTCGTGGCGACCGCCTTGGGCGGGTCTCCAAAATCTCCCGTGGGATCCTGGGCTTCCCCCGTCCCCGGGACTTTCGCTGTCTTCGCACCTTTTCGTGGACCAGCCGCCCAGGCTTCGACTCTCTGCTAAGATCTTCTATGTGCCGTCTCCTTCAAGCGCGAGAGCAGTCTTTTCAACAGTCTTGCACTCGTGGAGGTGCTGATAATGATGCTCGAGCTGCTGCGCACGTTGCACGCGTTCGTAGGCTGAGTCAAGCTTGGCGTGCAGGTGGCAGACAAATCTATTTGCAAGCTATTTCAGACCCTGCAGGTAACACTCACGAAGATGCTGACACTTGCGCGAAGTTATTATGTGACCACTGGGGGCCCGTTTTTAAAGCTCGCCATGCTGACGAGGATGTGATTGCTAAACTCGTGTCCGTGCTTGCCCCGATTCCTGCTGATAATTATCAATATTCTGCCGATGATCATTGTCGCTATCCCTGGATCCTTCCTGGACATTGGTTTGAGCAGATTCTTTTCAAAAAGCGCGATACTACTCCTGGGCCCGACGGCATTCCGTGCTCTGCCTGGAAGGCCTTTGGTGAGGCTGGGGGGAAACTTCTATATGAGCTTTACTTGTACCTCATGTCTGAGGCCGCGGTGCCCCCCTGGTTTCAACAGCTGCGCAGCTGCCTTCTTGCCCAAGGGCCAATTGCTGGGGGAGAGCCCCATCGCACGCCAGCCCGCTGCCACTCGCCCACTTGCACTCTTGAGTTGCGATAACAAGCTGCTCAGTTCGGCCATTGCTATTCCATTATCCAAGGTGGCGGAGGATATGGTGCAGGGGTCCCAGCGTGGCTTCATCAAGGGCAGACAACTCATGGATAATATCGTAGAGATGGATTCGAACCTTATGTTCTGGAGTGCGATGTATGACTGCCGTCGGACGGGAGCCGCTCTGCTCGACCGCAAAACGGCGTTCCCGTCCATCCATCATGCCTTTATCTGGGCTGCTCTCACTGCTCTAGGGACCCCTGCTCATGTTCGCAAAGCACTCATGGCCATGTACTCTAACTGCGACATGTTTGTTGTGTTCGCTGGCTTTAATAAGCATGTCGTCTCTATCGAACGTGGGGTCAAACAGGGGTGTCCACCTAGCGGTACTATTTTCAGCATTTGTTTTGATCATGTAAATCGTCGGCTCCTCGAACATGCATGCGCTATTCCCATGGTTATGCATTTGCTGATGATCTAAGTGTCGCGAGCGATCTAGTTTCGCTACTTCCCAGGGTCCTGAAGACGCTCAGTCTCACCGCCCGTGGCACAGGCTTGATTTTGAATATTGAGAAGTGCCAGCTTGTCTTCCCCCACAATGACACTATCTGCCAGGCCATTGCACTCTGTAAACAGACGGGGGTGAATATCAAGAAGTTTCTGATTCCCAGTGTGGGTGGTATCTTGGGGTCGGGGTCGGTCTCGCAGCCGCGGATCGGAGCTGGTCGCCCGTACTTGTGCACTTGAAGGAAAGGTCCTTCCGCGTGAAGAGCTTAAAGCAAGGCTTGAGTATCAGTGTGCAGGCCTACAACACCTACGCTCTTCCTGTTGTTGGGCACTGTGCGCAGATCCATCCCCCTCCTCGGCGCGCGAAAAATATTGAGAAGGATTGCCTGCAGTTGTTGACGTGCTGTCCGCGTCATGCCTTTCCTCCGGCTTCCCTGCGTGCCCTGAACTCCCTGGGCCACGACATTAAAGCACGGCAGCTTGAGCTTTATGCACGTGCCTGTCTCTTGCGGGCTTCGGCGAATAGCGTAGTCTTTCAGAAGGAATTGGTGGATGTGGGCGGAGGATGGGGAAGACAATACTTGTATTATATGGCGTCATTCTCCGATGGCGCGTAATTCGATCATGGTTCAGATGTCTACTCTTTACCATCAGTTTTATAGTGTGCGAGCATTTCCTGGTATTCCTGCTCGTTCTATCCAACGGTGGATTACCCGTGAGCTGCTCCCAGAGTTCCCTTCCCCCCAGGCTGCTTCGATTATTTTCCCTCGCGTGCGTGAATGGGCTGTTGGTGTTCCCCCCTGGCAGTATGGAACTCATCGTGAAGCTTCTCAATAGATGAACAAATACTTATCAACATCTATTGTCACTGCAGTACTTAAGACGATCTTCAACGGCTGGAACACCAACCGCAGGTACAGATGTGGTGCGCTCGCGTGCAAAATGGGATGCTTCGCCACTGGAGGTGTTGACCTGCTCCATTACCTTGCCTGTCCAATCGCGGTTGACTACCTGAATCGAGCCCTTCGATTTCTCCCAGAAGAGTACGGATCCGACCCTCTCGCCTCCTTCCTCCCTAACTCCTTTCCCAATGATCTCGATTCTATGCTTTCTTGTGCTCTGGCTCTCGACGCCCTGCGTTTTTCATGCCAGTCGCTCCGTGCCACTTCCCGCTCTCCCTCTCCCGCCTTCACCCGTGGGCTTCTCGTGGCCCGCCTGCGGGCTGCTGCGCGGCGGTCACAGCGCGCCGCGGAGCTGCTCCGAGGCGCGCCCCCCCCCCCCCGCCTGCTGCTGCCGCCGTCTAATGCTCTTGTGGACTTGGACTCACTCTTTCTCTCCCCCTCGCTTCTTGGCCGCCCTTTCTTGTCCCTTGCTCGCGTCGTGCCCGCTCTCTCTCCTTCGGCCAGTGCTACTCCTTCTCCTCCTCCTCCTCCTCCTCCTCCTCCTCCTCCTCCTCCTCCTCTGGCCCGTCCGCGATGTCGGCGGCGCCCCTCTTCAGGCCCCTCGGCCTCCTCCCGCTCGCGGCTCTCTGTCTTCGTCCTGCTCCTCGGCGCTCTTCCTCAGGCCCGTCGGCCTCATGCTCGCGGCTCTCTGTATTTGTCCTCCTCCTCGGCGCTCCCCGCCCTGGTGCTGGCCTCAGCCTCCTCTGCCTCCGCCGCCGCCGCCTTCTCCCCTGAACTTCTCGACGGCCAGTTTTTTGCAGGTCATCTTCGGCCCGGTATCTACCTTCGCCGGCGAGGTGATCACCGCGCGCGGGTGCCGCGCGGAGCCGTGGGAGTATGGCGATCGTCGAGCTCTTCGCGCCCTTGCCCGGGCAGATGTTTGCGGTGCTGTTCGGGGTAGACGCGTGGGCCATGAGTGTGGGGTGGTCTGGCTCCTCGCGGTGTCGGTCTGGGTGATCTACGCGGCGCAGGGGGGCGTCTATGTGGAGGACACCGCCTGGTACAAAGAGGCGGTGGTCATCAAGGGCCCTGGGAAGCGCCAGCCGGGGCTGGGGGCTGTGGGCGCCGCGCAGGTCGATCGCCGGATCCGGCGCAGAGGGTTCCTGAATTTCATGGCCTTGAGCCCGCGGCGGCCGGCCATGGCCGGGCCGCTTTTCGGCGCGGCCGTTTCAGACGCCGGCCCCGGAGCACCGATGATCGCCGTCGATCCAGATGTCTCGAAGGGGGGCCTCGCGAACCAGCGGCTGGCCCAGTTTTCGCCGCCGTCGCGCTGCAGCCCGCCGGGGCCCGCCGCCGCTCTCGACGAGGACCCCGTCGGCGCTCTTCGGCAAGAGGCGGGCGCCCGTGAGGCCGCGGCCGCAGGTGTTGGCATCCCCTTCAATGAGCGCGCCCCCGGGGGGCCGCCGCCCGGAGCGGGGGCCCTGGCGACCGGCAGCGAGGTCGTGGCGGATGGGCGCGTGCTGGAGGTCGACGGGGATTCGCTAGGAGAGCGGCGCAAGGACTGGAAGGAGGTGTGCAGGAAGCCCACCTTCCACGCCTCCCGGGACGGGCCGTTCGAGGGCCCGTGCGCCGCCCTCTGCCTGATGAAGCACATCGACCGTTCTGGGCCGATGGTGGCGGCCAGGCCGGCGGCGCGGAGAAGGGGGGGGCGCGTCGCCTACTCCGACCACGTCTACCGCGAGCTGCGGGTATCCGCGGAGAGCTTTGAGCGTTTCGGGTGCTATGGCCAGGTGAACATGCCCTACCTGGTCGCGATCGGGGTGCCGATGCGGCGCGTCCAAATGCTTCGGGGGGCCCACTCGGTGCCGGGCGCGAAGCCGATATACAGCATGGCGGACGCGTGCTCGGGGGCCGCGACGCCGGAGGGCGCGGCGGCGCCCGACCTTCGCGTCTACGACGCGAAGGGGCTCGAGGAGAAGGCGCTGGAAGGGGGGCGCGCAGCGCTGCAAGCTGGCGACGCCGCAGGGGGGCGGTTTCAACGAGGGCGACTTGGGCGCGGCCAGCGCGGGGCCGAGTGCAGGTGGCAACAGGGGCGGCGGGGGCCGAGGGGCAGGGGGCAATGCCAGGAAAGGCGTGCCCGGGCTCCCAGCGCCCCCGCCAGCGCCATGAAGGAGGCGAGCGGCGGGGGAAGTGGGCCAGCTCCCGTCGTTACTGCCAGGTCCTGCATGGGAGTGCATCGCCGCCTGCTCACCTTCGACATCCCGCCCCGGGCGGGGGCGGGCTCTCGCCGGCCTCGACGTCGACGCGGACTGGGCGTGGAGGGGCTCAGGGGCAAGAACGAGACCGTGAATGCGCTCCACTGGTGCTTGGGTTCGCGGATTTCTGGGCCGCCAGGCGCGATCGAATTCGAGAAGGGGGCCGTGGCGGAGCTTGTCGCCCTTGTCATCGCGAAGCCGGTGGCAGCGCTTTCCCAGGGAGAAGCCGCTCGCGTGCTTCTCCGAGGCCACCTCAGCTACGACGCCGACGAGACCTACGCCACCGTCGCGCCCGACGATTGCGGTTCCGTCTCGCTCCCCGAGCACGTCCATGATGCAGCAGTCGTGGCGGAGGTGCTGGACGGCGAGGGCCGCCTGATCATCGAGGGTTGGCAAAAGAGCATGATGCGGTCCACCGGTGAGTTTATGAGCTCAACGATGGGCTGGGTGATATCAAACCGTTCTGGGACAAGAAGCTGTAGCGGGACAAGAAGACCTACTGGCAATTCATTTTAGACTTGGAGCGCCGAGGCGTGACCCGGTGGACCACCGAGCCCATCGAGCACGCAGGTGTGTTTTTTTGGTTGGCAAGAAAGACACGTCCCTGAGGCTCATCATCGATGCTAGGAGGGGTAACTGTCGGTTCAGAGCCCCTCCACGCACCGACCTGATCACGAGCGAGGGATTGCCCAGGATCGAGTGCGAGTCGGACTTCAGTGGGGGCCCCGAATGCACTTTCGCGCTGGGCATCTGGGATGTCTAGAACTGCTTTCATCGGCTGCGGCTCCCCGACGGCATGCACCAGTGTTTCGCCCTGCGCCCGGCCCCCGCGAAGTACGCGCCCCCTCGGGGCAGTCTGGCACGGGGGACCTCGGTGCACCCTTGTCTGGCCTCGTTTCCCATGGGATTCACGTGGTCTCTGTGGGTCGCCCAAAAGTGCAGCGAGGCGATCCTCGACAGGGTGCGCCAGCTCGGGCCCGACAGGGGCGTCCGACTACACCGCCCCGATCGTGCTGAGCAAGGGGGCTGAGGTGATGCATGCTGTGTACGTTGCAACCTGGACGCGGTGGGCAGTGCGGAGCTACCTGTGGGCCTGGCCCTCAACAAGGGCTGCGCTGCCCTTGACGCCGTCGGCCTAAAGACCCGCCGGCGCGAGCTGAAGGGCGGCGGGGCCAGACGCTGGGCTGCGCATTGGACGGCCGCCGGCCGAGAAGCGGAGGCGGCGCATCGATGGCGCCTTCCGCTGGCCCTTCGGCGGCGACGCCGCAGCGGGGAGCAGCTGGGGCGACTCGTCGGGCGCGCCACTTTTGTTAGCCAGCTGGATCTGACGGCGCTGAGCGTGTTCAACGCCTGCTACGCTTGCATCCATCGGTACGGCGACGCGACGGCCGAGGCGTGGCCGACCGCGCGGCAGGAGCTCCAGGCTTTCATCGGGCTCCTGCCCCTGGCGCGGGCGCCGTGGGACCTACCCTGGTTCGAGAAAGTAGTAGCAACAGATGCCTCCCTCGAGGGATGGGGGCGCTGCCGTTGGTCGATGGCGGCCAGGGCTGTGGCCGGCATCGCTGGCGCCCCAGAGGTTCCCCGATTCCGCCGTGCGCGCAGCCTTGGAGCTCGAGAGGCAGCGAGCGCAGCGCTGTATCCGTTGGAGGAAGACCATGACAATCACCATCAGCCACCGTTCACCGACGCCACCGCCATCATCGACATCGGGGAAGCCCTGCCGTTGTCGCCTGGGGAGGAGGTCCGGATGATTGACAGCCTGTTTCCGGAGGCGCCGTTCGGGGAGGGGGGCGTCTTATCGGCCCGGGGCTGCATCGCCAAGTCCGATTTGATATCGCTTTGGAGGGTTACTGGAGAGGGTAAGTGGAACTTCGGAGAACGTATTCTGGAGTTAGAAGCTCGGGCACTAGTTCTAGGACTGGAGAGCCTGATCGCTGAGGGAGTTTGAAACAGTCGTAACCTTTTCTTGATCGACAACATGGCTATCGCGATCTCGTTCGCTCGGGGAAGATGCAAAAAACTATGTAGTGCCGCGGCAGATTCGGCGCTTTCGCGCAGTGTGTCTCATTCATAATGTTCGTCCGTGTTTCTGTTGGATCATGTCAGAGTTCAATCCAGCCGATGACCCATCGCGAGACGCTGATGGAGGGGGGCCTCGGCCGCAGGCCTGCGGTCTCGCGGCGGACCGCGGCCCCCAGGCGGCTGGCCCGCTTGGCCGCTCCCGCGCCCGCGAGACCGACGCCGACCTGCCAGCCCCAGCGCGCCTCCGTGGTGCAGCCGCCGGTGGAGGTCCAGGGCGCGAAGCGGAGCCTGAAGGTCGCGGCGCCGGCGCTGCCGAGCCAGCTGCTGGCGCCGAAGCTGGGGGACCCATCGGTGAAGGAGGCTTTCGGCAAGGCCCTGCTCAGCGTCGGCCTCGAGGAGGCCGACGCCGACCTGGGCAGCGGCGAGGCGGTGGGCGCAGCGCAGGGCTCGGACAGCGACGACCTGGACGACGCCGCGAGGGGCCGGTGCGCATGCAGGCGCGCCAAGATCCTCGTCCATGCCATGGACCAGCTGAAGGCCCTGCTGGAGTCCCATGCCGTGCGGACCAAGGACGGGGACTGCTACCGCCTCCTGGTCTCCCGGTTGTACGACTGGGTCCTTGGCCTCCGCCCGCCGTGCCAGCCAGACAGGACCTGGTGCGTCCGCGCGACGGAGCTGTTCCTCTCTGAGCAGCGGGCCAATGTGGGGGAGGAGATGCAAGCGGGTGCCCTTCACGACCTCCCGGAGTTTGGGAAAGTTGGTCAGTTTTCGCTCCCAGGATCGTGGAGGACGGTGAGGGGTTGGCGCCATCTGTGCCATGGTCGAAGCCGCCGCCCGAAGCCCTTCTGCGTGTGGGCGGCGGTTTAGCACTGGCTGCTGGCGCGAGGCAGCTACGAGGCGGCGACGGCCCTGCTGGGCTTCATGTGCTACCTGAGGCCGCTGGAGCTGCTGAACAACTGAGCGGCCACGTCGCGCCCCCAGGTAACGGGGCTTCCAGACACCGGTGCCTGCTGCATGCCCCAGAGAAGCAGGGGATCCCAGCCAAGGCGGGAGTGCTCAACGGCAGCTTTCAGCAGGACATGGGGTCGCTCAAGTGGTTCGACGAGGTTCGGAAGGAGAACAACTCGAGGCCGGCGGCGAAGCTGGCCTTCCCGTTCACCTAGGAGGTCCTGCTGGCCGACATGGCTGCCGACGCGACACTCGGGCCGAAGATGCTGCCTCGCCAGCTCCGACACAGCGGGGCCTCGCACGACCGCGCGACCGGCTTCGCGACCCTCGCGGCCTGCTAGAAATAATGAAGGGGCGCTGGCGCAAGCTCGAGTCTGCTGCTCGGCGCGAGAAGCGCGCGTGGATCTGGAGATCGGGGAGCTGGGCGCCCCGACCAGAAGCCACTGCACGCGCTGCGAGTCACTGCGCGGGGGCGTGTTCCTCGGCACGCGCGCCCCTCCTGTTTTCGGTCGTCAGCTTGTGTAGACAAGACAGACTTTGCCGATTGTTTTTCGGGCTGCGGGGTTGTGAGTAAGCAAACTCGTCAGGCTGGATTTGACTCTCGTGAATGGGACCTCCTCCACGGGCCGTCTTCTGACCTGTGCGATCCCAGAATCCGCAGGCCCATCAAACAGGACTTCGCCCGCGGGCGCTGCATCGGCCTGATGCATGCTCTGCCCTGCAGCGCGTGGTCAGCTGCGCGAGATCGGACTTATCCAATTCGGACTCGCAAGTTTATCAGAGGGATCCCGGGTCTCGGCGCCCGCGTCCTGGCCAAGGTCGCTCTCGGCAATGCCGCGCTGGGCGCAGCTCTCGATCTGGCCGGGCCCGATCAGTCCGTCGGGGCCCTTGGGTTCTCGAGAACCCGCGCACCTTTAAGATGTGGCGCGATCGCAAGCTGAAGGTTGTTGCCGCGCGCAGCCGCGCCGTCTCCGTCGTCGCAGACTACTGCCTCTGGGGAAAGCCTCGGAGAAACATAGTTCAGTTTTTCGTTGGGAACGTCCCAGTGGAAGACCTGACAAAACTCCGTCGGATCTGTCCTGGACGGGGTGTCTGCAGCTGCACTTGGCGCGTCTCCACCAGCACCTGGGGGGGTTCGCTGGGCTGTCATCGCAATGCCCTACCCTGCCCGTCTCGCCCACGCGCTTGCCTCTATTTTGGTCTCGAAGGCGCGCAGTGAATATACTTTTTGATAACTACACTTCCCTTCGGTGCGGGAGAATTGGGTTGTCTGAATGTTCTGCCCAGTTTCGCTCAATATTTTTCTTTCGAGGCTCTCGCGCCCCCCGTCCGCTCGCTCCGAGGCGCAGCGGCCGTGGCGCAAGATGGGGTGTTTGCAAATTGACATTATCAGAGCGGCCCTGCATTCCGCCCCCGTGGGTGCGCGCGCGTGAAGGAGGGGGGCTGGTCCGCGTGCTGGTCCGCAACTTTTGCGGCCCAAGCCTCTCCTCTCGCCTCCCTGAGCCAGCCCAAAGCCTGAGGCTCGTTGTCAGCATGTTCTGTCCAGTTTCGCTCACTGTCTTTTCTTTCGAGGCTCTCGCGCCTCCCGTCCGCTCGCTCTGAGACGCAGCGGCCGTCGCGCAATGTGGAGTGTTTACAAATGGCATTATCAGAGCGGCCCTGCATTCCCCTCCTGCTCCTCCCCCTCCCCCTCCTCCTCCTCCTCCTGCCCATCCTCCTCCTCAGCCTCCTCCTTCTCTTCGGCCTGCTCGGCCTCCTATGTTCCCTTGTCGCCCTGAGCGTTCTCGTCGTCGTCGTCGTCCTCCTCCTCGGCGCTCCGCGCTCTGGGGTCCTCCTCGTTCTCCTCCTCCTCCTCCCCCTCCTCCTCCTCCTCCTCCTCCTCCTCCTCCCCCTCCTCTTCCTCTGCCTGGGCGTCCTCTGATCGCCCGCTGGGCGGAGCAGCGCCCGCGAGGCCCGTCGGCCCTGCCTCCGCGGCGCCAGCGCCAGCTGGCGCCGTGGCCGGCAGCGCAGCCGCAGGCGCGGCAACCGCCCGCCAGGGCCTGGCCTGGCTGGCGGCCAGCACCGCGCCCACAGCGTGCCGCTGCAGCAGGCTGCCGAGGGCCTGCTGGATCTCGCGGATGGCCGCTGAACGCCGCGCGTCGCCAGCGGGCGCCAGCCTCTTGGTGAGGGCCGCCGCTTTCTCGCCCAGCCGCCCGCGGTCCTCCACCGCGAAAGGCAGCGCAGGCACAAGCGGAAAGCGGGCTCGCTTCCTCCGCTCTGCTGCAGCCGCTGCAGCCTCGCCCCCCCCGCAGCCCCGAGCGCCAGGGCGCGGCGACCGCGAGGTCGACCAAGAGCGGTTCACCGGCGCCTGGCGCGTGGTTTACCAGGTCGATGCGCGCCTCAGGGTTCTGCAGCGAGGCGTGCGGGAGCAGCGCATCGCGGCGCGCGGATCAGCCCTGCGCCTCGCGCCATTCCGCGAGCACTGCGCAAACCGCGTCGTGCCAGCGGACGAGACAGCCGCCGACCGCGCAGCCCCGCGCGCGCCTGCCCTGCGGGTCGAGTGGCGCGCCGCAGACCCCGCCACTGCGATGCCGAACTGCGATGCCGAACTGCGCGTTGCTGAGGCGGTGGCCCGCTCGCGCGGGGGCCTGCAGCCAGCCGCTCGCCCCGGTCCCTCCTGCCGAGCGCGAGGCGACCGCCGCGGTCGGGCCCTCGCCTGCCGCGAGGTCGGCGACCCGGCGGGCTAGCCGTTCTGGCTCAGATTGTTCTGAGCGTGGTCGTGCGAGCTTCAGTGCGGCGCTGCGCGACCAAGCCTTGGCTTCGTCTTCCAGTCTACCGTTTGCAGGTGGCGCCCGCGCATCTTTCAGCCTGCCGCGCGCAGGTGGCGCCTGTGAGCAATCTCTTGCCGCCAGCAGTCCTCGCCGATGGCCCTGGCCGCGCCGCCATGGGCTCGTCGGGTCAGCCAGCGCAACGACGGTCTGTGGTGCGCAAGCTGGCGGTGCAAGGGGAACCCCAAGGGCCGCGGCAACGAAGGTTACGGGACAAAGGAGCTGGCGAAGCAATATGGAAGTGCGGGCAATGCCAGCGCGCCAAGAACTTGGTGCAGGTGGCGGTCATAGCGGCAGAGGGGATGGTGGCGGTCGTGCCGGGGCCGCTGGTGGCGGGGGCCGCGGAAGCAGCCAGCTGCCCCTCACCGCCCCATGGCGCTCAGGATCATCTCCGCGCTCCCGTGTTGGAGGGTGCGTGAGATGTCCCGCCTGATCCGACTCAAGAGCTCCGAGCGGTCGGCGTCATTGCGAGAGGCGCCGCGGCTCCGAACGAAGCTCGCTGCCTCGTCGGACGGCCGCCCCTCGGTCTGGAAAACCACTGGGGCTCGATCGAGGCCTTCCTGGGGCTCTCCCTGGGAGGTGGCGGCCGCGTTTGCCCTCGTCCTTTTGTGCTGCTGCGAGCCCATCTCGTTGAGCTGGCGCGCCCGTCCGGAACCCCTCCAGCGTGCTCTCGTCCAGGCACATGACCACGTCGTGCAGGCAGAGTGCCCAGCACGCGGCGTAGGCTGCTGGCGCTGTCTAGGCGGCGGACGGGATGGCGCGCCCTCCGTCGGCGAGGCGCATGGTGGCTTGTAGCTTCCGGAGCTCGTCCAGTTGGCTCCTGCGACGTAGGTGTTCGAGGGCCAAGAACACCACCGCGTCGGAGTGAGGTATGCCTCTGCGGAAAGTCGGGTTCCTCGGAGTTCTCGGAGGCGCCGAGTGAAGGTCTACGCCCGCGGCGCTGCCGCCGCTCCGTCCTGCTCCTGCGTGCACTACCTGTTTTCCTGCTGGTCTAACCATGGCGCTGCATTGCCCAAACTTTTTATCGCGTCGACCTTGAGCGCGCGGATAGCTTCTGGGAGGTCGCTCTCTCGGTCCTGTGACCGCGCGTGGGTTTTGCTTTATTTGACCGCCAAGCCGTGTTTGGTCAGAGAGTCCACCACGAGTCGCATCGCTCCTGCTGCGTGTTCCGTGGGTGCGAAAACCATGAAGTCGCCCAGGTAGGAAGACAGTCTGCAGGCGGGCGAGAGCTGCTGGGGCCCTTGGGGGACCTGGGCCAGACTGTCTGCCGCTGCAGTCGCATGGAAAGCCGGCGAGAGCGCGCGGTCTTGGTCCACGCCTGTGGTAGCCGTGGCCGGCCGTGCCGCGTCGCCAGCGTCGTCCCAGTAGAGGTGCGCGGTGGCCCCCCCAGCCAGCAGTGGCGTAGAGGTCCGAGGTTGGCCATGGTGGCCTCTGCGTTCGGGCCCCCGCGCAGAAGAACAAAACGCCGCGATTTTGGCAGCTGCGTCGAGCCCCGCGCTGTGTGCGAGGAGGGCGCGCCAGCGCTCGGATCTGCCGCCGTTCGGGCCTGGCCCCGACCGCCGCGGGCTCTTGGCCGAGCTCTTTTTCGCTGCGGCTACCAGGTCGTTCACTGTGGCTTGGTCTGGGAGGTCTGGGGCAGCGCCATGGTCAGCCGGTGCGCCCGCGGCGGGGAAGAGCTGCTGGAGCTCTGCCTGGGCCCCCGCCCCCGTGGCCAGCGTGGCCGGGCTGCTTGCGCGAGCCGTGGCTTTGCTAATCAAATGCTCCCCCGCGAGCTTTTCCACGGCTTTCGCGGCGGAAGTTGGCCTGGGCGGCCGTCGCGCTTGCGACGGTGCCCCGCCCGTTGCGGCTGGCGAGCCCCCGCCGGTCGCCCGCCTACGCCATCCTGATCCAGCGGGCAAGGGTGCTGGCCAGCCCCTCGGCGTTCCGCCTTCTGGCCGCCGCGCTGTTCCGATGGCTCGAACAAGACCGCTCCGCCGAAGAAGGTGAGCAACTTGTCCACCTGTTGTTGGGCTTGGGCGCCCCCGTGCTCGAGGGCTTCGAGAAGCGCCGCGGCCACTTGGCCCCGGAGCTGGGCTGGGGCCCCCGCCGCCCGCCGGGGCACATCTGTGACCGTCGGCGCGAAGTCCTCCGAGGCATCGTAGGACGCGTTGCCCCGCCAGGTCAAGTTCTGGGTCCGTTGGCGGTCGACCTCTTCCCGCTCCTCTGGCGGCCCTCCGGGGCGCCGTCGTCCGGGCCCGTGTGCGGGGCTCGCCGCGTAGCCGCCTGGGCCTGTTGCCCAGGTTCCACTCTGGCCCTCTTTGCGCGACGAACGACCCTCGAGCATTCCGTTCTGGGCGGCCTTCCGGGCTGGTCGCAGCAGTCCCGCGCCTCGCCCTGCTGGGCGGGCGTCGACGCCGCCGTGCGTTGCGTCCTCTCGCGTGGCCCCGAGCCCCCTCCTATGCGCCGCAAGTGGAAGTGCTGAGGGTTAGCCAGGGCTGGGCTGCAGGCTCGGAGCTCGCGCGCGTCAGCGAGGCCTCGGCGCAGGCTCGCCCGGCAGAGGGGGGCCCGGCTGGAAGACATGGCGTCCGCCGCCCGCGCCGTCGCCATGGAGTCCCAGCCCCCTCCTCTCGACGGTCGGGGCTGCGGGCGCGGGTCTGGCGGCGGCGGCGGGCCGCCCTGCTCCGGCAGCTGGTCTGGGCGCTGGGCGGCGGCAGGGAATGCGGATGAGATCGCCGCCCAGGTCGTCAGCGCGCAGCGCCCATGCGCCGGGGCCGCCGTCAAGGGCGCGCATGCTGCTAGGCTTAAGCTCCGCGTGGCCCCCAGCGCGAGGGCACGACGCAATGGGCGGTCGACGTGGCCCGACCCCAGGGCCCTCGCTTAGGTGCAAGCCGCGGCGATCTGCCCGAGCCCGCCATGGGCGTTGGCTCCGTAGCACGAGAGCTCCAGAGGTGTGGCGCTCTGGCGCGCCGCTGTGGTCTCCATGGCGGGGTGCGCTGGCCCCGTGGGCGAATGGGCCAACGAGGTTCCGGGCCAGGGCCGCGCAGAGACGCCTCCCGCGATGCTCGGGGCCCAGCCGGCGAACGTCACCAGCGCTGAAGGCGCGGCGGTGAGGGCCCCGTGGATGCATTCCAAAGCCCTGCTGACGCCCGCCGGTGCTCGCGGCCATGGGGCGCGTTGCTCGGGCACGCAGCCCGGGGTCGAGGTCGCGCCCATTGCTCCCGCGGCCTGAGCTGCGCACGACAGCGCGCGGGAGATGTAGACAGCTCTGCCAGGAAGACCTGGGGCCCGTCTGGTGCGCCAGGGCTCTCCACTGCGACGGCCTTGGTCTGCTCCTGATGGGCCCTCTTCAACGAAGTCGTAACTCCCGTGGTGCTGCCCTCCTTCGTAGCGCCCGCCGTCGTGACTCGCGTCCTTGCTCTCACTCGCACTGCCCGCCGTCGTGCTAGACAGAGTGGTGCTGTTAGAAGCGGTCGTAGTCGTGGCCCTCGTGGTGCTGCTCTCGTTCGTAGTGCCCACCGTCGTGCTCGACGGTTTGGTGCTGCTGGTTGCGGTCGTAGTCGTGACTGTCGTGGTGACTAGCGTCGACTTTGCGTTGGTTTCGCGTCGAGCAGCGTCGATTCGCGTCGGCTTGCGTCGATTCGCAAGAGCCTGCAAGATGGCGTGGGAGGCCCCCGTGAGTTGCCGCGGAAGATTTTTTCGGATCGGCGCTGGGCCCGCCGCCCCCTGGCGCAGGGGGCGCCTTGCATTGATCCCAGACGTCGGCGCGTAGCTCCGGGCGTTTCTGTGCATGTCGCTTCTTAGTGTTGTTCTTATTCGTCTTCTTTCTCTTCGCCAGTTATTATAATCAGTATTATTATCAGTGAGACGACTATATGTTTATTTTCTTTCTCTTCTGAGTCATATTATCCTTATTATTCTTCTTCTTCTTCCTCTTCTTCAGGGGGGCAGCAGCCGCGCGGCCGCCTGCGCGGCCCTCCCACCGCCCCACTGGGTCGAGAAAGCGCCCGTGGCGCGCGGGTTGCGAAACGGAGCTCGGATGAGCGCGAAGCCGAGATAACGGTGCGCTCCTGGATTCCTGACATTTCGTATTCTTGCGCATGCGGTCTAGAAGCGGGGATTTCGAGACGCTTCGCGCATCCCCGCCAGCCGTCCGTGGCCTTGGCTCAAGCCCCTCCGGCTCAAGCCGCTCTGGCTCGAGGGGGGCCGAGTCGGCTTGGGCGTCCTGGGGCCGGGGTCGGCCCCGACCTCGCCGGCCTGGCGGGCGCCGGGGCGGGCCCCTGTCCTGGCGCCCGCCCCCGCGGGCGATGGAGTCGCCGGCGGAGGCGGCGCGCCGACGGCGCCAGCGGGCGGCTGCCTGGGCTGCCCGCGCCGCAGCCCCTGCTGGCGCTGCGGCCGCCGCGGGTGCGGCGGGCGCGGTGCTGCTGACGCCGCGCGCGCCGCCTGCGCCTCGGGCGTGGCTGGCGCCGCGCGCGTCGCCTGCGCCTCGGGCGCGGCTGGTGCCTCGGGCGCTCCGGGCCGCGGGCGCCGCGGGCGCTGCGGGCCTCGCGGGTGCCGCGGGCGCCGCGCGCGCCGCAGGTGCCGCCGGCGCCGCAGGGGCGGTGGGCGCCACGTGCGCCGCGGTCACCGCGGGCGCTGCAGCCGCCGCGGGCGTCGCGGGCACCGCGGGCGCGGCGATCGTCGCGGGCGCCGTCAGCGCCGCAGGCGCTGCGGGCGCCGCGGCCGCAGCGTGCGCCGCTAGCGCCGCCAGCGCCGCCAGCGCCGCGGGCGCCGCGGGCGCCGTGGGCGCCGCGGGCGCCGCGGGCGCCGCAAGCGCTGGGCGCAGCTAGCTTCGGGGGCCGCCCTGTTCCGCTTGGTTCGGCTCCAGCCTTGCGCCCGGGGCTCGCGCTGGAGCCGTCGCCAGGGGCGGGCGCGGGCGGGGGCCCATTGGCCGACTTCGCGTGCCGATGGAGGAGGCCCCGCTGCCGCTGCTGCCGTTGCGGCCGCCGCGGCCGGCGCCCGCGCCTCGGCCGCCGCCGTCGCGGCCGGCCCTGGCCGCGCTGGCGCGGGTCGCCTCGCTCGCGGCGCGCGCTGCCCTGCGCTGCGAGGTCGTGCGAGGGCGACATGGAGGGGGGGCGATCGCGTTGATCGCGGCCACCTTGGGGAGGCGGCGGATCCGCCGTCGCATGGCGATCGCAGACGCTCGACGACGGAGGCCGCGGCCACCCTGACGGAACGATCGAGAGCCGCGCGCCAGGAAGCTGCGCGACCAGAGCCCTCGACCCCATTAGTTTGCGCTCCTTCGGGCCGGGTCAATCCGGCGGCGCGCCGCCTTCCCCTTGCCCATTTTCGATGTGATTGCGGCGATCAGCCGCTAACCTTGGGGAGACTGGGCCTACAGGATTCCCCCATAGAGACCCGGTTGAGACCATGCAGGGTCTATAAGATCCCTGTAGGATTCGTTTCGGGTCTCCATGGGCCCTATAGGATCCCGATGAAAACCGCATAGAGATCACGCAGGGGCGGTTAAGTTCCTATCGGATCCCGCTAGGATCCCTACAGGGTCCCTATAGAGACGCTACAGGACCCCTATGGAGACCCCATAGAGATCATGTAGGGCCTGTAAGGTCCTTACTAGTATCCCGCTAGGATCCCTATAGGGTCCCTAGAGAGACCCCATCGGATACATATGGGACTCCTAGACGATCCGACCCCTATAGAGATCCCGCGGGCGTCCGGAGGCCACTCCGTGGACGCCGTGCCGCCCGCGCGGCCCCCGCCTTCAAGCGCCGACGGCGTTGGCGGTGAGGGTCCGGCAGCGAGTGGCCAACGCTGGCGCGGCCGCGCTCTCGGGCGCGGGATGCCGCTGCGTAATCTCTCGTCGTCGCGTGGAGGCTGCGGCTGGGCTCCGCGTTGTCTCGCGCGGGCGCCGACGCGTCGTGGCGGGGCTGGCCCCGACGCAGCAGCGACAGCGCAGCTTGCGCGGTGCGCCGCGGCGGGGGGGGCGGTGGCCGACGGGCGCAGCGGTGGGCGATCAGTTGCAGCGCCCCGGGCTGCCGCTCCGGCCGCTGCTCCAGCGCAGCGGCGCAGCGCGTCTCGGTGGGGGTGCAGCGGGGGCCGTTGGATGCAGCGACAGTTGGCCATCGGGCGACCAGTGGCTCAGGCTGCCGTCCCCGCCGCTACAGCTGCCGAGTTGTTCGGCAGCGACGTCGTCGAGCGCCCCCCCTGAGCAGGCAGGGCCCCCTGCCGCTGCATCCTGTCCTCGGGTCTTCCTGCAACCGCTTCCTCGTTGCTTGCCCTTGGTGGCGGCGTCGCCTTGGATCTGCCGCTGCCGAGGTCTTCGAAGTATCTGCGGCGATCAGCTGCCGGCCCCTCTGCTTGTTCGGCGGTGAACCGCCTGGCGGATTTGTTTCGCAGCGTTCAGCCGCCCCGCGGGCAGCCCGACATGAGCTGCCCTTGGTCGCTCTGCCGCTCCTTGCCGTCGAGACGTGGCCCCTCTCCCTGGAGGGTCGCGCAGTCAGTCTGCCTGGCTCTGCCTGCCCCCCCGCCCCGCCCCTGCCCCCGCCCCCCCCGCTTGAGGTGCCTTTGTCCCGCCCGCTGGAGGGCGCGGAGCGGCCCGCTTCCTCGAACAGCGCATCTCCACCGCGCTTGCGACATCGCGTTCTACTACCTGGGGAACTGGAGGCCGCCTGTCTCCTCGGCGTCCGCTTGGCGCGACCTCCTCGCGTTGTGCGCGCTGGTCCCTCGGTGTCGTTTGCGCTGCTCTTGCGGGGTGCCTGGTCGCTTCTCCATGTCTGTCTGGCCGAAGGGTTCATGGACGTCGGGTTCGACATGCATACCTGGGGACTTGAACGACGGTCTCTCTCGCCCTGTTTGACACCGCCGTTCTGGGTAAGTGACGTTCTCTCCGTGGTCGCAGTGGGGTCGCCTTCCACTGACCTGCGTCGACTTGCTTACCTTGGGGAACACCTGCGTCCTTATCGACGCCTCTGTGGGCGCGATCCCGATGCCACTTTGTAGTGCCTTCCGCGCCATCTTGGCCGCGTTGAGCCCCGTCTCGCTCTGAGCCACACGCTGCTCGCCTCTGTTTTTTCCCTTCGCTACGGAACGCGGCCCGCCCTAGCTTGCTCGGCGTCCGACCTGCTTCGTGCGCCTGCGAACCAAACAGTACCCCCACCAGCCAATCCAGACACGATGTCCTGGCGAGCTGCGGTGATTACGGAAGTGCGGGAGCAAAGAGGGGGGCGGCCGATCCGTGCGAAGGACGGATGAGGAGGAGGCTGGATGGATGGATGCGGGAGTGGGGAAAAAGGAGGATCAATAGGATGATGATGATGATGGTGATGATGATGGTGATGATGCTGGGAATGATGATGGTGGTGTTGATGATGATCATGATGATGATGTTGTGCTGATGATGGCGATGATGAGGATGATGATGATGATGATGATGATGATGATGATGATGATGATGATGATGATGATGATGATGATGATGATGATGATGATGATCATGATGATGATGAGGGCGAATATGATGATGCTGATGATGATGATGATGGTGGTGATGGTGATGCTGATGATGCTGATGAGGATGGGGAGGTGGAGGAGGAGGAGGAGGACGAGGAGGATGAGGAGGAAAAAGAGGAGGAAAAGGAGGAGTAGGAGGAGGAAGGGGGAACAGGAGGAGGAGGAGGAGGAGGAGGAGGGCAATCAAAACGGCCAGAAGTTTTGGATGCTTATCGGAGCCTCTTGGGGTATCTCTTGGGCGCTTCTCGGTGGCCTCGTGGGACGTCCTGGGGGTTTCTTGGGGGCCCCACGGGGCTCTTGGGCGTCTTGGGTGCCTCGGGGGGGCCTCTTGGGGCCGCTTGGGGGCCTCTTGGAGGCATCTTGGGGCCATGTTGGGGCCATCTTGGGACCTCTTGGGGCCTCCTGGGCGCTTTTCGGGGCCATCTTGGAGGAAATCGATCAAAGAACAGGGGAGGTCAATTAGCGCCCCCCCACCCCCAAGAGGCCAACATGGAGCCCAAACCCTAGTAATAGCAATGATTTTGGCTTCCTCGCCGAGGCCGTTTTGGACGCCTTGACCGCTCGCGACCGGCCCCGTCCAGACCCAGGGGAGGGGGTAGGGGGAGGGGTCAAGCTACCCACCCGCCCGCCAGCCGTCTAGCTCACTCCCACCCGCCGTCCTTACACATGAGTAGCACCCGAGCCTGAGCATGCTCAGCGGTTGTCTTTGGATGGGCAGCTATTGGGAACCAGAGCCGATCCCAGGTGCGCGACGCTTGGGCGAGGTGCGCCACTCGTGCCAGGGGCGCCACGCGCGCCAGGCACCCTTGGGGCCCGAGCGTGCCAGGCACGCGTGGTGCGCCAGATGCGCCGCGTGTTCCGAGTGCGCCAGGTGTGCCGCACACTCCAGCCGCGCCAGGTGCGCCGCGGTCGGGACACGTGCAGAGTGCGTCAGGTGCGCCTGCGCACGTGACAGCACACATCGGGAAACATCGACCCTCGCCATCCTTGTCGAAAGCCGATGCCCATCATTGTGCCTGGTGGGCCTGCGCACAGCAGGCCACGCGCCTCCACCCCCGCCGTCCCTGTCAAAAACCACTTGACAGTGATCGCGGGATGGCCGCGCATGATCAAGCTTTAATGGTGAGGTGCATGTTGTATAGTTTTCTGTCAGGGATGATCGCCCTGCGCTCCCCGCCGCCCGTGCCAAAAACAACAAAGTGCTCGCAGGCCTCACGAACATTACTCGAGACTTTTTGCCCCAAAGGGTACTTCGCATTGTTTGTTGACGGGGATGGTGGGGGGCCGCATCGGGTTGGCCGCGCATGCTCCAAATGGGGAAGCAAAGTGCGGTTTGTATTGTTTGTTGACGGGGGGCGGGTCGGCATGGTGTCGGCATGGTGTCGGCATGGCCCAGGGTCGCCTCGGGGAGGGGGTGTACATTGACAAGGAACAATGATAACTCCCTCCCCGAAGGGGAAGAAGGGGGTTGGAAGAGCCGCCCTAGACCACCTACGCCCAGAGGGCTGGTGGGATTCTGTAGCTCTTGGAACGTATCCAGAGCCAATCGTATAAGATCTGTCGCTGGGTCCACGGTCTGGTCGGCCCCGTTTGGTTTCGGAACTCGTCTGCTCAAGTTTTCGACGCTGCGATCCTGCGAGGGTCTTCTTTCAATCCAGTGCACCAGCCCTGTGTGCTGGGTGTGGCGGAAAGGAGCCTCGTAGCTCGCCGTGGCAACAGCCATCATACGTTCAGAAGTCTATGCTCAATTCAGCATACGTACTGTTCCATAATCATAGCTTTAGATCTGGCTGACAGGACGGTGTCTTGGAGCGCTTCCGTCAGACCTCTTCTGCAGGGGCCTACGAAGTCGCTTCGACGGGGGTTCGATCGGTTCAGCGGAGCATCGCGACCGACGTCTTCTGAGGCGTGTTGACGGGTAGGCAGCGTCGAGCCTGCTTCGTTTTCTTTCATGCCCCATTTCAAGGCACGCTTGCCTTCCCCCCACCCCCCCCACCCGACGCCGTTCCCGAACTGCTCTGCTCCTTTGGACGTTTCCCTATTAGTTCTCCCCATCTGTCACTCCCCTATCCCGGCGGCGCGACCAGGGGGGAATTGAGAGGGGACGGGACGTCTCATAAGGTTCGGAAGGCCTCTGGCTTTCTGACCAGTTAGTTAAGCCCGCTCCGAAGACACAGACGGCTTCTTAGAAGGCTGGGGGATTTTTGAGTAGCCCCGCCGCCCTCTGAGAATGCTTGCCCCCTCTCACTTCCTCCCTCGGCGTGCCGCCGACTGTCTTGATATTCTCCCCTCTCCAAAATTCATGATTTTGGGTTCCTCGATGAGGCCATCTAGGTCGCTCTCACTACCCGCGAACCCTCCCCTTCAGGTCGAGGGCCAGGGGGTAGAGGAGAGGGGTAAACCCCTCCTCGAAAGGGAAAACCCCGAAACCACTCACGCCCTAAAGGGCTGGTGGTGGGATTCTCCTCCCCCCCTCCCTCTGCCCTCGCATCCCCACTCCTGCCACTCCTGCTGACCTCCACTGCTCCGCCCCGCCAGCGCACAGGACGGAGTGCGCCAGGGCGAGGGCGCCAAGGGCTGGGAGAGCTCCGCGGCCCCTGTTCGGGAAGGAGGCACCCTGCCGCTCTGGCTGTGCTGCCGGTGATGAGGAAATCGTGTAAGCAGGCTGAGGAACAGAGGGACAGGCAGACGAGGACAGGGTTGCACACAGGTGCAGTTGATGCTTGGAGCTGGCTGGGGGTCTTAAGGTGGCCCAGCATTGGTTCCCGCGAGCAGGGGCGGGCGGGCTCGAGGTTCTGGGCTCGAGTCGGTCTTTTGCCTTGTTCGGCCGCCCGGGGCCGTCTTTGGGCCCCGGGACCGTCAGAAACGTATCCCGTGTGAAAGATTGCGCCAGATGGACGGGTCCGGAGACCGATTCTAGGTGGATTTGGCTTCATCCCCCCTACTGGCAGAGTTTCTGGGTCCCAGCCAGTTCAACCCCCCAGCCGCCTCCAAGTCAATGTGTACATGTGCGACCATGAATGCTTTCACTGCAAGGGGTTCAGAGCACAGGGCGCACCGCGCACAGCAGAGGTACGGGTCAAGAGGGCTACATGTCAATGGCGAGGCGAGTGGGGCAGAGTCAGGCAAGACGACATCGGATCGTAGTGCCTCAGCGTTGATGCACGCGGGCGGATCCTGGCGGGCGCGCGCAGTCAAGTGCGCCTCCTCTTGATCACTGGGGATAAAATGTGGAACCTGGCAAGAATGTATGCGTGTCCTGCCCAGTCGAAGACGTTCGCAAGGCAGTGGCCACCTGCGGTGTCTTCGATATCTGATTATATTTCCATGTCCGCTCTGCTCATACATACATGATCGCATGTCTTATGTCGCATCCCACACATGTGTATGATGTTAGAGAGACTTATGCCATTCCGCCGACCCCTTGAAGAAGGATTGAATTGACGCGTGAGGCCTTTTGGGGCCTCATGTCTGCGTCCTGGGCGCGTTTCTGTGCTTCTGGGGTGTTTCTTGGGCGTCGCTGGCGGTGTGGGGGTCCTCTTGGGGCGGAGGGCTCGGAAGGTTAGTTCGAGTGACGTTCTTTGGGCCCTGCTGGGGCTCTCTTTGACCAAATGCGTGCCTCTTTGGTTGTTTTGGAGCCCTCTTGGGGACTGCCTGGGCCGGGGATTGCCTGGGCCGCCATCTTGGGGACCTCTTGAGCCGTCATGGACGCTGTAAAGGCCAAGAAGGCGAATCTACTCAAAATGTGTGCTTCTCCTAGGGGCTGGGACGATTCTTACGTCTTGGGACTTTCTCGGCAGTCGTCTCGGAGCCATCTCGGCCGTCGTCGAGGACTTCTCCGCGGGTTGGACTCCAGCTTGAGGGAGACATTCGAGGCTTGTGGGGCCGCGGTGTGTGTGTGTGTGTGTGTGTGCGTGTGCGTGAAGACTTTGGGAACTGTCGAATTCTGTCTTTCCTTAGTGTCTTGGGGGCTCTTGGGAGGCATCCGGGGGGTTTCGTCGGGGCCTCGTGGGTTGGGGGCCTCTGGGGGCTCTTGGGACCATCTTTAGCGGGAAGGCTCGAAATGCCAGTTCGTATTCCCCCTCTGGCGCCGGTCAGGGCTCTCTTGGGGTCCGTCGTAGATGGCCCCTGGGGCCGTCTTGGGGCCCTCTTGGGCCATATGGTCTCTTAGGGGCCCTGTTGGCAGTCTTGGGATCATCTTGCGAGCACTTTGGGCCGTTGTGTATGCTGAGAAGACGCAGATGACGGGTATGCTACAAATGTTGGTTTTCTCTAGGGATTGGCCGATGTTTGCCTCGGGGGGCCTTCTCGGCAGCCATCTGGGAGCACTCATGAGGCGTTTGGGGGGCTTCGTGAGCCGTCTCGAAGGCATCTTGGACCGTCGTACACGCAATTTCACCCCTGGCAAGCGGGGGTCGGCGGATGTAGATGAAGGTTGTTATCAGCCTGTCACAGGTGGCGTGAAGGATCACGCCAGCCGATCGTCCTTGTCTCGAACACGAACGTCCCGACCAGCCCAGGCGGCAAGACATTCACGCTCTGCCTTTTCTGTGCTGCGGCTGCCGCGCCTGCCGCGTCAGCTCGAGTGCCCGCCAGCTCGGGCATGGCTTCTCCTCCTCCGCCAGCTTCCAATCCCGTGACCCCCTCGCGTCGTGGAGAAATCACGACGAGAGGTTTCTGGCCGTTTTCGGCCTCAGGGGGGGCCTCGCTGGGCTCCAGGACCGTCAAACAATGAGTCGGGATGAAGAACCAGTCCCCGAGGGAAAGGTGCAGCGCTCTGGGGGTCCACGCCGTGAAAAAAATTACGACGCTGGGGGTGATTGGGCCTGTCCTGCCCCACGCGTTTTGCTTGCAGCCGCCCCTGCGGTGCCAGCCAGGCGCAGCCGGGAGCGTGGACAAGAATGCCTCGCTCTCGCCGGAGCTGATGCGGGTGTGCCTGATGAAGTTCCGGCCAGAGAAGGGCCCTCGTGGAGCAGTTGCAGGAGGAGGGGGAGGCGGAGGAGGAGTCGGAGGCGGAACCAGAGACGGAGGTAGAGTGGAGGACCGAAGCGGCGGTGGGGGCGGAAGAAGTAGCGGGGGCGAGGGAGGAGGGAGGAGGGAGGAGGAAGCACGGGGTGAGGAGAAGGAACCACTGTGCCTGGAAACCGTTTTTGTTGTTGTTGTTGTTGTTGTTGTTGTTGTTGTTGTTGTTGTTGTTGTTGTTGTTGTTGTTGTTGTTGTTGTTGTTGTTGTTGTTGTTGTTCGCGCGGCGTGCGGGTGCGGGGACGTCGCTTCCTCGTTGGGTTCCGGTGCTCCCGACCTCGCTCCCTCCCTGCGCAAGGAGGAGGGCAAGGATGATGATGCGAAAGAGGATGGCTTGGTGGCGGTTCTTGGCTGTTCGGGCCAGGTTCTTCGCGGGCGGGCCCCGTGGCAGCGACGCCGCGAAGGGCCTCGGCATCATCGAGAAGGACAACGGAGACAGGCGCTTCCGCTTCCGCCTCGCCTCACTCTCATCACTCTCCTGCTGCTCCTCCCAGTCGACGTCGTCGTGGTCGTCGTCGTCGTCGTCGCCGTCGTTGTCGTCCGTCCTCGCGCGCTCGTTCTCTTCAGAACTGCTTGATGGCGTTCGCCGCTTGAATCTGCCGTCGTGTATCAGCTGGGAGGGCAGGACCGTTGCGTGTCGGGGCACAACACCCTTCAGCATCTAAGGGATTCCGCTGCGTGCTTGCTTCACCACCCCAGGACTGGATCAATATTCAAGACGCCATGCGCCTTCTATGTAAGACAAGCAAGTTGCATGCTTTGGTAGTGCCTATTTCAGATGATAGACATCGGAGACACCTGACACTACCTTGAACCCTTAGTTCATCTGATCCAACAGTGTGCTGCAACGCATCTCTTATGATTTCTTGGCGTCTTACCTCTAGGCCTTCCAGATGGGCTTGAAGCAGATGGGGCCGGAGGATCGCGCCGCATCGCCGATGCATCGGCGATGCGGCTCGAATCTGAGCCCGATCTTCTCCACGCGGACGCCGCCGCAGCATCGCCGAAGTCGCCGATGCATCGGCGATGCGGCGTGATTATCCGATCCCATACTCGGACACGAAGTTTACGATGGGCCTGGCAACCAAGGTCATGATGAACACGGCAACGTTGGACAGCGCGCGCAAGCTGACAGGAACAGCGTCGAACCATGTGGACGTTGCAGCGGGCAAAAATCTACTCGGACCCCTCTTCGGAGGCCTCTACTGTCACCCTGACGGGTGGGCTAGCATCACCGCGGCCTGTCTTTGGGAGTCGCTACCCAGCAGGACAAGGACGGTGCCACTTTCCAGAGTGAGCTGCCGCGCGCGTTTGCGCTCGGCCGCGAGACCCGTTGGTGTCTTGAGCGCATTCTCGGCATTCGGCGGCGAGCCCAGGTGACCCTCTCTTAGCAGTGGCCTGGCCAACTCTTTCTTTTGTGGGTAGCTCATACGCGCCAAGTGATCCGCGTCCACTCCTTCGCGCGGACCCCCAACGCTGCCACGAGCTTCCTGCCCATCCCGAGACGCCGCGCGCCGCTGAGGTCCCAGCGCCGACCCCAGAACTCCGCACGGAGCTCCAACAGTTTGTGTTTATGCAGTTTTTTTTTGCGCAAATTGCAGCAATTGCGTCCTTGAGGCCACGAACCCACCCTACGGAGGCTGCCCCAACGCGCCCCCCCTCGCTAGAGCAGGAAACTGTCATTTCCAGTAGTTAGGATATGTTGTCGGGGGGCGGCTTTCGGGTTTGATTTTGCTCTCGGACATGCAGAGAACGACATAATCACTCCCCCGAGGCCACAATCCCAAGTACATAGTCACGAAGTTGCGTCCCCCCAGGTTGCCATCCCTTGTACGTTGCGATAGACTCGCGCTCCCGAAGCCACACTCCCTAGTAACTTAGAGCGCATCATGCCACGGCCCCGAATATACTATAACGGATCCGCGCTCCCGATGCCACATGTTTCCGCGAATTACGGCGCATTCGCTGTCCTGAAGCCACATTTTTTCGTAAATCACAACGGGTTTGCGCTCCCGAGGCTGCAATTCTTGGTAGGGTACGATGGGATCTCGCTGCCGGGGCCGCAATCCCTTGTACATCACTTCGCGTTCGCGTTCTCCAAACCACGAACCCACCCCACGGAGGCTGCCCCAAAGCGCCACCCCCTCGCTAGAGCAGCAGACTGGCATTGGCAGTATTTCGGATATGCGTTCGGGGGGCGCTTTGGCTCTGGAGCCGAGGCCGCGGATCCTCCGCAGTAGTTAGGGGTGCGCGCTCCAGAAACCGCGAACCATCGTAATTCAGAATGGAAGCGTGATGATGATGCTGATGATGCTGATGATGCTGATGCTGATGAGGATACTGACGGTGATGATGATGACGATGATGATGATGGTGGTGGTGGTGATGATGATGCCGATTCCGATGTTGATGCTGATGCAGATGCCGACGATGCCGATGCTGATCGTGATGATGCTGCTGCTGCTGCTGATGGTGATACTGATCATACTGATCATACTGATGATGATGATGCTGATTATGATGCTGCTGCTGCTGCTGCTGCTGATGATGATGATGATGATGATGATGATGATGGTGATGATGAGGTTGATGTCTTTGATGATGGTGCATAAGCTGATGTTGATGCGGATGCTGCTGCTGATGATGGTGATGATGTTTTTGCTGATGCTGATGCTTATGCTGCTGATGATGCTGATCATAATTATGATGATGATACTGGTGGGGATGATGGTGATGATGCTGATGATGATGCTGCTGCTGATGATGCTGCTGATGATGGTGATGATGACGAGTATGATTATTATCATCATTAGTATTCCCCATATCCTAAGATGGGATTCTTGTTATTACTCTGATGTCTCCTACTCCTTCTTCTCCTCCTCCTTCTCCTCCCCTCTCCTCCTCATACCCAGACTTGCTCATACACAGATTGAGGCACACTCAGACTTACTCATGCCCAGACTTACTCACACACACACAATTACTCATACTCAGACCTCCTCCTCCTACTCAGACCTACTCCTACTCAGACTTACTCATGCTGAGACTCACTCATACCCAGATTTACTCATACTCAGGCCTTCTCATTGTCTGACTTTCTCTACACACAGCAGGTTGTGAGGATGTCTCAGGCTGGGCGCTGGTTTCAGCACCCCCAAGGGGAGCCGCCGAGGGGTATGACACGGTCCCGTTCGCGGCCGTTTTGTGGGGATGTCTCAAGCGGTTTGCTTGGTTTCTGGCCCAACATTATTCGCGTTCGGAGCAGATTTGGAGGATGTCTCGAGCGAGCCGCTCATTTTCACGCCCCTAAGGGGAGCCGCCGAGGGGTATGACACGGTCCCGTTCGCGGCCGTTTTGTGGGGATGCCTCAAGCAGTGTGCTTGTTTTCTGGCCCAACATCTTTCGCGTTCGGCGCAGATTTGGAGGATGTCTCGGGCGAGGCGCTCATTCTCACGCCCCTGAGGGGAGCCGCCGAGGGGTATGACACGGTCCCGTTCGCGGCCGTCTTGTGGGGATGTCTCAAGCGGTTTGCCTGTGTTCTGGCCCACCATCTTTCGCGTTCGGAGCAGATTTGGAGGATGTCTCGAGCGAGGCGCTCATTCTCACGCCCCTGAGGGGAGCCGCCGAGGGGTATGACACGGTCCCGTTCGCGGCCGTCTTGTGGGGATGTCTCAAGCGGTTTGCTTGTGTTCTGGCCCACCATCTTTCGCGTTCGGAGCAGATTTGGAGGATGTCTCGAGCGAGGCGCTCATTTTCACCCCCCAGGTGGGCCAGATTTTGAGGATGTCTCGTTCGGTTTGCCTGTTTTGGTGGCCAGACTCGTGGGCACATATTCTCCTCAGGGTGCCACAGGATGCTCCAGCAGGCTCCAGGAGGCAACTGGGGACCACATGAGGTCACAGGAGGCATCAGGAGGCCACAGAAAGACTCAAGAGGCCCCAAGATGTCCCACGATGCTCCAGGATGCCCCAGGAAGTTCCAGGAGGCCTCAGGAAGCCACATGAGGCCCCATGAGGCCACAGGAAGCGCCAACAGGAGGCCCCGAGAGGCCCCAGGAGCAGGAGGCCTCAGAAGGCAAACGGAGTGGCTCCAATCCCATGTGTTTTACGTATGCTCTTATAGAATGGGCCTCACCTGGAGCACGAATCCTTGACGTTATACGTATGTTTCTACATATGTTGTCCTTCTCCTGTGAACACAATCCTAAATGTTTTACTGATGTTCCTATATGTCGGGGGGGGGAGGGAGGGGTTTTGCCGGGGGAAGATGGGGGCAGCAGGGGGGGGGATTTTCGGAAGGGAGGGGGGCAGCAGGGGGGGGGGGGGAATTTTTCGGAGGAGGGGGGGGACTCCAGGTTTCGGAGGAAGTTTTTTTTTTTTTTTTTTTTTTTTTTTTTTTTTTTTTTTTTTTTCCAGAGTAAAGCGACGGTGGATCACGCTCTCTCTTATCGTCACAAATGCCATTGCCAGTTGCATTCTTCTTTTGTGGTTGTGATATTATTCATATGTTTTTTTTATATACCATTGGGCTTATCATTGTCCTTATTTCCTTGCTTATTTCTCTCATCGTTACCAGTCTTAGTCGAACTAGCATGATTACTAGTATTATGGGATGGATGGAGGGATGGAGGGATTCGGAGGGATGGAGGGATGGATGGATGGATGGATGGTGCTTACGACGACGACGAATCTAATGGCGATAAGGAGGCGGCGGAGGAGGAGGAGGAAGACCAGTAGGAGGAGGAAGAGGATGGCTGTCACACGTTTCACCTTTCTTGGAACTTGTTTAGGCCGTCTTGTGGCTGTCTTGGCCTTCTGTGCGGCAAGTTTAGGGGCCCCTTTGGGTCATCTTTTGGTCGTCTTAGGGCCCTCTTGGGCTCTCTTGGGCCGTCTTGGGGCCCTCTTGGCAGTATGGCGGGTGCCTGGAGGCCGTCGTGGGGCTGTCTCGGCGCAAGGGCTTTCTGAGGCCGTTTTGGGTCACATGGGAGGCCCTCTTAGGCCGTCTTGGGGCCGTCTTGGTTGCCTCTTGGGCCCTCGTGGGGTCCCCTTGGGCCATCATTGGACCCTGTCGGGGCCTCCTGGGCCGTCTCAGGGCCATCGTGGGGGCTTATTAGGCCGTCTTGGGCGAGAAGGCGGAAATCAATCCAAAACCAAAGGGGCATCACATATTGTGGCTTCTTCTGGCCCTGTTGGATGTCCTCCTGGGGCCCTGTTGGGTCCTCTTGGAGGCATCTTGGGCCGTCTTGAGGCCATATTCGGCCGCCTTTGGGGCCATTTTGGCTTGTCTTCGAGGCGTCTCTGTGCCGCCGCCGCTGGGTCGCTACCGCTGCCGATATTGTACCTATCGGACCGCAGCTGTGTACATGTTCGAGCAGGCGCCGCGGGCCTGCAGTAGCATTGGAAGACGGGCGCGCGCGCCGAGTCGTCGCCGCATTGTCGTCTCCCCTTCCTCCAGCGCATGCGATATACATATCAGCTAAACGGTCACTTCTGCCATGCCGATGAGCGATTTTCATACAACTGAGGAGGTTCGCTAGACACTACTTCCATATCCCCATTTTTGTGGGGGGACAGCGCTCCCCTGGCAAATGACCGATGATCAGCCGAAACGCAAGGTGTTGCAGCCGAAGCACAATCAGACATGGCCGAAGTTGCCGATTCAGGTGCGCAGTGGGTAGCAGCCGAAACTTTTGGGAATAACGTTACAACATACTTGGCAGATCAGCCACCATGCCACTGACTGATATTCCTCTCACTCACCTTTCTGGAGAAGCCTCGCGGTCGGCTTAACCGGCGGTGCAGGGTTGTGACGTTGAACGCGAACTGTCCGAAGTCATAGAACCCTTCGAGATAAGCCCACTGGGTTCACCGAGTAAGGAAATGCGACGTATGCCTTCGGCTTCGACGGGGCACGTGAGGGACGGCGCCGGGGAAACGCCGATGCCAAAGTAACCCATGGGGACCACGGACATCAGCATGAACCATGATTCGCCAGCAGGCTTCCGGCTCGACCGGGGGCCCAGCAGAAGCGAAACGTTGTTTTGCAATTTGAAAATTAGAAGGAGCCGTGGACTGACTTGTGCCAGGTATTGCAAGTAGGAGGCGTCCCAAACGCAGGTCCCTTCGATAACGAGACCCCGTGACAGGTCGAGGAGCAGTCGCGACTCCAACAGTTCGTTTCGCCATTCGTCGTCAAGTCGCACTTCGGTTCTGGCAAGTCGCTGGGCCCGGGGACCGCAGTGTCCGCAGGCAGCTGAGAATCGATGCCGAAGGACAGCAGGATTGGTAAACTGTTCATGTCATCGGCCCATGTGTGGGGGGGTTGTCTCAACGCCTGTGTACCCTGTGGTGTCAGATGGCTCTGTCCAGATTACATGGGCATGACAGACAGGAATTGGTGGCGTTGAATTATTTTGGCCTTTTGACAAAGAGAGAGAGGGAGAGAGAAAGAGAGAGAGAGAGAGAGATAGAGAGAAAAAAAAGAGAGAGTGATAATACTGCTGCGATGGGAAATTAGGCGACCAAACATTGAGCAATTGCGACATCTGTAACAATGACAAGAGAGTTTACTCGTTTTCGCACAGCAGGCGCATTTCTGCCAACGGGCGATCTCGGAGGCGGCTCTGCCGCTGCTGCTGGAAGCTGAACGCAGCGAGAAAGCAGTTAGTAGAAGCAGCTGAACCGGTGATATTGGATGAGGGAGAGAACTTGAACGGGAAAGTGGTTGAGAAAAAAACAGCAGATGCAATGCCATTTGTTGGCTGTCAAGGAGGCGTCGAGGACTTCCGAGCAAGCAGGTGGAAGCAACCATTCAAGAAAGGGCAGCTCAGACCGCTGCTGCGATGCAGCAGGTCAAAGGGCGCGCGCCCGTTGCGGCGCGTCAGGCGACGCTTCGGGGGCAGGCCTCCGCCGAATCTGCTAGGAACATGAAGGAAGAAGTGGAAGTAAATAGTGTGCGCATGATCAGTCAAGAACAAGCGCGGTCTAGCTCGAACCCTACGCGCGACGAACAATCCCAGGACAAAGAAGCGAAGAGCGGGGGCCCTTCGGCATCGCGGGTTCAACCTGTGGTGCCCGATGGTATTGTCCTAGATGAGCAAGGTAGCCGCCTTGCGCTGCGGACCAATCGCAGAGTTAGCCTCCAGGAGCGTTTAAGGGCCCTAGACAGATGCGCGCGGCCCGCCCTCGCGTATTGCATAGGCAGCCTTCACATCGCAGTATCGGCAATGAGTAGAATCTCCAAGTGTCACAACGCCATGCTTCGACGTGTGATCGGCCCTCCTCGAGGTGAGACCGCCGCCGGATCCATGAAGATGGCCATGCCAGCTGTCGCAATCGTTCGCACGAAATATAACGTCGAGCCCTGGCCGCATATCATTGGTCCGAAAGATACCCGTGCCCGGGGCCAGCCAAGGTGAGATGGGTCGTCCGGGGGACTGGGCGCTTGCTATTGTGCCCGGTCAGCTTGCCCCGCGCGCGCCAGTGCAGCATCCGCGCATCAAGACGCAACGGCGCGCTCGATGGTTGGGTGTCTGATTGCAGCGACAAGCGCTGGTTTTGTTGGGGACGTCTCGGGGCATCGTGGTGCGTGCGCGGTTCAAAGCCGCCCATATGTGGCGGCGCCTGTCCCAATCGATAAAGAGTGACATTTCCTCGCTATCCTGGCAACCAATGCGTCTGGGCCTGCCCTGAGGAACGACGTTGCAATGTCGCGCCCCCAGGGGGGCCGCAGCGGCCACGTCGGGGGCGGCTCTGGAGGGCATGATATGTGCTCGAGAGCGTTTTGGGCCTGCCGCCACTTCGGCTAGGTACGGGGACCTGCCTGAAACCACCGAAACATACCCGGACCTAGCTGGGGTGAGCTGCGGCACCCCGGCCAGGTACGGGCATGTTTTTTGGGTTTTCATGGGGCAACCGTACCTAGCTCGGGCGATCCGCGGACGGCCGTCCAAAGGGGGCGGCCTCTGGCGATCTCGCCCAGGGCACAGATTCGCGATGTCTCTGCATCGAGCAATTCGCGATAAGGCGGTTGTCGCGCAATGACGTTCGCGCCAGAGTTGTTCGCATGCGCCCCCGAGTGCGCGTTGACTCCTCAACGCCCGGATGTGTGTCCGGGGGCGCGCCTCCGCAGTAGCTGGTCTACATCGACAGCAACCAACGCAGGGTCGGGCACTCCGCCGATCCGAACGCACGTGCGATCGGTGCTAACGTGCGCCCCGAAAAGACAGCAGTCGGTAATGCTCGATCGGCTGTCGTTTCTACACTTGTGCAGCCGCTGTCAGCTGCGACGAACCGCCCCCCCCGGCCCCTTGCCACCCTGTCTAGGTAAGGGTACGGGTATCTTTCGCGCTCGAGAACATACCTGTGGACGCCTCCAGCGCAACTGGGGAGGCCATGTGCGGGCCGTCGGCATATCCTCCAGGGAACGAGTTGCGCACCGCGTGCTGCGATTCCACGATAGGGCGTGGATGACGGCCATGACCAGATGGGAGGGTTCCCAACTGCACCACCGCCCAGTCGGGATCTGGCGTTGGGAGCGCGATTTCTACAAGTTCTATGGGGGCGATTGGTTTTTTTTTTCAACCCTTTTGCGGGCTGTCTTGGAAGGATGGGCAGAAAGCATGGCTTGAATGGCGGAAATATTTAAGATAAGTCTCGACGCCGCTATAACTTAAGCTTCTGTGTGCGGAGTCGGGCCCACGTGGCACCAGTGCAGGACGCCTACGCAATCGTCGTCGTCGTCGTCCCCGTCCCCGTCCCCGTCCCCGTTCCCGTCCTGGTCGTCCCCGTCCCCGTCCTCGTCCTGGTCGTCGTCGTCGGCGCTCGGGCACCCTCCCCGTCCAGCAATCACTAGCACAGAACAAAGCTCGAGGGAGGGTGTGGGGGAACAAATTGCGGTGCTGCGCGTATCCACTGCGCAGTACTTTGTCGATGTGGTGCACGCGGCTGCGGCGGTGCTACTGTGCTGCGCAGTGTGGTGCCTGCTGTGATGCGTACGGGCGCGGTGGTGCCGGAACCAGAAACCACGCGGCGGGCTGTGGGGCGTTACGGTATGTCCCCCCCCGCCCCCCATAACACCCGTTCTCTGCGAACATACACATGTGGTCTTGTTTTTGGTGAGCCCAACTGCGATGCAATACTCTTAAACCAGTCCGCATTCGCTTTAGAAACGATCGCTGCAGACAGGGCCGTGTCGGGAGTGTGGGAGGCAGTCCGCCGTGGACGCGGCCATTCCCGCAAGAGAAATTGGGAGCCAGAGCAAACATAACACAGGTATACCTTTTTTTTTCCACAACTCGACGAGGGGTGCGCGAGAGGATAACACACCCTACAGAGCAGCGCCTGGCGCAACTTAGCATGCCCAAATCTTGCAGGCACGGTGGCGGATCGTGCTGCTCTTTGATTGCGTCTCCTTAGTTTTTCGCGTGCCCGTGCGCGTACATCTGCGTGTCTAGGCTTTCTTGCCTTGTGCCTGCGCTTGCCTGCCCCCGTTTGGCTTTTCTTTCTGACCTTCTCGTGACTTTGCCCGCCTCTGCTGACCCATGCCGCGGCCCACGCCTGTAGGGCACGCAACTCGGCATCGTGGTGTGTAGGGGAGGCCGAAGGCACGCTCTTTACCTCAGTAGCTCTTCTCGAGCATCCTTGTACTGAAGTGTGTTCTGTGTACACGTGGGAGAGCTCCCCCCTCAGGTTCCTGCCCCTCCCATACGTCGGGAAGGCGCTGGGCGTGAAGGGCGAGGACTTCGAGATCGCCATGGCGGTCTACGGCCGCGTCAACTCCGCGCCGACGGGAGTGTTCATCCCAAGAGGGCCTGCTGGCAGCACGCGCCCCCCCCCCCGCGGCCAGACAGGGCCCATTTCGATTCGATGGACCCGATTCGATCTCGATTTCGACAGGCACGATCCGATTCGATTCCGATATGACCCGATGGGGCCCGATGCTTGCCTGGCGCCGTCGTGCTCCCTGGCGCAGCCGATCCGTTTCGATCTTACTTCCAGGCCGAAGCAGCCCAGTCCGACACACATTCCGATCTGGCCCGATTTCCCGATTCGATGTTGATTGACTCTGCCACATGCCCATCCTACATCATGAGCTGTCAACTGGCACCCATACCTATGCAACCCCCAGACCTGTGGAGGTGGGCTTGGGAAGTGCTATGGGTGCGTGCTGTCGGATGGTTGCTCTCACTCGAAAGGGTACACGGGGGCACCCTCGGTGTCCGATAGCCCGAACCCATCCGAGCAGCGCAGCTTCAAAGCGCGAGGCGCTGGCTAGTTCCCTCATAAGAAAAGGTGTGTGTGTGTGTGTGTGTTGACCGTCTTGCCCACGCGTACTGTACTCAGTCCTCTTCGTCTCACCCCCCGCGTCTCTACCCCGTTCCTCGTGTACCCCCACGAGCGACTCGGTTGATCCCCTGCGGGCGGATCTCAGGCCCCACAACGCGTGACCTGGGCCGGCCGCGCGCGTCTCGTTGCCCGACTTTCTGCGCTTCGACGCTGCGCGCGGGGCCGCGACGCGAAAGAGTGCATTCTCCGCTCGTCGGTACAGGCGCAGGCACCGAGCCCCAACGGAAGCCCATCGCCCGACCCGCGGCCACCGGCCGTCTCCGCCGCCCTGCGCAGCGGCCCCGCAGGGAGCAGCCGCGAGGGCGGCGAGGACCCGCGCCCGTCCCCAGGGCGGCCCCTGCCCAAAGAGAGGCTCCTTCCCCGAGATCCTGCCGGAGATTAGAAGAGTTGGCACCAACGCCAATATCGGCTGCGTGCCTCCACCGGGGGAAGGTGATCCCGATCTCGGTGATGGTGGTGATATTCGGGCTTGTTGCCGCGCGATTACCACCCAAACCAACATCTAGGATCATCCTCCCCGTTGCCCTCGCCCCCCCCTCATCCCCTTGTGGACGCACCTCCCTGCTTTGGTGTTGATGCCCATTTCCATGTCTCCAATCCTGGCGTATCATTTTTGTTAAAGCCGGGCGCTTTCGTCGGGTTTCGGGCCCCGGGACCCTTCCCTATCGATCCGGCTCGAAAAATGCTGCACAAAGATGGAGTCTAGGTCTTGGGCCGTGATTTTATAAGAAGATGTGTGAATTGCTCGCGCCGTCGGCGCTCAGGGCTCGTCACACGCCCAGTCGTTTCCCCCCTCCCGGCCCCCGGCCTGGGTCGCAGGGGCCCCTCGGCGGAGGCATGATGGGCTCCTCGAGTTCCTGGAGAGGTCCGTGCTCCTGACCCCACCCCTGCGGCCGAGGCTCGAAGAACAAGTATCGGGGGAGCGTAAGACCCGGGTTTGCCAGGACTCGGGTTCGCCATCGTTTTTTGACGACCGCGCCTCGGATTTTGACGAGGAGGAGTTTCGTGGGATGTCTGCAGCGGGAGGCCTCGTCAAAATGCAGGCTCGGCCTCGTCTTTTTTTTGACGACCTCGTCGGGGATTTCCGAGTCCCCCGTACCCGGGTCTTACGTCTCCCCGAAAGTAATGGCATCTGCATACTTTCTCAATTCCTCGGAGCTCTCCGCGCGGATGGCTCGGGTCGGCGCTGGGCCCCCTGGCGGCGCCTCCGGTGCCGCCCCCGCCGCGCTCCGCGCGCCACGGAGGGGGGCCCGGCCCCACCCAAGAAGTCCGCGCGGAGCTCTGAGAAATCGTGCCAGTGCCACTGGCAGTGCCACTGGCAGTGGCGTTTCTCGTTCCTCGAGGGGCCCTAGCTCTAGGCCTCCTAGATGGGGCCAGAGTAGATGGGGTCGAAGGAGCGCGCCGCATCGCCGATGCATCGCCGATGCGGCTGGATGTGGAGCCCGATTTGCTTCACGTCGACGTCGCCGATTTATCGCTGACGTCGACGATGCATCGCTGGTGCATCGCCGATGCATCGCCGATGCATCGCCGATGCATCGTCGATGTATCGTCGATGCGGCGCCATCCTCCGACCCCATCTACTCGGACCCCATCTAGGAGGCCTCTACTAGCGCGTCCCCTCTGCGCAACCGTTCGCCGCACCTGGCTCGCGCCGTTTTGCGGTGAGGGGCCCGCCCGCCCGCTCGCGGTCTGCCGCCCAGACGCTCCTGCCTTGGTGTGGGTCTGCGCTGTCATGGAGAAAAGGGGGCCTCGAGGGGAAGGGGGTCTTGAAGGCCTAGGGGTTAACACCAAGACCAATATCGGCGGTGTGCCTCCACCGAGGGAAGATGATCCTGACCTCTTTGCGATGGTGGTCATATTCGGGCTTCCACAGGTGGTCGAACGAGTACCAGCAGCACCAAGAAATCCAGGGTCATCTTCCCCCAGTGGAGGCACCCCCCTGCGTTGGTGTCGGTGTCAACGCCCAGGCCTCCAGGGTCCACACCTTTTTTTTTCTCCCGAGCTCGGGCTCCTGGGGTCCTTCGCGGCCCCTGTACCGTCGAAAGAAGGCCTGGGATGGAGCGCCAGTCCAGGGCAACAACCCTGGGTGTTCGCCGGGCCTCCTTGATAGGGTCGGAGTAGATTGTGTCGGGGGATCGTGCCGCATCGCGGATGCATTGGCGATGCTGCTCGATGAGAAACCCGATCTTCTCCACGCCCACGTCGCCGATGCATCGCCGATGTCGCCGATGTATCCTCGATCCATCTGTGATGCATCGTCGATGCGGCGCGAACCTCCGACCCCATCTGGGAGGCCTCTAGTTCAGGACCCGGTTCCCTCGGGAACCCTTCTCTTCGTGCCAGCTCCGTTGTGGAGAGCTTGGTGGGAGGGCCAAGTTTACCTTCTTCTAGAAGACCAATTTCAGGGGCCTATGCCATGCCAAATGCCGTTCTTACTTTCTAGCCACAAGCGTCTACGGGTACGTTGGCTGTCAGTACGTATACAGACACAATCGTGGTGGATGCGTCTGTATAGACAACGCGGCCGTTGTGTTCGACGCAGTACAAAGTTGGCGAATGGGTAGATCTGTCTAAGGTACGTTCCTGTTCTAGAGCAGGTCCCACATGGTACTCCAAAAGCTTGGGGCCGGCGCCAGCGTTGCAGACAGGCTGGCTCTCGTCGCGGGCGGCTCTCTGCCGTCCGTTGACCTTGCCGCCTCCTGTCCCTCGCCCTTGCGGCCCTGGGATGAGGACCCAGACATGTGATGTCTTTATTTTTGTTAAACGTGGGGCCCCCAGAAGTCCCGAGAGCCAGATTCTCAGTCCGAGTCGGTGTTTGACAGTCCCAGGGCCTGGCGTGGGCCTCAGGAGGCCGAAAACGGCCCAGCAAATTACCGTCGTGCTTTCTTTCATGGCGGGAGCTGTGTAGGGGCGCTTCTCTGTGATATCGGAGCAGCCCGAGGTGCAGGCCAGGCTCCACGGTGCTTTCTGCATGCTGGGGCCAGTCCCCGAACCAGAGGGGCCAGGCGGATCATGTCAGACGACGCACGGGGTGTCGGGTTCTTCCCGCCAGCGGCAGTCAACGGTCTCGTCTTGACAACCTGGACGCCACCTCTGTCGGACAACTCGTTATGAGAGAAATTCGCACACGACGCCGAGAAGAGGTTTTTCTCTGGACGGTTTTGATCGTGCACGGAAGAGGAAGTGGTCAGCGTTGGTAGGGGTGGAGATGAGTCTGTGCAGGCGGGGAAGGCGAGGGAGGCGAGGCAGTAGTAGCACGGTGCAGATAATCGACAGTACCATGATGTCTCACTCCTCCTGCCCCTCATCATCGCCATCTTCCAGGACCTTGGTGAGGAGGGGAGGTCTTGTTCGGTTCTGCGAATCTTGCAGACCGTAGACCAGTCTTTCTGGCTGAAGGCCTGGCGTAGTAGTACGTGGTCGATCGAGTTTCTGTCGGCGACGTTGCGGTCCCCGGGCGTGTGTAGTGCCATCACAGCTCAGATAGACCGCGCTCGTGGGGCCCGACAGACTAGAACGGGGGCCCCAGCCTGAAGCTACCCCCCTCCCCCCTTCCTTGCTAAAGGGGGGGGGCTTCGGAAGCCCCCCCCCCCTCCCCCCCTTTTCGTGGTCTGGAAAGGGGGGGGCTTCCAAGCTACCCCCCCCCCCCTCCCGGGGTGAGCTCCCCCCCCTTTGAAAGGGGGGGGCTTCGGAAGCTACCCCCCCCTCCCTTTTCGTGGCCGGAAAGGGGGGGGGGCTTCCAAGCTACCCCCCCCCTCCCTCCTTTTAATGGAGCTGGGGTGAGCCACCCCCCCCCTTTGAAAGGGGGGGGGGCTTTGGAAGCCCCCCCCCCTCCCTCCCTTGGTGCAAAAGGGGGGGGGGGCTTGAAGCCCCCCCCCCCTTCCCCCCTTTGGCCGCCCAGCTCCCGGAGCCATCGCCCTCCCTTTCGCCTCCATTTATTCCCGCCCCTCTCCCTCCTCCTCTTCTTCCTTTTGCCTCCTCCTCTTCCTCGTCCTCCTCATCCTCCTCATAGTCATCATCGTCATCATCATCATCATCATCATCATCATCATCATCATCATCATCATCATCATCATCATCATCATCATCGTACTCCCCCGCGGGTCCTTCCGTTCCGTTCCTCCTCCTCCTCCTCCTCCTCGGTTTTCTTTTCCTCCTCCCATTTTTCCCTCCTCCTCCTCCTCCTCCTCCTCCTCCTTTCTCCTCCTCCTCGTCCTCCTCCTCCTCGTTATCCTTCTCCGTTTCCCCCTCCTCCTCCTCCTCCTCCTTCCTCCTCCTCCTCCGCCTCCTCCTCCTCTTTTCCCTCCTTCTCCTCCCCCCCTCCCCCTCCTCATTCTTCCGCCTCCTTCTCCTCCTCCTCCTCCTCCTCCTCCTCCTCCTCCTCCTCCTCCTCCTCCTCCTCCCCTCCGCCTCCCCCATCCTCCGCCTCCTCCTCCCCCAGCTGGCCGCCGTCTTACACGAACACTGCCAAACGCGACGGGCTGGCGTTCTCCGAATTACACTTCGTGCAACTTTCGGGGGGGAATCGTATTTTTCCCAACCCTCCGTGGTTGGGCATTCGTTTTGAATAGAGCAGTGTGGTCTCCACTTCCTCCTTCCCGTCCCGTCTCCCTCTTGCCTCCTCCTGTGTTGCTTGCGGGGGGCTGCGATCTGTGAAACTGTCGCCACTTTCGAGGCTTGCTGGGGGGCCCAGCACAGTGACGCCACGGGCGGACCCAAATTAGACCTCGCCATCCCTGGGGGGCGGCGATCTGTGAAACCGTCGCCACTTTCGATGCCTGCTGGCGGGCCCAGCACAGTGACGCCACGGGCGGACCCAAATTAGACCTCGCCATCCCTGGAGGGCTGCGATCTGTGAAACTGTCGCCACTTTCGAGGCCTGCTGGGGGGCCCAGCACAGTGACGCCACGCGCGGACCCAAATTAGACCTCGCCATCCCTGGGGGGCTGCGATCTGTGAAACTGTCGCCACTTTCGAGGCCTGCTGGGGGGCCCAGCACAGTGACGCCACGGCGGACCCAAATTAGACCTCGCCATCCCTGGGGGGCTGCGATCTGTGAAACTGTCGCCACTTTCGAGGCCTGCTGGGGGGCCCAGCACAGTGACGCCACGGCGGACCCAAATTAGACCTCGCCATCCCTGGGGGGCTGCGATCTGTGAAACTGTCGCCACTTTCGAGGCCTGCTGGGGGGCCCAGCACAGTGACGCCACGGGCGGACCCAAATTAGACCTCGCCATCCCTGGGGGGCTGCGATCTGTGAAACTGTCGCCACTTTCGAGGCCTGCTGGGGGGCCCAGCACAGTGACGCCACGGGCGGACCCAAATTAGACCTCGCCATCCCTGGGGGGCTGCGATCTGTGAAACTGTCGCCACTTTCGAGGCCTGCTGGGGGGCCCAGCACAGTGACGCCACGGGCGGACCCAAATTAGACCTCGCCATCCCTGGGGGGCTGCGATCTGAGATCCCCGCTTTCGAAGTGGCTAGGGTTGCTCAGGGATTGCAACTAATCAGCTTTATCTAGTCCTTGTCCTGAAGCCAGTGTCCTGCGAGTCTCCCGAATTCCGTCTGCAGACATATGTAGCCCTCGCTCCGTCATCGCCCCCCTTATAAAGTGTCCTAAACTATTTGCGCCCCGCGTTTGCGCAGGGGTTGGGTACGTCGCCAGGGTAATTATTCGTTCCCGGGCGTTGGCACGGGACGCGTTGAATGATACACTTGCGTTGCAATCGATTGCAATCCATTGGATTGCAAACGATTCGATTGCAATCCATTGGATTGCAATCGATTGGATTGCAATCGGTTGAATTGCAAACGATTCAATCGATTGGATTGCAGGGGAGGGACAGGACGGAAGGGAGGGAGGGGAGGAGAGGGAGGGGAGGGAGGAGATGGAACGAAGGGTGGGGAGGGAGGGGAGGGAGCGGAGGGAGGTGGGGAGGGGGATTGCAGTGGAATGGAGTGCAATCGATTGCAAGCGATTCGATTGGGATTTTCGATCGTCGATCGTTGATCGTCGATCGTCCATCCTCGATCGTGGACTGTTCATTTTGGATCGTCCATCCTCGATCGTCCATCCTCGATCGTGGATTGTTCCTCGATCGTGGATCGTGGAGGCTCCGGGGGCTGGGCGGCCGCCAAAGGGGGGAAGGGGGGGGGGCTTCCATGCCCCCCCCCCTTTGGCACAAAGGGGGGGAGGGGGGGGGAGCTTCCAGCAGGGCGCTCCAAGGGAGGGGGGGGTAGCTTAAGCCCCCCCTCCCTTTGGAAAGGGGGGTAAGGGGGGGGTAGCTTCCGGGGCGGCCAAAGGGGGGGAGGGGGTGGGTAGTTTCCAAGCGCCCCCCCCCTTTGCACGGTAGCTTCCAGCAGGGCAGCGCCCCACCCCCCCCCTTTGGAAAGGGGGGAGGGGGGGTAGCTGTAAGCCCCCCCCCCTTGCAAAAAAAAGGGGGGGAGGGGGGGGGTGCTTCCAACAAGGGCGGCTCAAGGGAGGGGGGGGGTAGCTTAAGCCTAGCCCCCCCTCTCCTTTGCTCGGGCCCTGTGGGCGCGCTCTCTCCAGATTGTGCGCTAGGCGCACGGCACCATCCCCTGGATGAGGGGGGCTCGAGAGTGGATGGGTGAGCGAGGGAGGATAACACCCCAGAGCTCTCCAGCCAGCCGTGACTGCGCAGTTCTTGTACTCTGCCTGGCCCCAAGGCGTGCTGAAAGACTTTCTAGACTCGGGCCCCGGCGGCCGCGGAACGTGCAACAGATGCATGCTTCTAGGCCTCGCAAGTGGGTCCGACTAGATGGAGGATCGCGCCGCATCGGCAATGCATCGGCGCTGTGGCTCGATGTGGAGCCTGATTTTCTCCTAGCAGACGTCGCCGATGCATCGCCGACGTCGCCGATGCATCGCCGATGTTACGGCGATGCATCGGCGATGCAGTTGCTCCTTTGGTTTTTCCACTCGTTTGGTTTTCGGCGCGCCATTGTTTTCTGCGCATCTTTGGAGTGTGGCGACTTGATGGTTGGTGGTGCCCTTTTGGTTTCCGGCGCGCCTTTGGTCATTGGCGTTTTCTGTGTTTTCGGCGCTGTTTTGGTTTCGGGTGCTCGTTTTGTTTTTGGTGTTTTTTTTCGGTGGCGCCTCTTTCGTTTTTCGTGCTCCTTTGGGTTTCCGCGCTCTTTCGCCGCGTTCTTTGATTTTTCGCGCTTTTCTGGTTTTCGGGGCAGCGTTGGGGGGTGGGGTGGAGCTTCGCTTCCGAGGGGCAGAAAAAAAGAAGGGGGGGCTTCTGGCAGGTGAGGTTCAAGGGGCGGGAGCGGCTAAGCCCCCCACCGTCTGTGGGAATGGGAGCGGGGGGGGGGGTAGTTAGCTTCGGGAGCGCGAAAGGAGGGGGGGGTCCGAGGGGCAGAAAAAATGGAGAGGAGGGGTGGGCTTCCGACAGGGGAGGTTTAAGGGGGGAGTAGCTAAGCCCGCCCACGTTTGGGAAAGGAACGGGGTGGGTGGGTGGGTGGGTGTGGTGGTTTTTTTTTCCGGTGCGCGGAAGGGAGGGGGGTAGCTTCCGAGGGGCGAGAAACAAGGATGGGGGGGGCTTCCGGCCAGTCAGGTCGAAAGGGGGGGGGGTAAATGGCGCCCCCTCCCGCCTTTGGGAGTGCACAGCGGGCGCGCTCTCCTCTAGAAGTATTTCATCCAGTTGTTTGGTGATGGCATCCTGTGAGCAGACACGTGGGAGTTCCTTGTGGACATGGAGCGTCGGGTCACCAAACTTGTGAGGACCGATCGGGTGTTTGTCCACCTGAAGCCACGCATGCGGTTGCGCTGTGGATTTGTGGTCTTGCCCCAGCTGGGCTGCACGATGGCGATCACCTCTCGCCAAGCTGGGATCCGTCGCAAAAACTCCACCGATCCCGCCGGCCACGTGCGGGAGTCAACATGAACAGGAGGGCCCTGCAACTCATTCGCGCGATGCCTCGGCGGACTGGACCGAGGAAGAGTGGGGCAGATGGCTCATGGAACAGGTACAGACTCTGGACCATCTGGCAGGCACAGAGTACACGAATGGGTTGGCCTACGTTTTTCAGCGTTCCCAGGAGCTGCCTGGCCACGCGATCGCGGCGCTGTGCAGGGCCTCGAAGTTCCCTGCGGCCATCATCCCTCAGCTGCATCAGGGTGGCCCTACCGACACTCTTCGTCCAGAACTACCAGGGGATATGGACATGGACGGGGAGCTCGAAGACGTGAGCACCCCAGAGGAGGTCGACGATCGCATCTGCAACGACGGGGGCTACGTGGGCAGCGACTAAGACCGACAGGACCAACCGTAGACCAGCCACATGGTCACACTACGGTTCACCAGACCAGCAGCCGACGGCGAGATCCTAGTTCTGATCTGGAAGGATATATTCGGGGCCGATCGCGAAAAACTGGCTTTACCAGCCGCCCTGATCGCTCGCAGAGGCTATTCGCATTTCGGCGTACCAGACCGGATAGTGAAGACCAGACGTCTCCTGTCCAATCACGTCTCCACCACCGATCTTGCAGATTGGAAGGTGCGGGATGGCATTGCACATCGGATCGACGTTGGCTTCTACGGTGACGTTCCACGCTGCGGCATTCGCATCGCTGATGCAGTGGAGCGCCACGTGGATCTCGACGCTCAGCATGGTCGATTCGCGCCACAGGCCGATTTAGAGTCCTGCCGCCTCGCCCATGAGGCGCTGAAAGATGCCCCCGCGGCGGAGATAACCAGAAGGCATATCGGACTGCAGCGCCGCGCATAGATCGCTCGCCCTCGGCCGCGGCAGCGCGGGCGGCTGGGGCGCAGGAGAAAATCGGGGACTGGCGGAGCTTCGCCCCCGGCGCCGCGGGCCCTGTCCCAGATCGGGGCTCAAGTGACGGGGGTCGATGCAAACGGGGTCAGCCAGGGCACCGGATCCTGCAGGATCCTGCGAAGACCCCTGCTGGCTGACCCGGGTTAGCGAGCCGCTCGCGGCCGCGAGGCGGCCGCGCATATTGGCTGAGCCTGGTTTGCGAAGACCTGCGTTGCAGCTTTCTTTCCTGATAGCGGTTTTTTCGGCTTCCTGCTGGCCCGGGTCTGGATTGACCCGGGTCAGAAGATCCCCGACCAGAACAGCTCATCCGGGTGCGATGTGAGAACGTGCGTAGTTTTGACCTGGCGAGGGCCCGTGGAACTTTGTTTCGGACGCGCCCTTCGAGCGTGATCGGGTGGAGACAGCATTGCGTGCGCGGTCCAACCTGAGAGCAGCGCTTCTCGGATCCGTCGCTCCACAACCGGGACTCGTTGATCTGTTGGATCCAATCGGATGAGATGCCCCTGAAGGGACGCCCAAGGAATAATCGCTTTGATTCCATGTAACGCGCGCTGGCGCAGTGCGCGAGGTGGCGGATCATGCAAGCATGGCAACGTTTACAGGTGTGCGGTCTCCTTGGCGCTGCCTTGCTGCGTCGCGTCATGGGCGATCGGTCGCTGCGCGGGGGGGTGCGACCCATGCCGCCATGAAGTCATGGCCCTGCTGGACCGCATCTTTTGGCCATGTTCGCCACCGCTGGCGCGCTGCAGGACGTTCCAGGCGCGCCCCGGGGACTGGCCATGGCAGAGACGGAGGGCGCTCGGGACATGACCCTTTGCTTCCTCGCGGCTGCGTAACCCAGGCTGGGCGGGCATCTTCGGGCGTGCAACGACGCGTACTTCAGCCGGTTGAATGGCAGGGGGGTGGATGGCACTGCTAGTTCGGTTTCGCCAAGTTGGTCCAAAAGCCGATGTGCATGTGTGCATGGCTGCGCGGGGCATTGCGCGGGGCGGCGCCGACGTCGGGAAGGCGCGAGCAACGGGGGCCGGGCGTCGGGCGAGAAACAGCGCCCTGACCGCGTTCTACACCCGCGATGGGGTCCAGGCGGGCGGGCGCCCCATCCGCCACTTCTGCGGAATGCAACGGGCTCTCGCGGGCGCGGTGGCCCGCCGTCGGCGCGAGAGGCAAGCCCGCCCCCGCCCAGGGCCGCCGGGCCGCGCGCGTCGGTGACAGACGCAGGCTTGGGCCCGCGAAGGCAGAGTGGGCAACTGCTGGCTTCGTTTTTTTTCGACCTGAAGTTGCGTGCGCTTTGTGTATTTCTGTATTGACTTAATTGTAAAATAGCTACGACTACGCCGCAACCCAGTTGTATCATTCTAGCAAATGACCAAGAAGTCGGCCGCGCGAGTTATAGAGCGTTATACAACCGACTGGCGCAACGACGCGTTGCACATTGCACAATCTGGTCACGAACGCTTTTTGGCGAAACCGACATATCTCGCATTGGAGAAGCCACGCGGAATTGCGCGGCGAATCGCGGGCCAGCAATGTTGAGCAACGAAAATTTAGGAATGCTCAACATAAGTTAATTTGGGGCGCGAGTTGGGATAGATCGCTGTTCGGGGGCTGCTGCTGGGTCGTTGGTGCGTGCCCGTGCGTGGCGACGTTTTTTTTTTTTTTTTTTTTTTTTTTTTTTTTTTTTTTTTTTTTTTTTTTTTTTTTTTTTTTTTTTTTTTTTTTTTTTTTTTTTTTTTTTCTTCTTCTTCTTCTTCCCAACCATCCTGTGGTGTTGGGTCATCGTTTTGAAGAGACGGTGCCCCGCGTTTCTCCTCCTCCTCGCCCTCCTCCCTCCAGTGGGGGTGTTCGCATGCGGTTCCCCCACCCAGGGCAGCGTTTCGTGGCCCCATAGGGAGCTCCACCGAAGGCCCCAGTGGGGGTGTTCGCATGCGGTTCCCCCACCCAGGGCAGCGTTTCGTAGCCCCATAGGGAGCTCCACCGAAGGCCCCAGTGGGGGTGTTCGCATGCGGTTCCCCCACCCAGGGCAGCGTTTCGTGGCCCCATAGGGAGCTCCACCGAAGGCCCCAGTGGGGGTGTTCGCATGCGGTTCCCCCACCCAGGGCAGCGTTTCGTGGCCCCATAGGGAGCTCCACCGAAGGCCCCAGTGGGGGTGTTCGATGCGGTTCCCACCCAGGGCAGCGTTTCGTGGCCCCATAGGGAGCTCCACCGAAGGCCCCAGTGGGGGTGTTCGCATGCGGTTCCCCCACCCAGGGCAGCGTTTCGTAGCCCCATAGGGAGCTCCACCGAAGGCCCCAGTGGGGGTGTTCGCATGCGGTTCCCCCACCCAGGGCAGCGTTTCGTGGCCCCATAGGGAGCTCCACCGAAGGCCCCAGTGGGGGTGTTCGCATGCGGTTCCCCCACCCAGGGCAGCGTTTCGTGGCCCCATAGGGAGCTCCACCGAAGGCCCCAGTGGGGGTGTTCGCATGCGGTTCCCCCACCCAGGGCAGCGTTTCGTAGCCCCATAGGGAGCTCCACCGAAGGCCCCAGTGGGGGTGTTCGCATGCGGTTCCCCCACCCAGGGCAGCGTTTCGTGGCCCCATAGGGAGCTCCACCGAAGGCCCCAGTGGGGGTGTTCGCATGCGGTTCCCCCACCCAGGGCAGCGTTTCGTAGCCCCATAGGGAGCTCCACCGAAGGCCCCAGTGGGGGTGTTCGCATGCGGTTCCCCCACCCAGGGCAGCGTTTCGTGGCCCCATAGGGAGCTCCACCGAAGGCCCCAGTGGGGGTGTTCGCATGCGGTTCCCCCACCCAGGGCAGCGTTTCGTGGCCCCATAGGGAGCTCCACCGAAGGCCCCAGTGGGGGTGTTCGCATGCGGTTCCCCCACCCAGGGCAAGGCTCCACCGAAGGCCCCAGTGGGGGTGTTCGCATTTCCCCCCACCCCCCAGGGCAGCGCTTCGTGGCCCCATAGGGAGCTCCACCGAAGGCCCCAGTGGGGGTGTTCGCATGCGGTTCCCCCACCCAGGGCAGCGTTTCGTGGCCCCATAGGGAGCTCCACCGAAGGCCCCAGTGGGGGTGTTCGCATGCGGTTCCCCCACCCAGGGCAGCGTTTCGTGGCCCCATAGGGAGCTCCACCGAAGGCCCCAGTGGGGGTGTTCGCATGCGGTTCCCCCACCCAGGGCAGCGTTTCGTGGCCCCATAGGGAGCTCCACCGAAGGCCCCAGTGGGGGTGTTCGCATGCGGTTCCCCCACCCAGGGCAGCGTTTCGTGGCCCCATAGGGAGCTCCACCGAAGGCCCCTCGCATGCGGCTGGGCAGCGTGTGGCTCCACCGGAGGCCCCAGTGGCTGCTCTCGCATGCGGTTCCCCCACCCAGGGCAGCGCTTCGTGGCCCCATGGGGAGCTCCACCGAAAGCCCCCGTGGCGCAGTTCGCATGCGCTTCCCCCACCCAGGGCAGCGTTTCGTGGCACCATAGGGAGCTCCACCGAAGGCCCCAGTGGCGCAGTTCGCATGCGGTTCCCCCACCCAGGGCAGCGTTTCGTAGCCCCATAGGGAGCTGCACCGAAGGCCCGCCCCGGTGGCGCAGTCCGCATGCGGTTCCCCCATCCAAGGCAGCGCTTCGTGGCCCCATATGGAGCCCCACCGAAAGCGGCACCCACAACGCGTTACCAACAATTGCTTATGGGCGGCCCCAGGCCATTGCGGCACATCCCTCACGAGGATCGTGGCCCCATAGCTGCGCTGCTTCAACAACCGCGCATGGGCGTCGTCCTCCGCCTTGTCGACGTGCAACGCCACCTCCTCCCTCGTGGCTCTCAAGGCCTTCTCCTGCTTCTGCTCCTCGGTGAGAGGGGCGCCGTCCTTGTCGTCGTCGGCGCCCGCGAAGACGGCCACGAACGCGCCCCTGAGCACGTCGGGCCCCGGCGGGAAGCCGTGGCCACATAGGGAGCGCAGGCGAAGATGGCATTCACAAGTGCGGCATTCACAACTGCATATGGTTGGGTCCTTCGCCAGGATAATTTTTTTTTGCGCGCTGCAGTGCGTTATCGTAGTGTTCTGAATATGCGTTTGCGCATTGGTGTTGATCATGCCGCCGCTGCGATTGCGCGCGCGTGCCGCTGGAGCTCCGATTCCGCTATGCGTATATTGGTGCATCTGCACAGACACACATATATACATTTATATATGTGTATACAGGTATACGCATAGATGCATGTGTCTCTCTCTCTCTCTCTCTATATGTGTAATTTTGTATTTTATATACGCAGGTTTCGCACAGGCGCTATTGGCGCCCCCCGCCAGGTCAACGGCTCGGCGGCGTGCGCCAAGAAGAGCGACCGGATAATGAAGCGGCGCAGCGATTGCAGCAGCTTCCGCGGCAAGGGGGGGCGCTGTCTCGCGGGGCAACCGATTCTCGAGGCGACCTGGATCGCGTTCTCGGATGACGAGAGGAAGGAATTCCCCGATGACCCGCGCAGGCCCCGGCACCGTGCTGCCGACTTTGCGTCGCGCAGATGCGGGGCTGACGAGGGCGCGCGAGTCGGCCGCTCGCCAAGGCGGCGGGCGCTGCGTGGGTGAGAAGGACGTCTGGGACACGCGTGGCCAAGACCATCATTGCGAATGGCGTCTCTGTCATTTGTTCGGTTACCAACGGGAAGGCGCGCGAGGGCGCCCGTTGCGCCGGGGCCCGCCAGAGGGCGGGGTCGAAGGAGAAGGCGCCCGAGCTCGGGCTCTCGTCCGAGACCGCGTTCAATATGGGGAAGGCGTTGAAGTCCCCAGCGACCCCGGTCATTCCGGGGGCGAAGGCGACGCTAAAGGCGGCGCTGCAGACGGCTGCGGAGGCAGGGCAGGCGGCGCTGGGGGCCGCGCGAAGCCCGCGGAGAAGAAGACGGCGACGGATGCCCAGAAGGTGTTTTTGAGGAGGGCCGCGGAGTTCCTGGCGAAGCAGATGGGCGCGCTCACCGCGAACGCGAGTGATGGCGAGGCCCGCGGCGGGCTACCCCCCGCGCCGCAGTGCGTCGCCAGGGCCTGCAAGACGGCGATTGCAGAGATCGGCGCGGTGACCGCTGAGTGCGACATCGCCCGCGAGGACGTCGTCCACGAAGGAAAGTAGCAAGGGGGTGATCCGCAAACTGGTGCTCCAGCGTGCCGAGGCGCTGGAGGAGATGACGTCGCCGGGGGTCGCGGTGCCGGGGCCCGCGCGCGTGGCCGATAGTTGCGCGACGGAGTGGCGTAGCCCCAGGATGGCGCGAGCGCGCGTTGGCCGCGCTATTCGCGGCCGCGGCCCGCGCCTGGAGACGGCCATCGGTCCGCGGCAAGTCGTGCGTGCGCCGTGCCTCGCGCCCTCTCTGTGCTTATGTTTATCTTTTTGTTGTTATGTGGCGCTGCAGCGTGCCCGGGCACTCTGGCTCGCAGCGATAGCGCCCCTGGCGCGGCCCTATGCGCGCGCGCACAGCGCGCGCGCTATCTCGAGATCATATGCGTATGTCGGAGCGTTTCAGGTTTCCCTTCGTTCGCGGGCTGCGTTGTTTTGCCGTTGCACCGCGTGCTCTAACCTGGCCAGCTTGCCAGTCAGCGCCGTAGTAGATTGTGCGCGTCGCGGCAGACCTTATACGCAAGTGCAGAGCTCGGGGTGCAGGCTCTTCTCTCAGGCGCAGCCCGTGGGACTTCGCTCGCCATGCGCGAGGGGTGCTTCGCGGCGCAGTCTGACCGACGACGGCAATAGGGAGCGCAACGGGGAGGTGCGGCGTGACCTTGCGACCCGAAATCTGTGCAACAGTTGCGCTGATAGAACGATTCTACGACCGCGCTCGCGCGTGCAAGGGGCGCTCGTTACCCGCGAGTGCAACCGCTGCAAAGCTCATCGAAAGCTCTGCCACCTTCTTGGACTTATGAGGGGTCGGCTTCTGGTGGGAATGTTGTCAGCGCATGGTGTGTCCCCCCGGCGATTGCCTCCTCCCCCCCGCCCCTCTTTCGCGCCGCCTGCCCCCCCGCCCCCGTGGCCCCTTCCTCTGCTGTCTGATCCCGCGCCTCTTCGGCGAGGGGGGGCGGGGGTGCCGGCGCCGGAACTTGGGTCGGATGGGCCGCGCTGGTCGGGAGAGAGTTGACCCTGCGATCCCCGCGTCGCCCGGGCGCCCCTGCCCCTCGTCGCCCCCCCTCCTCCCCCGCGCCCAGAGCGCCATTTTCCACGGGGCCCCGCGCGCTTGCATGCGAGCCGCCTTGCGCCCCTGCTTTTTTTATACTAGAGAATAATAGTAATAATGATGCTATTATGTTTCACTTATGTGTATATATAAATATGTGTTTATATAGACCTTTAACTCTTTCGCCTTCCGCGCTGCCTCAGTGCTATGTCCCCCTCGCTTTTGCGCGTCGCTGCCTCCTTGCCAGATTCGAGCGGCCAGCCCTCCAAGGTCTGAGTCTTCCGTTCCACTCGTTCACCGCCCGCGCCGACCCTCTCCTCATCTCTTTCTCTCTCTCTCTCTCTCTCTCTCTGCCCCCCCCGTCCTCGGCGCCCCCATCCGTCCTCCATCCCGCCCCGTCTTATCCCCCCTTATCCCGTCTGCCTTTTGACGTCGCCCCGACGCGCCGCGCGGGCGGTGTCGGCGCCGCGATCAGTCGGACAGGGCCAACTCGCACTCGACTGCCAGAGAGGTGCAATTGCCAAAACGTAAACCCGACGATGACAGCTCCAGGGGCACAGCGGCGAAAAACAGACTAGGGATAGGCGGCGGGGCGCGGCGCGCGCGGGCGAACGCCGAAGGAGGAAGAGGAGGGGGGGGGCGAGGAGGGGGGTGACGACGACGACGACGACGACGACGACGACGACGACGACGACGACGACGACGACGACGACTGGGAAGAGGGGGGGGCAGGAGGAGGAAAGAGAGGGCGAGGAGGGCGAGGGGGGCGACAGGGGGGGGGCATGAGGGGGGGGGGGAGCTAGGTGCGCTCGCGTCATATCTGACATCCCACCCCTCCCTTCCATCCCTTACCATTGCGCGGGTCCCGTCTCTCCTCGCTCAGTCGGATGTCGAGCAGGGCAGCGATCCCGCAAGGGTGCGCGATGCATTGTAGAGCACGGCGTGGCATGGCGTAGAAGAGCACCGCAAAGCGTGGCATCAACCTAGCATTGCATTGCATGCCGCGGCATGGCACAGGCAATGGCGCCAGCGCTGCGGCGGGGGCACGAGTCGAAACGAGCGGGAGCGCGGAAATTAAGCCAGCGCTGCAGCGGGGGCACGATTCGGAACGAGCGGAAGCACGGAAATGAGGCCAGCGTTGCAGCGGGGGCACGATTCGGAACGAGCGGCGCCCGAAAATGAGGCTGGCGCCTCAGCGAGGGCAGCATTTTGAAAAAATGCAAGCGAAAACCAGCTCCGGGGAAACCTGCGCGTGAAAGAAGAGCACGCGGGGGGGGGGTCGGCCATTTTCAAACCGTCATCAGGGCAAGAGGGAGAGTAGCATTTATTGACTCATTGCGGAGGAGGAAAAGGGGGGGGAGGAGGGGGGGGGGAGGGCGGGGGGGGGGGGGGGGGGGGGGGGAGGGGAGGGGAGGAGGAGGGAGGGGGAATGAGGGCAGCCCTTTTCCGAACGCCGCTGCGCGCGTTTCCCGCGCGCCAGAGCCGGGGGGCGGGGGGTCAGACATTTGCGCCTCGCCCCCCCGGCGCCCGCCTTTTTGGCGCCCGCCCGTGCGCCGCCAGCCCCCGGCCGTGGCGGCGCGGTGGGGGGCGTGGCAAGAGTGCCCCGCAGTGGGCGGGCCGCGCTTCGTCGCCGTCGTCGCCGAGGTCCTCGCCCCCGTTGTTGCCTCGGAATTGGATTCCCGATCGGTCGTTGTCCCTCCGCCGCGCGGTCTCCTCTGTCCGCGCTTCGTCCGTTTTCGGGGCCCATGTTCGGCCCCCGCTCGTCGCCGCGAACCTTGGGGCTGGCGCCTGATTCTAGCCCGCTGCCAAATGGCAATACTTCATTCTTTAATGTGTAATTCTGACTTTGGTTTAAGCTCGTGCTCGAACTCTCGCTCCAATTCGAACTCGGATAACCCCGAAACTCCGTCAGAGTTGGAAGGGGGGGCGGCGGGGGGGTGGGGCGGGGAGGGGGTGAAGGGAGGAAGGAAAATGAAGATAGGTCGACTCAGTCCTCGCTTCGCAGGCCGCGCCGCGCCCCCGCCGGCCGCGAGCGGGGCGGGGGGGGGGCGCGCGGGGGGCGACCGCAGAGGATGCGGCGCAGGGGCGGCGCGAGCCGCGCCCGCGGCGCAGAGCAGCTCAGGGGCCCCCCTGCGGTGGCGCTTGCAAGTCAAGCTCGGCGCGGCGAAACAAATTGCCTGACCCATGTTCTCCGCCCATTTCTGGCGATGGTGTGTCGGCAGCGACGCTGTTGAAATATTGGATTTGTTCGGGCTTCCTGTCGGGGGCAGTTTTGTGCAGACTGGACTTCCGCTGTCTGGGGCAGCGTCGAGAAGGCGAGGGCCCCCCCCCCCGACGACGACGGCGACGGCGGCGACGGCGACGACGACTCCCGCCACTCCTCCCCGACGCCCCCCCCTTCCCCCCCCTCCCCGCCCCCCTCCTTCATCTTCGCCCCCCATCGTCCGCCGACTCCCCCGTCTTCCGCGCCATTCCCGCCCCCCCCCCACCTGCCCATTCCTGCGCGCGAGTGACGCGCAAGTGCGCGCGCGTGCCCTCCAGGGCGATCGCGCGCGAGGGAGGCGGTCGCGCGCGCGCCGGGCGCGGGGGGGTGGGGGCGCGTCGCGTGCAAGTCGTGCAAGTGGTTTGGGTTGCAAGCGGAGGCCGCCCGGAGCGCGCGCGGCGCGCTTGCGCGCCGCCCCTTGACCCCCCCGAGCCCGACCAGCCACCCCTTCCCGTGTTCCTGAGCTGTTTGTGTTCAAGCGAGGAGTCGTTGGCGGCCGCGGGAATGACCGCCCCCGCGGCTGCGATCGCGCGTCTCGTCCAGGCTCGGTTAGAGCGCACGTCGCGCATGGCCGAGTGGGGGCCGGCCCGCGGCGCCCGTCGCGCAGAAGGTCACTGGGGGCATCGCTGGCCAGCTTGGCGCGGCATCCTCGATCATCGAGGACGGCGCTCTGATCGCCCAGATCGTCAACGTGTGCCCCCATTTCTCGGATGACGAGAAGGCGAGGATCCGGGGCGTCGTCGATTCGAGGGCGAACGTGCTCGGCAGCGGCCGCGCCGCTCCCCAGTCGCCGAAGCCGGTCGCCGTTAGCCTCCGGCTCTACTCGAAAGAATCGGACTGGGCGGCCTTCGAATCTGTCGCCCCGCCCAAAGTGAAGATCTTCCATGCGGCTGCCGTCGCGGCCTGCCTGCGCCCTGCGAAGGGCGATGGGCCCGCCTGCTCCCGCGCGACGAGCCTCGCCCTATTCGAGCATGGGCCGCCGCGAGCGAAGGGGGCCTACGACTGCACCTCGGATCTCTTGGGCCACGTCCGCAAGGGGGCAAATCAGGCCGATGGGGGCCCGACCAACTAGCCGAGCTGCGCGCAGACGGTCAATGCTGGAAACCTTGCGCTGCACGGTTCGCGCTGCGCCGTCGAGCGCCCCGTCCATGCGATGCTCGACTAGGCGCAGGTTGCGAAGCTGACTGGCTCATGCAGAAGCGCTCCTCGAGGAGTCGTCGGCCCGCGCGCCTCGTCGGCGAAGAACCCGTGAGGGGCGCGTTCGGTTGCGAGCCGCCAGCGGGCGCTGCGCTCCACGCCCAGCTGCCTGCGCCCCCGTGGCCGTCGGACTTGCGGCGCCGCGGGCCCGCGCGGCCCGCGCCGGCGCAGCCTGCGGTGGCCCGGCAGTCAGTCGAGCCAGCCGCCGAACCTCCATGGCGCCATCTCGCGCCCGCTGGTTGGCCATGCCTCGCCTGGGCGCGCGGCGCAGCGTGCGCTCGTGGCGCCTGCGTCGGGGCGACCTGCTTCGGGGCCGCCAACTGCGGCGGCCCCGCCTGCTCCGGGGCCGCCTGTTTCGTGGCCGCCTGCTGCGGAGGCGCGCGCAGCGGTTGCCGCGGCGACGGCGGCGCCGAAGTCCAGCCTGAAGGGCCTGGCGGATGAGATCAGGAGCTCGCCGGCGAAGAGGCCCCCGGCCGCGACCCCCGTCGATGTCAGCGAGCCCAGCGAGGGCGGGTTCGACGGCGCGGGCGAGACCGATGACGGGATGCCCGCGCTCAAGCACGCCGAGACAGCGATGGGGGGGTCGGGCGCTGTCAAAGCGAAGACCAGGGCTAAGGCTGAGGCCAGAGCCTCTCCCAGGGCCGAGCGCGCAAGTCCGAGCCGGTCCAGGTCCTCGCCCGCGTCCGCGGGGAAGGGCGCCATCGTGGGAGAATTGCAGTTCTCGGCGAAGCTGTCGAGCCTTTCTCGCCGCATCCACGCGATGCAGCGAGCGCGCGCCTGGGGGGCGAGGCCGCGGCCTGGCCGTCGCGACGATTGGGCCTCCCACTGGGGCGCGGGGCGCGGGCGGGCGGGGGAGAGGAGGATGGGGGGGGGAGGGGGGGGGGCGGAGGAGGGGGGGGAGGAGGATGGGGGGGGGAAGGAGGGGGGGGGCCGGGACGATGGGCGATTCAAGATGCATCATTGATGCTGCAATGCGCCCGCCCGTCCCACTGACGGCCTGCATCGCGCCGTCCAGCCCTGCAACGACGCTGCAAAGCGCACCGCGTCTCATGGCGATGTTGCAATGCGCCCCCTCGCCCCATGGCGACGCTGCACTGCGCCGTCCCGCCCTCTAAACACGCTGCAATGCACCCTCGAATCTTGCGACGGTGCCGCGGTGCGCCCTTCCGCCCTCTAATGGCGTTGCAATGCGCCGCGCCGTGCGATGCTGCAGTGCCCCTTTCGCGGCGCTGCGTCGCGCCGATGCTCGGGCCTCGCGACCCCCCCCCCAGCCCCGGGCCCCCGCCGCAGCTGCGTTGGCCCGACCGATGGCGCGAGACGTCTTAGACCGCCGATGCCTCAGAGACTTGTCTAGCGCACTTCTGGATGCGAATGTGGCCTCGCGCGGCGTCCTGGGCGCTTCCAGTTGCGCGGGGGCTGCCCGCGGGATTCGGGCCTTTTTCAGCGGGCCACTTGCAGGCGCTGCGATCGCAGGAGTCGAATTCGCCCTGGGGCGCGGGGGCGCGCCGGGATCAACTGCATATCGCCGCGGGTATGGATGTGCCACGCTGCAGAGACCTTTCCTGGGTTTAACTCATTGTTGCCAGATTGTAAAGCTTGTTCGGATGATGGGCATCCTCATATTTATCGCCTTTTACTATGGCAAGGCCACCCCTGGGAACGACGGGCGACCAGGCGCGGGGAGGAGTGCTGGTTGTGCGTGCTGGTCAATACCTGAGGATCCCTCGCGGTGCCCTTCTCGGTCAGAAGGGTGGATCGCCCTCGCGCGCGCGAGAATATGAAGGAAGCTGGGCTCGCAGAGTGCACGTTGAAGAAGTTGATGGTGTCAGAGTTCTTTGGCGTGAGAAGCTGGCTTCAGATGCAGCTGGCATCGGGATGATGCTTGATGGGGCCCGGCTGCTTCTTAAAGTGCGCGTCGCCGTGTTCCTGGCAGACTTCGGGGCCGCGTGCGCGCTTTCAGTTTCCTTGGCGCCCCTGGTAGCGCGCCTTGCCGGGAATGTCGGAATGTCGCCGGCAGGTGCGAGCAGTTTGACGACGGCCTCGACGCCCCTCGTGCATGGTGCCCTTTTTTGAGGGGATGCAGCCGCGAGCGGACGCTGAGCTGAAGGATATCGCGGATCGCTTGTCTGGCCTCGCTGCAGCGCGGTCGAGCGCGGGGCGCAAGCGCAACCGGCGGTACCTCGGCGCTGCGCATGGCCCCGACGCATTGCTGTGCGATAGAGAAGTGTTCGAGATCACGCAGCCTCCGTCTTTCTACGTGGACTGGATGCACTGCGTCGCAGCATCAGAGGGTTTCGGCCAGTTCGTGCTCGACCGCGCGCTCGAGGCGCTGCTTGATGCTAGCGATGATTTCGCGTTGAAGGCCCCGGGCGAAGGGGCGAAGAATGCGAAACCCTGTCGGTCGCGCCAGCAGCTGCCCAAGAAGGTCTTCAGCGAACGATGCGTCAATGGAGTGATATGGCACATCGGGGCACTCGCATCGCATGTCCTTTCGGCAACGGCGGTGCTGGCATTGTTCATGGAATCTATGGTCGAGGGCGGCGGCGCAGATTTGGGCGAGCGCCTGCTGCTCGCCATCGCGAACATGCAGCGTGAGATCATCGATGCGTTGGAGCGGGGCGGCCCTGCGGATGCGAGGCAGACTATTGAGGTCCATTGCGTGTTCCCGGAGTGTACGTCACCTAAGTTGCATATCGCGCTGCGCGCGTTGCTTTCATGGGAGGGGTCTGGAATGGTCTTGTCTTGCATCGCAGCGGAGCGGAGGCGCACCGCCCTCGATCGTGCCATGTCTTTTTCGCACAAGTCTGCATGTCCGACGGCCCTGGCAGTGGAGCTCCGCCGACTGGCGAATAGCTCCGCCCAGGGCGACCCCTGCAAGCCCGGCGATGGCCTGGCCGCCTGCCCCTCCGAAGTGTCATCAAATAATAATGTGAACATTATGATGGGACAAGTATAGAAGCCGCCCAAAACATGTTTATGCACATATAAATGGTTTAACGTGCGACCCTGCGTAAATCGCCATGACCGTGATTCAATTCACCTAAAGCGCAAAATCTACCACGCAGTCCAGGGATGGGCGACCCGCGCGATTGATTGCCGCGGTGCCCCCGTGGCGCGCGCGCTGCCGATCGGGGCCCAGAATGCCCCGCTCCGTTCGCAGTGGCCACCGATGCCCCCATAACTTCTCGACCAGCGCCGGAGCTCGACTGGCCGCCATGTGAGGAGGCTTTTCCACCGCGCGGGCCGACCCCCTGCCGGCAGTGCGTCAGGGTGGGATCGGGTACGAGCCAACAGCGAGCGCAGGGGGGCAAACCAGCGAGCAATGGGGTCAGGGGGCGGCGCGCGCTGATGGCAGCGGGCAGCGAGACCGCCCGCCGGTCGATCAGGGCGACGAGCAGACGCGACAGAGGGCCCGACGCGCATGGCCGTCCACGTGGGAACTGGCACCAGAGGAGAAACCCCGCCGAAACTTGCTGCGTTCACTAGATATCTCCAGCGAAACATCAGCGCGGAGCGGGGCGCGCCCGATTGGAGACCTACGCGGGACCGGCGGACAGGCCCGCCACCGATCGGACCGATGTGCTGCGGCGGTCAAGGGCGTGTTTGATTCAGCTCTGCGCGGCTGCGGGCTTTCCTCGTTGCCCATCATCTGCATGCGGAATATTTTGAGTTTAGCGCTCATTCCGCGATTCGGGCGGCCTTTCCCTGGCGGCGGGGGGGTCGCGAAAGGGGTCGGGCCACGTGTCGCCCTGGCCGATTCAATGCTGAGCGCGAGCGTCGCCGGTAGCCATGTTGGTTCAAGCGCAGCGAGGCTCGGAGCTTGCGCCCTTTGCGATGGCTCTCCCTATCTTCAAAGCCTCGGAGGCATCGGGTAGCTATCGATGTCTTCTGTGACCGCGCGTGTTCTGTGGCTCCGAGACTATTACTATCAGAGGCCCTGCGGGAGCAATCTTAGGAGACTGCCAACCATGCGCTGCCCATCTTTCCAGGGAGATGCGCATCTGTTACGCTGTGGATCTCATCCCGTCGGAACAGTAGCTGCCAAGGCAGAGGTCGCCAGTTTGTGGGACTTGCTTTGGTAGTGTGGCACGTGCGTTGCATGCGGGGGTGTTCGTCGGGCCTGCTCCCCCATTCGCGCCAATTCTTCCCGCGGCGTTCGCAGCGTGCTGTTGCGAAGGAGGTAGCGCACACCGGGTGATATCAGCTCCTTCACGATGTTGTTCGACAGACTTTGGTGAGGCCATGCGTGGATTGATTGGCCTGGCCACGACGGCAGGGTGCAATGGCTGCCAGGCAATCGGGAGGGTGTCTGGTGAAGTATGGTTTCCTGGGTGACGCGCGCCATTGTGCGTCATGTGCAGCGCGAAGTATGGCGAATGCCATGTCAGCCGTTGCCCACTTCACTTTCGCCCCTGTTTCCCGCCCGTATTTCGGCCGGTCAGTATCTCCCAGGGGGGGGCGATGTCGACGGGGCGCTGGAGGGCGACGTCGCGCTGCGAGCGGAGGCGCTGGCTGGTCAGAGGCTGGGCCGTGCCCCCACCCATTAGTTGCAACGTTAGTAATTTGAGGGCTACCCGTGCCCGTGTTTGGCGCGATGCTGCTGCTGGGAGTGCCCCCCTCGCTCTGTCTTGTTTTCTCACCCCTTCTACTCTCCTCCCTGCGCGCCATTGTATTTCCTAGCTAGAGCCTTTTGCGACGTTGCGACATCCTCGCTCGCCGTTCCCTGCCCTGTCCTTCACCTCGCGCGGCGACCGCAGGTGTTGTGGGTTTTGTCTTCGCGCCCCACAGTTACCTCGTGGCCTGTCCCGCGGCATTGTCGGCGGGCCTTTTGGTCTCCCTGTTCACCTGTCCCCAGGGGCTGTCTTCTTGGTGTTCGGTCGTTTCTTGCGTTCCAGGTTTTTTTCTTATCGCCGGCTTCGTGCGTTCCACTCATGTGTTGTAGTGTCTTTCTTCCGTTGGTCTTCTGGACCTGGCGTCGGCCCGGCCCCGCCTCGCTGCCTGCGCCCCGTCGCGGGTTGTGGGCTGCTTTGGCCACGGCCCGTTTCTTTTTGCTGGAGCTGCTCGCGCCAACTTCTTGCGGCGCCATGCTGCCCTTCTTTTGGCCAACGTCTATACTGCTCAGGCCTTGCGGCAGGCGCCGCCGACCCTGGAGGCCTCGGCCCTCGACGGAACTGGGAGGGGGAGGGCGCCCCCGACGCGTCCCGGGAAGGCGGTATTCGGATCTGGGACCACCCCCCGGGCCCCCCCCTGGGATTCCCCCCGACCCGCCCCCCCAGGCCCCCCCCCTCCGCGGGGAAAGGGTCAAATGGAAAGGGTTTCCCTTCGACTCAATGACAACGTTGCTGAATTTCGCTGTGGGTGGGCCAGTGTGTTTCGCTGCGGCCGGCGCGCTCGAGGTCGAGGGCCCAAGTGAAAGAAGTGGGCGATGACGGATTCAGGTGAAAGGGGGGGACGTGATGGCGGCGGGGACGCGACGGCGGCAGCGACGGCGATGGCGACGCAACAACCCCTGTCACACGCCGACAAGGTCGGCGGATTTCTTCGCCGCCTTATGTGGGAAGACTGGGGCGTCGCACTTGGGCGTGGGCGTCCACGCCTAGGGCTGCAATTTGCTGCGCCTGCTTGCCTTTCAGCCGTATGTCAGCGTGCTTTTTTCTGGCGGCGTTCTCCGCGGTGGTTCGTCGGTCCCTTCCTCCCTTTGGGTCGTGGGGGTCGCTCGCGTCGCCGTCGTCGGTCTGTTGCGTGTCGGCCGTGTCGCGGGGTCTTCCGCCGTCGTCTCTCCAGGCTCCTCTCCTGATTTTTGCCGTCGCTGCTTTCCCATCCTCTCCCGTTTCTTCTTCTGGGTCGCCCCCGCCGCGGGGGTCTGTTTCAGTCTGAGCGTTGGCGTATCCCGTTGGCGAGTTCGCATGGCTCGTCATCATTCTTTTTCGTTGCCTGTTGGTCTTCGCGGTGCGACCTTTGCGGCGACGCGTGCGGTCTCTCTTGTGCTAGTTGGTCCCCCATCTGTTGCTTCTGATTTCACCTGCCTCATTGTAGCTCTTCGCGGCTTTGGTTGCGTTTGGGGTTGTTGTTGCTCTAACTCTGGCGTCTGAATTGCGCATTGGCAATCTCGCGCCTGTCCACCACCCATGCACGCCGCAAAGTAGCGGTCTCCCGCGTTCAGATTTTGTTGTCCAAGGCTATGCCGTCTTTGCCGCGCGATCATCTTTGTCGCGCAGATCTCTTGCATTTGTGGCACGGTCGCCTGAAGTTGGTCCTTGCCCTCTGCAAGGTCGGTGGCGTTGCTTTGTCGCGCAGTTTCCCTGCGCGTATGCGCCGCCGCCAAATTGGCCGGTTTGGCAGCCTTGCAGTCCTTTTTGGGTGCCTCCGGCTTTAATTCGCACCGGACGGTTGTTTGCGCTTCGAACTTCCCGCGTCGAGCTTCCGTTCCGCGGGTGTTTGGGCCGATTTTGGCTTTGCGGGGTCTCCCGTTTTCCCACCGCCAAGTTGCATGACCTTGATTGGTTTATTCATCATGGCGCGTTCGACTAAGTTCGTTCGCTATTGGCACCTCCGCCTGCCGACCTCGCCTGATGCTCCTCTGCGCCGCCGACTTACACATCGTGTTGATGTGTGCCTGTTCGGCGCCGCCGCCGCCGCGCTCCGCCGACGGCGCTCCTATGCTGCGGCCGATGCCCGCTCTGCCCCGGCACTGCCCCGTGTGGGTCTGACGGACTCGCTTCCTTACCCAGTTGGTCACCACCCACAATACCACCCAAACCCATTCCGAATGCTCCAATGTGCCATCCATTCCCAAAGGGGGGCGTCGGGGAGCGTTGCAAAAACACAATGTGGAAACCATGCCCCTCAACCAGAAATTCGGGGTTCCGGGTTAGGCTGGGGCGGTCTGGTAGGTTGTCATTACCCAGATGGCGCGCGCGCCCCAGCGGTCTTTTCCGGATGGCTTGTGACTTGGCCCGGCCCGCGACGTTCAAACAGTGCGTGTGTGTGTGTGTGTGTGTGTGCGGTTGCACATGATGGCCAAGGCCATGCGATTTACTTGATTGCACGGCCCCGTCTTGTTCCTTCACCATGTTCCTTGCCCCCCTCTTTTCCGCTCACATGCGCCTCAGGCCATGGATGTGCCCGCCCCCTTCTTCCTGGCCTTCCCTCTTCGACGTAGCCGATCTGTCCAGGCGCTCGTGTCACACACATCCCCGCCTTTCAGTTACCTCGACGTAGCTGAGCGAGCGTCGTCGCGTCTTGCCGCATCGATCTGGCAGTGCAGTCCTCAGAGCGCATGGCCAAGGTTGTGCTCGAATTCTCGTCGCTCCAGCGCAGGTTCAGCGGAGCGCAAACTGCGAAGAGAAGGCTGACCGCTGGAGAAGCCCACGCGGCCCACCGCCGTCGCGTTTCCCACCCCCTTTCTCCCTCCCTCCCTCGACAATCTTCAATCCGTCTCGCTTCTGCAAGCTGCTTCTGGCTGCTAGAAGGCATGCCCAAGCTGGAACTGCCAGCGAACCCTCGGGTCGAGGGGCCCCAGTGCGCTACCGCCGCCACCCGCTCCCCAGACACTTGTCCTGGGAGGGAGGGTGAGCAGGAGGCGGGCGATGGTGAGATCGGTTCAGGCCGGCCGCCCACGGAGGAAGGGGCTGGCCCTTGCTGCCGGGCGAGCGTCGGGCCCACTTTGGGCCCAACGGTCGAACGAGTGCCATTCCAGAGCGTTCCAGAACGCTCTGAGAAGGCCGCGGCGCCCGATACATCTTCCAGAGCCGCCGGATCTCAGCGATTCTCGATTTATCCTTGCCCGCTTTTATCCTCGTCCTGGCGTCGTGTTAAGGGGGAGGGGGTGCGCCGACAAGGAGGCGGCAGGAAGGCCTCCGAGCGGCCGGGGCTCTCCTCGGGGCGTGCAGATGTCCAGATGTCAGAGGTCCGCATGGCGGAGTCCACCGCCACTGGAGCGACGCAGGAAAACGGGGTCGTCCTTGCTGACATGTGCGCGTAAGCCAGGGAGCGGAAGGTCAGGGGCAACCTTGGGTTGTGGGGACAGGCTGAGGGGGGGTGCGGGGGTGCATCGATCCCCAGTCGCCCATTGCTCGGCGATAGGATCCCGATGGCCCACCCAGCCTGGGAACGCGCTGTTTCGATATCGGGGGCCTATCGCCGATACATCGGCGATGTATCGCCGATTCCAGGTCGATGGTCGCCCCCCCTCCCCGAGCCAGTCAGTCCTTCTTTATCGTTGCGCCTGATTTGTGGTCTATATCAGTGCAGGCCTCCCAAGCGGGGTCCGAGCAGGTGGGGTCAGAGGGTCGCGCCGCATCGCCGATGCATCGGCGATGCAGCTCGATATGGAGCCCGACCTTCTTCACGCCGACGGCGCCGATTCATCGGCGATGCGTCGACAATGCGGCGCGATCCTCCGTCCCTATCCATCCTCAGACACTATCCGAGCGACGAAGGAACACAGAGTCGCCCTCGCCGACATGCGCGTAAGCTGCCCGCGTAAGGTCGCGCGTGAGAGCCCTCGTTTCCGACGTAGCGTGCCGCCCTGGCGGCCCGCGTAAGCCACCGCGCAATGTCGCTGTGCCATGTCGCGCAAGGCAAACTTCTTCTCGCCGCTCGCCTGGCCCCAGCCCGAGGCCTCGCAGCCGGCGCGCCGCCCCCGGCACTCCACCCTTCGGCGTGCGGGTGGGGTGGGGTAGGCGGGGCCGGGGGCCCCGACCCCAGAGATCCCACCGAGGGCCCTCGAGCCCGCCAGGCTGGTCGAGTGGGCTGGCTGGGAGATGTTCGGCGCCAGCCTCGAGGCCATAGTCAAGGGCACCCAGGAGCCCGGGCACTCGCTCCGCTGCATCTGCTCCAGGGTATTCTGGGCGCGGGCGCGCGGGTTGAGCCACCGCCAAGGTCTTCCTTCCTCCCCTCCTCGCTCCCCTCCTCCCTTCCCTACTCGGTTTCTCCTCCCTCCCCCTGGCTTCTCATACCCCTATTCCCCCGCTCTCTCTGGCGGGGCAGGGGGGACCACACCACCAGGAGGACCCCCCTGGCTCTTCGCGCTGGTGGTGGTGGTGGTTTTCCCTATTCCCATCTCCCCGTTGCCCTTTCCCTCTGGTGGCGAAAGCGGTCTTCGCGCCACCCAGCCCGCTCCTCCCTCTGCGCGAGAACTGCATGACGCCATTTCCGACGTTCCACGACCCCCACGAAGATGACGCACTAACCGATTAAGTTCAGGTTGCTATGGAGGACCTCCCCAGAGCACGCACTATTTTGTATATAGCTGTGGCTGGCAACCCTGACGACGTTACACATATGGCGTCAGCAATCGGCTGCACTGCCTGTCCGAGCTTGGCAAATTTGTGCTCCAGCTGCTATCGCGATGGCTCGGCCACGAAGCTTCTACTTGAGACTAAACGGCAACTGACAGCAAACAACACAAGCACGGATATATTGGCATGTGTTGCCAAGTTGTGCGAGCGAACCACTCGCATACAAGGGAGCCTCTGTATCACAATCAATATTTACATTGCTAAGCGCACCTGTCTTGGAACATGCCGTGGGGTGGGCACTTGAAGCCCAGATCCTACAACTTGTTTCAGGAACCTTGTCCTTACGAGGTAATGCGGGTCGCGCCTCCTCCTGCTAACGTGCTAAGCTGCAAAGAGTTGCCGGGTCTTGTGCCCAGCACGCAGCAGTTCGTGTGCACATTTTCGGTTATAGCTCGCTTCACCTGGTTGCTGCACAAATCCAGCTGAGTCCACCTCGCACGTCGACTGAAGAAGTTCTGCCTCAACCGTGGAATGACGGCGTCGGGGTCTCCAATGTGCGGTCGGAATCGAAATTTGTTGAACGCTTTCGCACCCCCAGTGGCGAAACACAAGCAATTGGGGTTGCACAGATCACAAGACATATTTTCGCCAGAGTCACATATTATCATGCCGAGGAACTTGTTTTTCATTTGTCCAGCGTGCTTAATTTCGTTGTCATCCCCGTACACGCCAGTAGCGATTTTGTCTGCGCAGGTGGGACACCATCTGGGAATGAACAAGAGCGTCGTCTTCATATCTGCTACACCATATGTATGGAGATATGTTTTCGCTGCGTTTTTCAATACTCCAACCCTCGCTATCGAAAGCGTGTTCCTGTGCACATAACAGTAGCTTCACCAGAGCCCTTGGCAATGCACCACCAATTATTAAGCCTTCGACCTGCTCGATGACACGCCCTGCAAGTCGGAATAGGCGCATTTTCAAATATGATTGTATGCAGTTTTTGAGGCTCTGTGAACTGTGCACAACCCTGTCTCCTATGTGCTTCTGATGCGTTGTCGATGGCCTTGCTGTCGACGATTTGCCTCTGTAAACATGTTTTCCAGATATTCTGCGTCTTTGTGTAGCGGCCAACAAGGAATCAAGATCTCTCATGTCATATGCCTGCTTGACTACATCATACGCTTGTCCAGCACCGTGGGTGCGTAACGCAGGTCACGAAATCACGGCATTGCATGTACAACAAGTACATGTGGACGAATGCATTAATAGTCGACAAGACATCGTTCGATATCATGTTTTGCAGTAGCCAGGCTGCGAATATTCCACCCAGGGCAGATCTCGTCGATGCTTACTCAGCGCTCGGGCTACGCTGCGGAGAACAACCTTGCCAGGAACACAACTATTAGAAACGATGTTTCGAAAACAGCTGTTTTCAATCTTTGTGCAGGACTTTGTTGGCTGCACTGGGTCACAATCGCCGAAGAAGGTCTCGAAGCGAGCATCATTACCATAAGATTTTCGCTTCACCGTTCAACGCATATATTTTATGATATCGTGGGAGATGGCCGTGAGGTCACCGAGCTGCTCTCCAGGCAAGCATTGTCACAAGGTTCATGACAATGCCCCACGACTGCTTTCATCGTCATGTCTGAAAACATCCACTTGCCAGTTGCTTTGCCGAGTTGCTGAAGTTATCTATTCCACAATGCCGGATTCACTTGGAGCCAGAGACAAACAAGTGTTTGCTGTCACATGTGACAGGAATCTCGTCTGTCGTTTCAGATCGGTTGGCAATCAAGCGTATGAACTCGTCACAGGAGTCCCAGAGTTGAAAATTGTTGCCTCGCCTGTTCATTGGATCTGTCAAGTGAATATTTTGGGGATCAGCATACTCATCGAGCACTGGGACAACCAATCCCAGATACCACCTGCTTGCAACATGACAGTTGTGAGGAAGTGCATGCGCGAGAAGGCTGCAATACTGCAAAATTCATGCACACAGGTATCCGCAGCATGTCCAAAACAACCCCTGCTAACTCCCAGATGGCAGGCGCAGCAAGTGCCCGACGATCCGCGCTCGAGCTCCTGCACTGAACCCTCCCTAGTATGTTCATGGCGTTTTGTTTCCAAGTAGGCCAGCATGGCGTTACTTGAAATGTCTGGCGTTTGACGTATTCATATGTGTGTGGCCTATTTGGCAGCAAGCATTTCAGTGCATGGTTCGTCCAGCGTTTCACGTGGCAGCGCCATTTGGCAGACGCGGTTTTGATACTGAATGAAGTTGGCATGTTGAGACCAAGCCCTCTTTCAAACCAGAGTACTGATATCTGCACCTCGGTCCTGCCAGTGTAGTAATGGATGGACAGGCACATGTTCAAGAGCCTGAATGTGTAATCTAACGGTCGAGCGTTCCTGCGCAGAACACAATCCCAGTGCACGTTACCAGGATACAACATCGCATAATGAGATAGATACCCCGCCCCCTCTGGAAGAAAAAAACACACCACCGCCCCAGGGGTGTCGCCTCCAGCGACGAGGTCCACGATGTCTCCCCGAGCTGGGAATAGGGGATGTCTCGAGCGGGGAGAGGGGGGGGGGACTACACTACCAGGGGGACCCCCCCTGGCTCCCTGCGCTGATGGTGGTGTTGGTGAGCCGCTGCAGACGGCCTTGCCACGGCCCGCGGCCACGGCTCGAGCTGAGAATTCCTTGAGAGCAGAGGGACAGGGCGCCTCGGTATCGGGCGAGTGGTTAGGGAGGCCGATCTGGTGGGTCGAGCGTGAATTTTCGGCCAGAGTCTCGATTATTCTTAATGTTTCAATGTAAATCCTAAGATTTGAATTGAAATTTTAGGTTTTTATTCAAGTTCTGAGACTATGTATTTCTGAACCCATGATTTCTTAAGCATTTGGCGGGGTGTACCTAGTCTCGCCAGTCTGTGTAAGACCGTCCCTTGTGCGCTGCTCCTGCCGCCCCCTGATGGCGCCTGCTCGTCTTTCGTTCTTCGGCATGCTGTCTGGCACTCCGAGCCCGTACCGTCAGCACGCACACCATGCAGCGGCTGCAGCGGTGCGCACACAGGGCAGCAACACGACCCGCGCCAGAGGGGCCAGGGGACCCCGGGAGCGGCGTTGGGCCGACAGCTTCAGGTAGTGCAACAGCACCACAACTTGGAGCGAGGGATGGGACGAGGAACGCAGTCACGGAGACCTCGAGGCTCCTGTGCGACAAGGGAGAGGGAAAGCATGGATTCTTAGAAATTCTCCGCCGAGCAGGACGGACACATGTACTGCTGTAGCTTCTTTTTGAGCGTTTTCTCCCCCGGACGGCGCTGTGGCTCGCGACGTTCCCTCCTGCCGAGCCGATCCGACCCGCGACCCTCACCAGGACCCCGCCTTCGAGCCCCGCTCCATCCAGGCCGCCGTCGCCTCGTGCGCGCACGGGGCCGTGCGCTCCGGCATCGTGCGCCAGGCCCCGCCCCGTCCCGCCGCGGGGGAGCGCAGGGCGGGGCCTCCCGCCAGCGAGGCGGGGATCGGGGAAGAGAGAATCACATAAATAGAGAACTTCGGAGGTCGGGCGCGGATTCCCCGGATCTGCGCTGGAGCCCCATGGCGGCGCCTTCAGCGCCGCCCTTGGCGCGCTCTGCGCTCCAGTGAGGGGGGCCCAGCGCCGATCCAAGAAATCAGCACGAACCTCCGACAGTTGATTCACCAAACAGTGCTTGCACTTGGGGTTTTATCTTCATCTTTTCTCAGGAGCTGGACCTGTGTGGCGGTCTGGGGGCTATGCTATCGCCGTCGCCGCCCCGTCGCCGCCTCGTCGCCGCCCGTCGTCTGGATCTGTGTGCCGGTGTGGCGGCTATGTTGTCGCCGTCGCCGCCCCGTCGCCGCCCGTCGCCTTGGCCTATGTGGTTTGGCGGCTATGTTGCCAGCGTCGCCGCCCCGTCGCCACCTCGTCGTTGCCAACTTGTGTGCGCCACATTGAATGCACACCATCTGTTGCACATCCTGTATTCTCTTCCTCAAAAAAAGGAATTGGTATCTCCCCCTGGATTGTCGATACACTCTGGAGATGTGCAGTTTACATACGATTCTGCCCCGTCGTTCGTTCTGAACATAAATCCTGTCAGCCCACCTAGGCAAGCCCCCGCCATTTATGCGCGCACATTCGGCTGTCAGAAACCATCCGCTTGCATCATGGATTTGTTTGCGAAATACGGGACGGAATGCAGACGCGCGCGTCGTCGCGCGCATTCCGATTTGTTTCCATAACCTTAGGTTTCGTATGGATGTCAACATCGAGGGTATGGAAACCATTTAAACATGGTCCCCAAACATGGCTTTCAGCTTTCACTTCAAGTCTGCGCGTGCACGAATTCAGCAGACACCGCAGGTGGATCATCATGTCCATCAACTGCGACCAAACAGGCTCTCGCGCGCGCATGTCGAACGCATTCGAACGCCTTTGCGCGCGTGCTGGGGGGAGACGATCCTGGTCAAATAATACCATGCGGGCCGCTCGCGTGCGTCGGCCGCGTTCGCATGTCGAAATCCGTCCAGTTTGCAGACACGTTGACGCCATTATCGTCCTCGGTGTGATCAGCATCGGCTCCGTCATTGGCCTTGCCGTCGTCATGGTCACGTCACCAGCACTGCTACTATCACCATCATGCCTGCCGTTGTCGACGTCGCGGCCCGCGAGACGCGATGAGAACTCCGCACGGGTCAGCGCCACCGCGGCCGCGTCTGTCGCGCCAGACAAGCTGGCCGCTTTGTTCGCGAGCCTGCGCGCCTTAGCGTGGCTGCACGGATGTTCCAGCCAACGCCAAGCAATCACCGCAATCGCCGCCGCATTGGATTTGAAGATCAGAATGCGGGTGGGTGGGTGGGATGATTGCGCGAGCAGTGGAGTTGACAAGGTCGAGTTCGACAAGGTGAATCGCACCACATATATTGCACCATGTACAATGTCCCAAACAGTTTTTGCAACATATATTGAACGGCGTAGATTGCACCACGTTGATTGCACCACGTATTTTGTACCAGGCAGATTCTCCTGTTCAAAAAAAGAAGAATAGACTCTACCCCCCTGGCGTTATCCGCCCCCCATTCGGGTATGTAAATCAATCATGATTATGACCACATGTCCATCCTAAATATGAGTTTACACTATCCCAGGGGGGCCGGGATCGTTACCCCTGAGGTTCCCTGGTAAAAAAACCTTGTGACGTACCCAACCCATTTGTACCATGGGAAACGAGGAGTTGGCCGAAACTTGTATGGATAATCAAATTGCAGGATCCGTTGTTTGATATGTAAGCTACTTGGGACACGCGCCTATGGCATGGTGCGCAGGAGAAACATACAAGAACGAGGGGCGACAACTACAGGCTCGAAGAGGACATGGGGAGTCGGGAACGAAGAGCAATAGAAACACGTGCGGGAAGTCCACTGTGCTGTGCCCCTCAGCAGCCCTCGAAAGTGGCGACCGTTTCACATATCGCAGCCCCCCAGGGATGGCGAGGTCTAATTTGAGTCTGCGGTGAGTGCCCATTGTGCTGTGCCCCTCAGCAGGCCTCGAGAGTGGCGACAGCTTCACAGATCGCAGCCCCCCAGGGGCGGCGAGGTCCCGCTCATGTCCGCGCGGTGCCTCGCTCTGCAGGACCCCTCAGCAGGCCTCGAAAGTGACGACAGTTTCACAGATCGCAGCCCCCCAAGGACGGCAAGGTCTAATCTGGGTCTGCGGTGAGTACCCACTGTGCTGTGCCCCTCAGCAGCCCTCGAAAGTGACGACAGTTTCACAGATCGCAGCTCCCCAAGGATGGCGAGGTCTAATCTGGGTCTGCGGTGAGTACCGACTGTGCTGTGCCCCTCAGCAGCCGTCGAAAATGGCGACAGTTTCACAGATCGCAGCCCCCCAGGGCTGGCAAGGTCTAGTCTAAGTCTGCGGTGAGTGCCCACTGTGCTGTGCCCCTCAGCAGCCCTCGAAAGTGGCGACAGTTTCACGGATCGCAGCCCCCCAGGGATGGCGAGGTTTAATTCGAGTCTGCGGTGAGTACCCACTGTGCTGGGCCCGATCAGCAGCCCTCGAAAATGGCGACAGTTTCACAGATCACAGCCCCCAAAGGATGGCGAGGTAGCATTTGAGTTTGCGGTGAGTACCCACTGTGCTGTGCCCCTCAGCAGCCCTCGAAAGCGGCGACAGTTTCGCAGATCGCAGCCCCCCAGGGACGGCGAGGTCCCGCTCATGTCCGCGCGGTGCTTCGCTATGCAGGACCCCTCAGCAGCCCTCGAAAGCGGCGACAGTTTCGCAGTTCGCAGCCCCCCAGGGACGGCGAGGTCCCGCTCAGGTCCGCGCGGTGCTCCGCTCTGCAGGACCCACTAGCAGCCCTCGAAAGTGGCGACAGTTTCGCATATCGCTGCCCCCCAGGGGCGGCGAGGTCCCGCTCAGGTCCGCGCGGTGCCTCGCCCCGCAGGACCCGCCAACAGCCTTCGAAAGTGGCGACAGTTTCGCATATCGCAGCCCCCCAGGGACGGCGAGGTCCCGCTCAGGTCCGCGCGGCGCCTCACTCCGCAGGGCCCACCAGCAGCTCCCGAATGTGGCGACAGTTTCGCGGATCTCAGCCCCCCAGGGACGGGGAGGTCCCGTTTGGGTCCGCGGTGGGTGCCTTCTCTGCTGGCCTCCCCAGCAGCCCTCGAAAGTGGCGACAGTTTCACAGATCGCAGCCCCCCAGGGACGGCGAGGTCCCGTTTGGATCAGCGGTGGGTGCCCTTTCTGCTGGCCTCCCCAGCAACCTTCAAAGTGGCGACAGCTCCGCAGATCGCAGCCCCCCAGGGACGGCGAGGTCCCGTTTGGATCCGCGGTGGGTGCCCTCTAGTCTGCTGGCCTCCCCGGCAACCCTCGGAAGTGACGGCAGCTTAGCAGATCGCAGCCCCCCAGGGACGGCGAGGTCAAAGGCAGGGGGGGGAGAGAGGGACGGGAAGGAAGGAAGGAAGGTTCGCGCGAGCAGTGCTCTATTCAAAACGAGAACCCAACGCAGGAGGGTTGGGAAACAATTTCCCTGTGACGTACCCAACCCATGTGTATCAATGGAAACGAAGAGTTGGCCGAAACTTGTATGGACTATCGACTTGATGTGTAAGCTATTTGGGAGGCGTCACTGTGCTGGGCCCCGCAACCGGGCCTCGAAAGTGGCGACAGTTTCGTAGATCGCAGCCCCCCAGGGATGGCGAGGTCTAGTTTGAATCTGCGTGTGGCGTCACTGTGCTGGGCCCCCCAGCAGGCCTCGAAAGTGGCGACAGTTCCACAGATCGCAGCCCCCCAGGGATGGCGACGTCTAGTTTGAATCTGCGTGTGGGTACCCACTGTGCTGGGCCCCTTCAGCAGCCTTCGAAAGTGGCGACAGCTCCACAGATCGCAGCCCCCCAGGGATGGCGAGGTCCCATTTGAGTTTGCGGTGAGTACCCACTGCGCTGGGCCTTTCAGCAGGCCTCGGAAATTGCGACAGTTTCACAGATCGCAGCCCCCCAGGGATGGCGAGGTCGAATCGGAGTCTGCGGTGGGTACCCACTGTGCTGGGCCGCCCCCCAGCATGCCTCGAAAGTGGCGACAGTTTACAGATCGCAGCCCCCCAGGGATGGCGAGGTCGAATCTGAGTCTGCTTTGAGTACCCACTGTGCTGGGCCCCTCAGCAGCCCTCGAAAGTGGCGACAGTTTCGCAGATCGCTGCCCCCCAGGGATGGCGAGGTCTAATTTGAGTCTGCAGTGAGTGGCGCGGCCAGCGTGGGCCAGGCCGTTGGCGCTCCTGTGGCGGCCGCCGCCGCCGTCTCGCCCGCCGCCGCGGCCGCGGCGGCCGCCGGCTCGGCAACCGGCGCCTCTGGCGCGGCGACCGCGGCTGCTGCCCTCTCCGCGGCAGCTGCCGTCGCGGCTGCCGCTGCGGCGGCCGCTGTGGCCTGCGCCTGTGCCGCGGCCCCCGCGGCCGCCGCCGCGGCGGATGACTTCGGCTTGCGCGTGTCGGCGCCCACGGCGCCGAGGACGAGCGGAAGAAACTGGCGGCTGGAATCGCCGGAAGTCGTCTGGCCACGATGGCGACCATCGGCAGGGTCTTCCACGACGGCGAGGCTGTCCCCGCCTGGGGCGACAGGGCGCGTCGCGCGGCCCCCCGCTGCCCGCGCGCGAGGGCGGGCTGGGCATGCGGGGCCCCGTTGGCTGGGCCCCGCTGGCCTCGCCGCGGATGGTGGCTCGGAAAGCTCGCCGGCTGGCGCCGGGCCGCGCGGGGTCGCGGCCGCGCCTCCATATTTGCGACGATAGGGCCCCGCGTACTTTTGGGACCCCATCGGGCTCCTGGCGGGCGGCGGCGCGGAGGACCTCGCCAGGAACTTTAAGGGTAATAATCGGTGTGTAGCCTGCGCGTCGCTGCCTTATGGCTCAAGGCACGCGCGCCCTATCAGCCCGGATACGTGACTTGGTATTCGCTATGTGCTGGAAAGACCGATACATCGATCTTCTCTTATCTTATCCATCCACACCCCATATCGTATTCCTTCGACATGGAATTTGATGCAATATGACCCACCAGAGTTATTTCAGACTTGGTAGCGGACCTGGCCGCACCTTCGCGTGGTCATCTCTTGCTCTTCTTATCCTCACGCTACCGGGCACGATCCTCCTGACCACTCTCTACCCTGCGCCACCACTCCACCAACATTTACGAGGATCAGTTCGAGAGCAAGAAGCAACACGAGAGGCACGACGTCTAGACAACAACATTGGTACCATATACGCTTCATCACTACGCAACCACCAACCGCTCGGCAACGAGCCGAAAGCGCAGCACATGAAGCGCAGGCGGGGAAACCCGCAAGATAAAGCGCCTCGTAGACTTGACAAGGCGCCACTATCCCCGCCCCAGCGCGGCAACGCGCCCGATAACCACCCATACCTCCACAGCCTAGGGTTGGTTATCGTCGCCGTTATATGGTTTGCGCTGGGAGCGGCAATCGGACACATGCGCCGAGGAGATAATAGCACCGATGGGCAAACGCATGGCCCATACTGGGGCCCTCAAGGCAACGTACCTTTTCGCGAGTACGTATATGAAGTCAACGCGTGGCTAAACGTCACGAGTGGACGCATGACACCACAAGCCCAAGCAGCCCCCATACAACGCGGCTTAGGCGGCCTCGCGAGGACACTCGCCATGAGGGTACCACCTGACATCATAAACTATGGCGCGGACATCGACGGTGTCCACCCGACCCAGTAACATACATCATGCTCCTCCTAAGCATGAAGTTCGAACGCCTGGAGGATGAGCGCCAACTCACCTCCGGCACACAGCTCATCGACTTCCATGTGCTTCACGGAGAACGAATCGATGTAACCCTTACCCGGTTCGAAATGGCCCGTCTTGAGGCACAGTCAGTGGGCTTTGACCTTCCCAACTTCCAGCTACTTACGACTATCCTATTCCGCGCCCTAGGCGTTGGCAGCGAGCGAGCCATGCAACTCTTACAGCCACTCAACCACCAAATGCCCCGCACACAACAACAGTATGAATAACTGCGTGAGAGAATGCGCTCGATAGGCCACTTGTCAGAACGGTCTCCTGGCAACGTAGGATCAGTGTTTGGAAGGGGAAGGGGAACTGGCAGTGGAACTTTCTATATTACTTTAACCTCTGAAGCTCAGCCCGGCAACGGGCCCACAAACATTTGGGCCGATGATCCGGGTGAATCTACTGCCCTACTAGCAGGGGGTCGATCACAACCAAGCTGGGCAACCAGCCCTCCTCCTAGAGTACCTCAGCCTCACCGCTCTCTATGGGGAGAAGCGACCCCCTAAACGACGGTGCGTCCACCTACCTAGGAAACGACGACTTCGACTCAGGCACCGACGCCGACGCGATATCGTCAGACGGCATCGAACCACTAGACTGGTCAGATATCATGCACATGGAAGGTGGTAATCAGCGAGCCGAGCATCTATTTTGGTCACTACAACAAGCTAAGCGTAGGTGGAGGAGGTTTACAAGAAAACCAGTGCGTCGTGTTAGGAGGGGGATAAGGAGGAGCTTCAAAGGTAAAGGCAAGGGCAAAAGGGGCCGCCGAAGGTTGAACGGACGAGGCATCGCGGCTTTCCTCCAGAGGCTTCTAGATGATCCGTATGATGAGATATTGTTCGGGGGAAAAGGTTGTGGAAAAGGCCGTGGGGAAGCCTCAGGCAAAGGCAAAGGTGGGCGGGGAAACCCGCGAGGTAGAGACGGCCAGGTCTTGAAGTGCCATGGATGTGACAGCGCAGATCATATTGTGAAGGGCTGTCCAGTCAAAGGGAATGGAAAGGGCAGCACGTCCGAAGTCCATTTGGGCTCAAGTGAACCTGCTATTGAGTATCTTAGCCTCCAAGAGTTCGAGGCTGTGGAACATATCAGAGTGAGGGGGCCGAACGGTCATTCACTGTCCCTGGGTGCGTGGCTGAAGTGGAATTCCGCGGTGCGGATTCTCGTTGTCGTTGTTGTGGTTTGTTGTTGTTGTTGTTGTTGTTGTTGTTGGTTGTTGTTGTTGTTGTTGTTGTTGTTGTTGTTGTTGTTGTTGTTTGTTGTTGTTGTTTGCTGTCGTCGTTCCACCCGCAACCTGCCCCGCGACCCACCCGCGACCCAACCCGCGACCCACCCCGCGACCCACCCGCGACCCACCCGCGACCCACCCGCGACCCACCCCGCGACCCACCCCGCGACCCACCCCGCGACCCACCCCGCGACCCACGGCCCACCCCGCGACCCACCCGCGACCCACCCGCGCGACCCACCCGCGACCCACCCGCGACCCTCCCCGCGACCCACCCGCGACCCACCTTCGACCCAAACCACGTTCAAGGTAGAAACCGCCATTTTCGGCGCCCGCGGCGGGTTTCTTTTTGCATTCCTTCCAGGTGGAGAGCCCGCGACCCACCCCGTGACCAACTCGCGACCAACCCGCGACCCAAACCGCGTTCAAGGTACAAACCACATTTTTCGGCGCCTGCGGCGGGCATCTTCTGCATTCGTTTCAGGTGGAGAGCCCGCGGCCCACCCGCGACCACGTTCAGGGTGCAAACCCCATTTTTCGGCGCCTGCGGCGGGCATCTTTTGCATTCGTTCCCGGTGGAGAACCCGCGGCCCACCCGCGACCCAAACCGCGTTCAGTGTGCAAACAAATTTGTTTGGCGCCTGCGGCGGGCTGCTCTTGCAGTCCTTCCAGGTGGAGGTGGAGAACCCGCGGCCCACCCGCGACCCAAACCACGTTCAGGGTACAAACCAATGCCGCACAAACGCGGCGGCGGATTTTTGCATGCCGTCTGAGCCCGCAAGGACCTCTTCAAGCCCCGCGCATCCACACCAACCCGCCCAGCAACTTTGGCGAGTTGCCTTGATCAGAGAAGGCTGGGAGCATAAAGTGGAACAACAGATTGCGTTGCAGTTTTCTCGGGAAAAGAGGGGGAGGCAGGAGGAGTAAACAGGGGACGAGGAGAACGCGGAAGAAGAGAGGATGCAAGGAGACTGTGGAAAACAAGGAGGAGGAACAGGGGGGCGAGGAGGGGGAGGAGGGGGAGGACGGGGAGGAGGAGGACGAGGAGGGGGGGGAGAAGACGATGATGGAGGCCGATGAGGGGGAGGACGACAATGGGAGGACGATGATGAAAGGACGAGGGGTGGAGAGGGAGGGCGAGGAAAAAGAGGAGGAGGAGGAAGAGGAGGAGGACGAGGTGGGGGAGGATGATGACGATGACGATGAGGACGAGGACGAGGACGAGGACGAGGAGGAGGAGGAGGAGGAGGAGGAGGAGGAGGAGGAGGAGGAGGAGAACGCCATCGACAAGGAAGGTGGGGGCCACGAGGTCCGCCGGCTCGACAACGCCCGCGTCGCCCGCGCCCGCCCCCTCACACTTATCCGCAATTGCGGGGTGCTACGATATGTTCACTTGGGTTAGCAACATGGACACGCTGGGCGAGATCGAAGCCGACGGCCGCGGGCTCTACGCGTACTACTTCGAGTACCTCCGCAGGTTCAACGTCGGAGCCATTGAGCTCACGCCTGTGGATAATGGAACGCTGGGAAACCAGCCCCTTTCATTATTTGACTGGACGTTCGGCAATCCAAACAACATCACGGCTTTCGATAGCAGCGACGAGGACGTCACTGTCGAGGCCTCACCTTCGGAGGTCGAGCGCAACCTTCGACAGCAATCTGACCCTTTGCCTGGGAAAGGGCCTACTCCAGTGTATCCGCCAAATTATTGCGAATTGGAGGAACTGGAGGCTCAGGCCTTCGCCGTGGGCGTGCCGGGCAATCTTCGCGAGCCGCCTGGTATGCTCGCGCCGGGTGAGTGCGGACCATGTCCGGTGCTGCAGACCCTCATGCAGATGCATGCCGCTCAGGCTGAAGAGTATCCGTATAGTCAACAGAGCGTTGAGAGCGGCCACATGATGCTGCAAGACTCCGATGTTTGTGACGACTCGGACTTGCTGCTGGCGGCCTTCACTCTCATCGACAGCGTGCTCCCTGATGACGTGCAGCGGCGCGTATGGTATGCAAAGCGGCGCTGGCGCCAAACCCTTCAGAGGGCTATCGCGATGCGTGAACAGGCGCCTCCTCCGCCAGGATTGGGTCTCCAGGCGGTGGGGCTACAGCCAAACCATACTGCCATGCGCAACATCATCGGGCAGCCTTCTCATGACTATGATCAGCCTGAGGCCCCCGCCGTGCTCGGCAACGAGCCTGGTCCGACCGCCGCGCCGCCGACGCCGGGACAGCCTAGCGGTGCTCAGACGCCTCCACAGCAGGGAAACCTGCCTGTCCCGACTGGGCAATGACCCTTGTCATTGGCAATCCTACTTCAGAAGTTGAAGATGAAGACGGCTGTGGATTGTGCGAGGACGAGACCACCATCCTCATGATGGACGTCAATGGCGAAGACGAGGAGGTGGACTTCGACCCAGACGAGTCCGACGCACAACCATCCGCACAAGAGCCCATCATGCCTGACTCCAGTCAGCAGGGAGACCGGCCTGTCCAGGATGTGTTGCCTACGCCTACTCAGGAAACCACGCCGCTATGTCAGCAGCACTGTCCGATGAACAGGCCAGGAGGTCTCGCTCACATCCGCGTCTTAGGGGCGATCCGTACCCCCAAGGACGGCTCCCACGTGAATGGCGGCAGGCAGCTCCATCAGAGCATGCTGCTCGACGGGGAGGTCAGTTGCTCGAATGCAATGACCCTAGGCGCAAAACGGGCGAGCGCTCTGCCATTGCGCAGGGCAATCCGATTTACAGGGACGCCCAAGGCAGGTCCATACGGGGTGGCTACCAGCTCGCGACGAACATTCGACGTCCCGATAAAGAGGCAGTGCGGAGACAGCTGAGAGCCATCATCGAGGAGCGCCGCCGCTACAGGCCCAACGCGGCCTTCGGTCCGTGCTCGCAGGAGTTTCAGGAACACAGACCTGGCTGCCTTGTCGGCCTCAGTGACGTCTTGAGCCCTAACAGGGGCCGCACTCCTGCAAAGCAGGGTCATCCACCTCTTGTGCCCATGGCCCAAGAGGAAATTGATGCGGTCAATAGCCGTCTCGAGGCCATGCGCCTCAACGATCCTCCTGCTCAGGAGACTCGATCTCCGCGGGGAAACCCGCCTGGTGTCTCCAGTCAGGCTCAAACGTGCGAGATGACGAGCGACGACGAGCAGGACATTCAACGAGTCGCAGCAGAGGCAGATCGCAAGCGGTTGGCAGAAGAGCGCAGCCGCGAGGCAACTCGCCGAATGCTGTTGGAGTTGCAAGCCGAAGCAAAGAAGCCACCGGCGACCCCGAAAGCTAACAGCGAGACTCGTGAATACAGGACGCCTTCGGGCGAAAGACAGAAGAAACCTTCTACCCGCTCAGAGGAGCTCGAGTTCGATGTGCAGATGGGGAGGCCCCTCTCCGGAGTGCCGAAGTCATCGACTCTAGCAATGCCTGCGCAGAGACCTGACCCCAGGCAACAGCCTCAGGACTCCCTGGAGATCCGCAGGCGCCAGCCTAGCCGGAGTGGCTCCATCGCCAGCAAGGCCGAGGCGTTCGAGCGTACAGGGTATGCCCCTACGCCGGCCTCGCCAGTGGCGACGCGCTCCAAGGCGTCCGAGGAGGGCGTTTTGCCTCGGGGTACCTGGGCGCCTAAGATCAGGAGCAGCGCCAGCCGAGAGACGCCGACGGGAAACCCGCCAGGCACTGCAGCCGCAGCATCCTCATCATCAGGAGCTGCAGCCTCGTCAGCGGCAGAGGCTCCATTGCGGGGGGGCCCGCCAGAAGACAAGTTGCGCGCCCAGGCGATGCCTCCTTCGCGAGCGGGAACCAGGAGTTGATCAACGATCGACGTGCTCTACGGAAGCTTCCACCGATGCGTTCTGTTGATGAGGCACTTATGGCGAGCTGCCGACAAAAGAACATCATTCCTAGCACGAACTACAAACTCAAGCAGCTCAGTAAGTGCCTTAGCAAGATCTGTAGGCACGCGCCCGACAGATCGAACAATCCAGCGTGGGGGCTGAGGGCGTTCGATGACCACGATGGATGGATCAACCTCCGCGAGCTCGTGCACGAGTTCCCCTGGAGCGACGGTATGCGGCGCGACGGGCACTGCCCGAAGTGCGATGATGCCAACATCATCGCCGAGACCTTCTACGGTAGGACGGTCGATCAGATGGCTGCAATCATGATGGCGATCGTCCGCGTTTGCGAGTCGGACGGAGAGGAGAAGCAGCGGTTACAGGTCAAGGTCTTGATGCGAGATTCCGGCACAGCCGATTTGTTCATCCGTGTTTCGCAGGGGCATTCGTGGACGCTCAAGGCCCCTTGGTCGTTGTACAAGTACATTGTACTGCGCGACAGCCCTGCCGGGAGACCGGCCCCGTGCCCTGATGTCGCCACTCACGGCGCGCGGTGGGCAGCCCTCGAGGGCATCGTGGGGATAGGCCTCTCCTGCCGCAGAGAGCGCAACACCAAGAATTAAGGAACTGGTCGTTCACACATCCACTTTGTTCCAACGCTTCAGCGTCGTGACATGCAGAGTGGATGGGACCCTGATTCCGAGATCCTCATCTCGATTGACTGGCACCAGGCCTTGATGGGCGGAATCGAGTTCTGCTGGTCCGACAACGGCGCGTTGCTATCTGAAGGGGTCAAGGGCATCATTGAGCCGTGCTATATCAACTATGTGGAGGAGATCTCCACAGGTAAACAGTGGCGGACCCCACGCTACCTGGGCAGTCGCCGTGCACGCTGTTCCACTACCGAGATGACTGCGCCAAGCAAATGGAGGACGGTGGGCAATGCCAGCATTGGGTATAGGATGACTCTCTGGCGGGATGATGGGCCTCCCACGGCTTGCTGCCGGAGAGAGCTGGGAGACCACTACCACCCAGCAGCGCTGGAGAACCAGCCCGAGACCCACCATATCCTCATGATCAACGAGAGCGAGGCGGGGAGTGCGGCTCCAAGCCGTGCTCCAAGCCAAGGGCCTAGTGCCATATCTTGGCAGGTCCTCAGCACCTCAGATCTTGATCAGATCGCGGCGGCTCTGAATCCTGAGCAGGTGGAACAGCTAGCGGACAGACTTTACCAACGGGGCCCCTGGGCCGCAGGTCAGGGGGCTATGTCCGCGATGGTGACACGCAACCGCCCGGCAGTGCAGGGAAACCTGCCCGCCAACGGAATCAGGAGCGATATGCCCGAGCCGCAGGGGGGCCCGCAAACATGTGGCCGCATCTTCGGAGAGCCAGCCCGATTCGAGCAGATGCCAGGGAGCCCGGAATAGCGTGCACACGCCGAGGGGCATGACACCAGTAGCGTCAACGCCAGTACAGTCTCCATTCGGGACTCTTGGGCGTTCTGCCCCGAATGGCACTCTCATGGGGCGAATTGCTGCGGCCAGAGCTGATCATGGTGCAGCTCTTTTGGGCATGATGCCACCGGGCGCGCCATCGAGTTTGCGGGGGGACCTGCCTGGCACTCCGGCGCAGCACCAACCGCTAGCCGACCGTAACATCGCTACTGGAGTGCCTGATGACAACCGCACACGGGCGGCGGCCGCGATGCAACAGGCGCAGAGCCGCAACCTGCCCCGCCCGAGCGGTCAGAGGTGGAGGCCAGCCTGGTCTTGGGAGCCGGAGGGCCCGAATCCATTCGACCCTGCTCGGCAACGAGCCTTTATCCCGGCCTTCAATGCTCATCCGAGCATGGCCCAAGGCCAGAGGCCAGCACCTGCTCCAATGGGTCCGCCACTGTACCCAGACGGGTCCAGAGTCCCGAACAGATTTGTTCGCGAGACGGCGGATCAGTTTCATAGCCTCACGAATGTGCGCTGCAGCGACCAGTCCATGTACCCGCACATGGCATTCATGCATGCGCCGACGATGCCAGATGTGGCCGTCTAGCCTACTGCCCATTTGATATCATCAGGCAGTAGGGGAGTGCCAGATTACATCAGGCAGACGCACCACACTCAACAGGCGTGTTTCAGACGCCCGCAGGCGGTGCAGAGTGTACGTGACCAAGAACGCGCAGCAGAGCCTGAGGTCATGAGGAGCAGGGGCTCACCCATGCGAGGAAACTCGCCAGCTGTGTCGCCCGCAGCTTCCACAGCGGCAGCTGCTCCAGCAGTGGCTGCCACAGCGCCGGAGGCACAGGCGCCCGCAGGAGATCCTCCAGCTGCCTTCCTGGACTCTGAAACAGTTCTGGAGCGGCAGAGGCGAGTGTGTCCTAGGGCGGCAGACGTGGAGATCTATACTAGGATGGAAGACACCTGTGCGGTATGCCCCGAGGAGGTTATGCCTGGGGAGAGCATCTACCGTTAGAGGTGCAACCATCTGTTCCACGAGGAGTGCTGGAACTCGAATGCGGTGGGCCATGTTGCGAACCAGCGAGAAGGAGATCCTCAGCAACCTGTGCGTGATATCTGCCGAGCGCCAGGCATCATAGCGTCGTCGCTCCCATGGGCCGGCTCCGTCACTCAGGCTCCTGAACGGGCAGCGAGGGAGCTGCGGGGGCTGAGGGGCATGGTGGAGGCAATGACGGCCAGCGCGCTGGACAGGCAGGCAGCGCTGCCCCAGCAGCGGGGGGCCCCGCCGGAGGAGGTGAGGGCGCCGATGGCGACGTGATATGTCGACCAACTTATCCCGATGACAGCGCCTCAGCAGGGAAACCTGCCCAATGCCCCACCTGTGCCGATCCCTCCAACTCATTGCGAGCCTGGAATCGGGCAGGTGGCTCCTCCTATGTCGCCCCAGGGCGGGGGTGGGGCCGAGCTGCCACTGGGCCCTGAACAGCTTCGTGAGCTGCGTGTTCGCCACTTCCAGGCCCAGATGGACAACGCGCACACCGCGTTCATGCTGGGCGCCGGCAATCCTGAGAGCGAGTCGTTTGACCTCTCAGATTCTGCAGTGGCGACGGCGGCAACAGCAGCCAGGGCCATCGAACTCTCAGCCACGAATACTGAGTTCGACGAGTGGTTGCAGTACAGGGATCACATTACGAATGAGGGATTACAAGACGTTGCCCTTCATTCATACCTGACGCTGACACGACGCACCACTCGTGAACAGTATGCCAGCATACGCGATGAGTATGCTAATTGGCGGGGGGAACAGAGCGTTCACGCCCAGGACGTGTCGTACTTCCAGTACGTCGACCTGGCACGCATGGCCGCAGGAAGGCCAAGTGCCAGCACGACGCGGAGAAACCCGCCAGGAGGTACGACCGAGATGCGGGAAAACCCGCCAGGAGGTGCGACCGAGATGCGGGGAAACCCGCCAGACAGCGCAGCCGGCGCATCAGAGACGGTGCGCATCAAGCAGCCGAGCAGGACGTTTCTGGAGGATGGTGGAATTTCGATCCTCATGGACGTGGACTCGAATATCAAAATAATGGGAGAGAACACGAGCCGCAAATTCGCCCAGGCTGCTGAGGCACATAATCGCCTTTGTGCGTTTGAACCCCGTTCTCGATTTAACATAAACGGGGTTGGCGAAGGGTCGGCCCCAGCCGATGCCGTGGGCACTTTCAGCATTGCCTGCGAGTGCCAGGGCTCGACCCAGCTCGACTCGTACAAGACTAAACTTGTGTCGGGCTGCGGCAAGGACCTGCCTGCTATCCTGGGCCTCGACAGTCTGCAGGACAAGCGCACCATTATTGTGCTCGAACGAGGCCAGGAGAAGCTGATATTCCCTGGAAAGGGACAGGTCAAGATGGAACTCCCCGAGGGCTCCAAGATCATGCCTACAACTAAGTTGCCGTCAGGACATCTGTCAATCAGGTGTGATCGATTCGGAGCCGCGGGGCAACCCGCCTCAAGCACGAGTACGACGTCGTTCCAGACGGTGCTGACGGGCGAGCCATCCCCCGCGCAAGAGCGCCAACAATTTCAGGGAAGCCTGCCCCAGGGGCTGCTCGCGATACTCGCCAAGGCGACGATGAGATGCGACAACACCGACGATCTGGAGACGTTCGATTGCTTCGTAGCCAGGACACTGGCCCAGCATGGCGGAGTTGCACCCATGGACGCTGCGAGGACACGCAGGAATATAGTGATGGGGTACACGAATCATGAGCTGCAGACGGTCAACGACGCAAGGTCGAAGGGCCTCCTGAAGCAGCAGACGGATAAGCCGTTAATGCTGGCCACGTTTGCGGAGCAATCCGCCTCTTAGGCCACCGCGCGCTGCAGCGCAGAGCTCCAGCATTTGAGAGATGCTGAGATGCTGGCAGATGTGGCAAGCGCATCTTCTTTATCTTGAAGATGGCAGGGCGACGCTGCCCCCTCGTCGCCTTTGCCTGATAGCCGAGAGGCCAGGGGGTAACATGGACAGCGGGGCAACCTGCCATAAGAAAAGAGCTTTCGTTATCGAAGATGCGAGAGAAGCTTGCGCTGACCTCCGCACCCGAGGATACACCTGTGACCGCATTTCCCACAACGAGCTCATGACAGCTGTGGGCGCAGAGTATCTGGGCGCGGTGATTAGTCAGGACTACGCTCTAATATGGGTCAGCTGGTACGTAAGGACCCCCGGTAAAAAGAGTAGCCCCACACTGGTCGCGCATTCAGAACCTTCTGACGAAGGCAAGGAAGCTCCGCATGATAATCATTGTCATATCGTTTGGCCCCCCAGGATACGGTTGGAAGTTGTCTCTAAAACGTGGTACTCTGGAGGATCTTAAGTTGACGGTAGTACGGATGCGGTTGTGTCTTTTCGGTCGTAGATTTAATATTCAAGACAATACACCAAGTGGTATATATATATATATATATATATGCAGGTAGCCACATCAATACCGATCAGCTCTAAATTATGGGCATGTGCGTGCAAACAGGTGATACCACACCATGTTTGGATTGGCACGGCCAAACGGTTCGACATGCCGAACGGAGAGCACAGACGCGCATCACGCTCATTCGTTACCTCAACGATCGGATCCTGGGGAAAGGCAACACTACGCACGGAAACGTGCCGGTATACTTGAATACCTACACACGTACGGATCACAACATACACTATTATGTGTCGACCAACATAGGGGGGCCGACATGGTCCGATGTTATCCGACGTGTAACGATTAACCTGGATACCAACACGGTTATTCAGGATATCGCGATAGCCGATCAACCGACGGGATATGATTGGCATGCACCGCTACCCGAAGGGGTTGCTAACATCAGCACACGCATGTACTGGCAGCCCGAGGAATTGGTCATGCTCGGCAACGAGCCTGCTCACTCACCAAAGAAACCTAGACGCGTCTTCATAGATGACTGTCCTTCCCCCCTCCCGACTCTGGCGATTGTTGCAGGTACCCACTCATCAACGACGATGGGCACAACGACCGGTGAACATGACGAGCAAGTCTTACCTACGGAGGCGCGTATGAAACAGAAGGAAGGCTTAAAGCCGAAAAGAAAGCAGGCATCAAGCCTCGCCGCATCAATAAGCACGTTGAAGATGGAAATGATGATTGCGGCGACGACTTGTGAGGACTCGGACAGGATCTTATGGCGACCTTCAGCACTGACGTCCCCGTCGAGCTGATTAGCTCTGACGAGGAATATGACCTGTTCCTTGCCCTCCCCACTATGCCCGACACACGCGCCGACATATCTAGTATAGTGGCTACTCTATGCTATGGCAACAACAACTGCGTGGATATGTTGGAGCTGCGTGGAGGTGAGGGTGGCATTTCAGAGCTTGCCTTCTCGAGAGGTCTCTCCTCAGGAGGCAATTTAGACAAGGCCACATGTGTCGACCAGGGACATGGGTGGATGATATTCCCCCATGGAAAGAACTTGCCGACCGACTTCACATTACGACCGCACGCATCGACCAATGTGCGACGGGACTTAAGGGATACGGCTGGTGACTATATCAAGAAGCCGACAGATATCACCAGCAACGACGAGGCAACATGTGAGCGGCTCAAGGTTAACGGCCAGCATGTGCATGCACAGCAACAAGGAGCTTTCACTGGCACAAACATACACTCGACGACTGCAGTCTGCCTTTGTGGAAGCCGTCTACCTGGCGAGAGCTATTGACCATGCGCGCGGAGACGCGCCTGCGCGAACTGCCCATGCTTATCCTGCCGACCTCCCTGATCAAGCTGAACCAGGAGAAGGTATGAGACGCATCGGTGACCATATCATCCCAAAAGTGGCCACGTGCCCAGCATGTATCGATCACGTCCGAAAGGGCAGTCCTAGTCGCAACAGAGATCCTACACAGTGTAAGTATCATGGCTCCATCTCTGTGTACTGGCCATGCCCTGCATGCCGGAGGGATCTTACGAGAAGCAAGGGTGTTCATAATCACCTCGACATGACCCAGAGGGTCGCATTGTGCCAGCTTGGTGGGAACCCTTGCCCAAGCCGGGTGAGGGCCAAGCTTCGGCATCGGGTGGCCGCCAAGGTGCTCGCGCCAGGCCACCGCGACCGCGCGCCTTTGGGAACGCTGATCCTGCATCTGGCGGTAGCAGTTATGACATACTGCGAGACGCGCCCGAGCGTGGAAACACGCCTTCCGCGTCTTCGAGCAGAAACGCGCCCCCCGCGTCTTCGGGCGAATCGCCGCAGGTAGCGGCCCGCCGTGGTCGCTTACAAGGTGTACTTCCACCGCCAGATGCAGTTGACGAAGGAGACCGACTGCGGAGAGCCACGAGGAACCTTCTTGCCTCGACCGGCTCGGGGGCTCCACGACTGCCTGACTGGACGAGATTTGACATCCAACATAGTCTGCAAAACCTCCGTAGTTATGAACCTCATGTAGTCAAGAAGGAGCTCCGCAAATTGCACCTACGGTGGTATCATGCGAAGGAACCCAAGAAGAGGCTGATCATAGAAAAGGTAGGTTTGGATAATGTTCGACTAAATCTGATAAAAGAAATCTGCGACACCTGTCGGGAATGTAGAGCATGGGAGCGCCCAGGTAAGTCTGCGCTACCTTCCGTGAGCCTCACTGGAAATTGGCTTGGCGAAAGCGAAGTAGATCTCATGTTCTACAAGAAACGGACCATATTCCACATTATGGACCGATGTATTCGCCTGGCAGCAGGCCAAAAGACAAAGAACGGGACGCCATACTCGACGCCTACCGCTACTGCTGGATCGCCCATCATGGACCCTTCAACGCATTGTATTCAGATGGAGAAGGTGCCCTCAATAATGAAACTGCCAAGGCCATGATGGCGAATAGTGGTACGACACTGCGTATCCGAGCGCCTGGCCAGCACGCAACCTCGATCGAGTCACGCAGTGGCATTCTCAGAGGCACTCTCCACATGATCGAGGAAGAGCTGAACAGGCACAACATCCCCATTGTATTTACCAGAGTACTAGCCGAATGCATCTTCGCCAATAACGCTTTCACGTTCTACAACGGAGTATCGCCGTACCAAGCACACACCGGGCGACAGCCCTCTTTCCTTCCTGACCTCGACACCCTTGACTTCCCCAAGGGCCCCGAGACGTCAGGCCACGAGCGCGAACGTCGCGTGAGGGAAGTCAGCCTGGAAGCAATAACTCAAGCCACGGCGGTAGCGAAGACGAATCGTGCCCTCAGGGCTAAGACGGCTCCAGATGGTGCTCGTCTATACTCAGCTGGGGACTTGGTTGATTATCGCCGACCCACGGCCACTAAGGACGACCATGGAGGCTGGAATGGCCCGATCCCTTTGATCCGTAATGTGCTTGAGCGTGGACACGTAGTCGTCAAGGCAGCATCGCGTGAGGCAATTGTAATGTATCATGATGCTCGCCACACGCTATACATTGAATGCCTTCTCACCAGGGAACTTGGCATGGACAACATGGCCATGCAAACCGTCCTCACGTATGTGGCACACCTTGGTGCAGGGAAACCTGCCAAAGTCTTTGGCTACATTCCAGACTACAAGGGAAACCTCAATCTTTCCGACGACAGCAAGTTCCACCCGCGCGTACACTCAGCACTACAGTATTTCGTGCGAAACTATTTCCGAGTTGAGTGCGTAGAAGCCGTGACATTGGCCGCGAGCGTGCTCACTCGACCTTCGGTTAAGTACGCCGCCGGGTCTACACTGATCCACTACGACAGCGATGTTAACCCAGCCTTCCACTACTTCGAGTGTGTAGGCAGCGGCCTGAACATCTCTCAAATCACTGGTAGCACTCACTCGGGCCTGACGTCACAAGCTCCTTCCCTAGGATTTCATGACGACCTTGTCAAGTATCAACACTTGGACACACCGTCTGAAGGACCTGACCAGCCTGGAGACAGGCCTTCTCCAGACACCCCAGGTGCTTCATCACCCAGTGAAGGTCGCCTGTCTACAATCTACGAGAAAATGCGAGGAACACGACATCGAGGCTATGATGACGCAGGAGTGGTACCAGGAGTTGCGTATGGACCTTCATCACACGACGGTTGTCGACGACTGTCTCTACTGCGTCCCAACGACCATGCTGCCCGACCAATGTGTCTTGGTCTCAGCATCAGTGGGCGAGGAAGATACCGTTGTGTCGGAGACGCTCGGAAACGAGCCTGAACAACATGAGCCTTGTCTCGTCTCTTTATGCTCGACTACATCTGACGAGGGCTATTTTCTTGACAGTGATGAACATGGCCCATATGCCGAGTTATGTTTTACGCCAGAAATGGCAAATCTCGTGCTGGATCAGACCCAACTTACACAGCTCGAACCAAACATGGTCGCAACGATGAGAGTATACGTATCATCGGCTGCTAAATGTGCTGTAGTAGTCAAGGAAGACGACCTACTCACCAAAGCCGTCATAGCAGCACATCCCAAAGAGGGTAGTGAAGCCTTATACACCGAACTCAAGATTTGGCTTGACAGCCGATGCTTCGATATGTACGAACTGTCAAAAGTTTCCAACATTATGACATCCAGATGCGTATACAAGTGGAAGTTTGTGAAAGTAGGCACCGATAATGTTAGAACCATCCGTCTTAGACTTGTCCTCCGTGGATTAATGGACACGGAGACTTTCGATGTAGAAAACTTCTCGGGAATTGCCCGCCGACAGTCCCAGAGGCCTCTGGCAAGTGAAGCTGCGTGTCATCCAGGATGGATCTTAGCATCTATGGACATTGACAAAGCTTTCCTCAAAGGACTGACATATGAGGAACTTGCTCATGACACCGGCGAGGAGACTCGCACGGTTTGCTTTGCCCTTCCACCAGGAAGTGCCCAGGTGTTTCGCACCCTTCCAGGCTTCTCTTCTTATGATGAAAGCCGACACTGCCTCAGGTGCCTGAAGCCAGGAACCGGTACGAAGGACGCTCCAAGAGCGTTCCCCCTCAAGCTTCTCACGACCACTCGAGCTATAGGCCTTGCACCGACAAGCTACGATCCCGAATTTGAATTTAGGCAGGATCTATTAACAGCAAAACACGTCGACGATATCAATATGACAGGCCTAGAGAAAAACGTAGATGGTTATGTACAACGTGACGAAAAGGTGTTTGGTAAATGCAAGCTCAACAAACATTCTTACACTAACTGCGCCGTCCGCTACACGAGCTATGAACAAGGGGATGTGACCATGGACCAGGACGAATACATCAAACAACTACGTCCTATCACACGTCCTGAACTTACGGGAGCGGCGGCAGACGCCAAGGCTACCAAACTCATCATCGACATGTTCGTTAGCCTGCGAGGAGCTCTCGCCTATGCCCTTCTTACTCAAGTCTGGCTCATAGTGTATGTAGTGTCTCTCCAGAAGATCCAGAGCCCACCAACTCGCAAGTCAGACGACTGAATGCTGTGACGCGAAAGCTGATCAGCAGCCCGAAACGCATCACCTTCCCTCGGATGAAACCGACGAGTCAAGTAGACATACGTAGTGACTTGGGGTATCGGAAACTCACCGGGGAGGAGGACGATGAAACCAAGGGCAACGGCATTCGTGGGGCTAGCGTATTAAGGCGAGGAAATTCGCCCGAAGACAAATCCGTCGTTCACCTTTGCGACGGACTATGCAAGTCAAACCGACTGCAGGCGAGGTCCAGCTATGCCGCTGAGGCACTTGCAGCTGCGCGTAATCTTGATGAATGCTATCCCACGCTCATCACCCTCCACGAGCTCAAGGCTGGGGCCCTTGCCCCGCGGCAACTGCGAGATATGCGTGAAATTGGAGGCCTAGCTATCAAAGTATCCCTTACTATAGACGCTGAGTCTGTATATACATCAGTATCCAGCAAAGACCTCAAGATACCGACGGAACGTACTTTGCTGGGATAGGTATGGTGAGCTCATTGATATAGGTATAGTGCATAACGTACAGTGGTGTGACACTAGGGACATGACCGCAGACGGTCACACAAAGGGGAGTATCGATCGGGAGCTGCTTCTGGAAGTGATGTCAGGTACCCAGTCATTTAAGTATGACGTGAAGCAGGTTGTTCCTTTTCGGGGCCCTGAGGACAGAACCAAGCCTAAGTCGAATCATTTTTCGTTTGTTCCCTACCTAGGCTCTGCCTAGAGGGTTCTTACTCTCTTAGCTGAAAGGGGCCGGGCAGTGCAAAGCGCCCCGGGCGGTTCCCCCAGTCCCCGCCCCGCGGTTCCCCCAGTCCCCATGGGAGCTTTCGCTTTAGCTTTCAGCTTTAACTTTAGCTTTAGCTTTAGCTTAGCTTTACCTTAGCTTTAGCTTAGCTTTAGCGTAGCTTTAGCTTAGCTTTAGCTTAGCTCTAGCTTAACTTTAGCTCAGCTTTAGTTTAGCTTTAGCATATCTTTAACTTCAGCTTAGTTTTAGCTTAGCTTCAGCTTAGCTTTAGCTTAACTTTAGCTAGCTTTTACCTGAGCTTTAGTTTAGCGTTGGCTTAGCTTTAGCTTAGCATCAGCTTAGCGTTAGCTTAGCGTTAGCTTAGCTTTAGCTTAGCTTTAACTTAGTTCTAGCTTTAGCTTTAGCTTAGCTTAAGCTTATATTTAGCTTAGCTGTAACTTATATTTAGCTTAGCGTTAGCTTAGCTTTAGCTTAGCTTTAGCTTAGCTTCAGCTTAGCTTTAGCTTAGCTTTAGCTTTAGCTTAGCTTTAGCTGAGCTTTAGCTTAGCTGTAGCTTAGCTGCAGCTTAGCTTTCGCTTAGCTTTACTGTTACTACTAATGTTTTTTTTTCCCCCTAGGGGCCCCAACTCCTAGGTAGGGTCGCACTGGGATAATCCTTGCTGCCCCTGCGGTCCAATTTGCCAGCACGGGCGCCTATTATGGAGGCGCCCTCTTGCTTGCTCGGAAACGAGCCATACTTTTCACGCTTGGCAGCGAGCCTGCTCAGTTTGGTTCAGGCTCTTTGCCTTAATACTTTTTGCCTGGATGGGGTATAGCCTGCACCTCTAGCCGGGCCGATAGCCCTTGTCTATCCAAGGGGCTGTCCTGTGCATGCGTGGAAAAGTTTTGCGAGGAAGCTCCCCGGCGAATAATATCGCCTTTCAGTCTGGTGGTTGACCAGACTGCGTGTATTGTTTTCCTTGCAAACAGTTGCGCGTCTGTCGAGAGCCTAGCGACCGCGCGGCTTTACTCTCCGTCTCCTCCCCTCCCGACTTTGAGGGTAGCTCTTTGGGGGATGTTATAGATATTCGGGAGTATAGCCTGCGCGTCGCTGCCTTATGGCTCAAGGCACGCGCGCCCTAATTGCCCGGATACCTGACTTGGTATTCGCTATGTGCTGGAAAGACCGATACATCGATGTTCGCCTATCTTATCCATCCACACCCCATATCGTATTCCTTCGACATGGAATTGGATGCAATATGACCTACCAGAGTCATGTCAGACTCAGGAGGCGCCAGACAGAGCTGAAGCACTGCCGCGCGAGCACTATGGCAGCCATGGGCTACATCGTCGCGCCCAACATCACCGGCAAGCCGCCCAAGTACCTGTCGCTTCTGGCTGGCCTGAGGTCCGCCGGCAGCCTGGGAAGTCTCGGCGCGACCTGCGCAGCCCATCGCCCGTAGTCGCGCGGCCTTGATGGCGGACATCGGCGCGCCCCTCCAGGGCGGCGTGGCTGTCTCCGCGCGGGGCGACAGGGCCCCCGCCGTGGACTGGGCGCTCGCACTCGGCGCGCTGCCCCAAGACCAGTCCGCGGGCTACGGTGCCATGACGGGCGGCTTCGGCTTCCAGCGCTGCCGAGAAGCAGAGAGAGCGGGCGGCCCTGATCGCCGCCGCTCGCCGGGCCGCGATTGCGATCATCGGCGTGTTCGGCCATGACAACTTGACCTGCTCCACGCGCGGTGTCCGCGCCAACGCCCTGGGCTCTTCCTGGCCTTCTGCGCCGCCGGGCGGAGAGACGCACTTTCCGCTCGCTGGGCCTAGCGCGTCGCCGGGGCCGGCGGGGCCTGGTTGGCCTGGCGCAGACCTCCCGTGCCACGAGGCGGTCAGTCGCCTACCTGGGGGTGATTCACAGAGAACATTCGCGACGATCAGTCTCCTATATGCTTGGAGGTGATGGCCCCCCCTCCCCCCTCCGTTTCTCAAAGTAAATTCGCGACGATTGGTCGCCTACCTGGGGAAGATTCGCGCAGGGCGATCACGACGATCAGTCGCCTACCTGGGGCCCTGGGGGCGATTCACAGATGACATTTGCGACGATCAGTCGCCTGCTCGGGGATGGTGCCCCCCTCCCTCCTGCTCTTCCGTTTCCCAGAGTAATTTCGCGACGATCAGTCGCCTGCCTGGGGGATTTACGCGGGGCGCTCGCGATGGCCAGTCGCCTACCTGGGGGAGATTCGCACGGGGCACTTGCGACAATCAGACTCCCATCTGGAGATGGCGGCCCCAATGCGGAGGAGGTGGGGGAGGGCGGCGCTGTGCAGCCATTGTTTTTGGGGCGTGCAAGGCCTCTCGGCGCCGTCAGCCGTCGCCCGATGTCCTTGCGCGAGCGCGGCCTGCCCTCCCGCCGACTAAGCCGTCGCCGACGACGCCAGCGCCTCGCCGACGCCGACGACGACGCTGGCGCTGACGTCGACGCTGGCGCCGATGCTGACGACGACAACCGCGGCGCCGACGACGCCGACGCCGACGCCGACGGCTTGGGGACAGAGTAGGCGTTGGAGCAGAAGCCAGGGGCGCCGGACGAGCAGGGGCAGGCGACCGCCCACCCGCGCACGTCCTCGATTGACCCTCCATCCCCGCGCGGCCGGTGCCTCGACAGAGACCTGCCGCCACCCGTGCTGATTGACACCGACGCCGACGCCGACTCCGACGCCTGCGCCGACGCTGACGCTGCCGCTGCCGCCGCCGACGACGACGGCGCCAATGCCGACGACGCCGACGCCGTCGGCGACGCCGGCGCTGACGCCGACGCCGACGCCGAAGCCGACGACGACGTTGGCGACGACGCTGACGACGCCGACGCCGACGCCGACGGCCTGGGGGCAGCGCGGGCGTTGGAACAGAAGCCGGGTGCGCCGGGCGAGCAGGGGCAGGCGACCACCCGCCCGCGCATTTCCATTGACTCTTTCGCCCCGTGGCAGCGATGCGCGGACGGACGCGCCCCATCCTGACGCCGCCCTCCCTTGCAACAGTGCGAGTCAGCGCCGGGGAACGGCGGCGCTGCGGCCAGCGTGCGACGCTGGTGCGTCTGCCTGACACTGGGCCTGGCCCCGGGAACCCGCGATCCGCCAGCCCGCTCGCCGCCCGCGGGGCGGAACCTGGTGCCCGGCAACGTCGACGGCTTGGCGGGGTCTGACAGGCGGCAGACGGCCGACGACGCCGGCGCCGACGACGACGCCGACGGCGACGCCGACGCCGACGCCGACGCCGACGACGACGGCGACGCCGACGACGCCGACGCCGACGCCGACGGCCTGGGGACAGCAGGCGTTGGAACAGAAGCCGGGGGCGCCAGACGAGCAGGAGCAGGCGACCACCCGCCCGCGCGCGTCCTCGACTGACCCCCCAGCCCGCGGCGGCGACGCGCGGGCGGATGCGCCCCATCCTGTCGCCGCCCTCCCCCGCAACAGTGCGTGTCCCAGCGACGAGGGCCGCTGGCCCGTCTGCCTGGATGCGGCTGGGCGCCGGGCCTGGCCCCGAGAACCGGCGATCCCCCGGCCCCCTCGCCGCCCGCAGGGCGGAAATTGGTGCCGGGCAATGTCGACGCCCTGGCGGGGCCTGACAGGCGACAGACGACAGGCGTCGAGCACAGCGGCATCATCAGCAGCAGCAGCAACGCCTGGAACCAGCGAGCCGCCGCGCCCGACGGGGGCGGGTGGTTCGCCATCCGCCAGCGGCCTGAACCCCTGGATCCCGACGCGGGTAAGCAGCTTTTCAAGTCAAGATCGAAGGCGCGCAGTGGGGCTTCTACGGGCCCCCCCCATGCGAGAGATCAAGCGACTCCAAGTCACCCGGGGGCGATATGTACACTGGCGCCTGGCGCGCGTTCGCCCGCGAGCACGCCTCACCGTGCCTCGCCGGGCTCCAGCGCGGCGCTCGGCCCGACCCGGCGCGACCAGCAAACGCGCGTCAGCTTCTTGGATTGCTCCCGCCACCGCAAAGGGGGCGCTCGGTCCATGGGCGACGCGCTGCGCCTCGGGGTCAATTGGGAGCGGCTGCGCGAGCGGTGCCTGTGGCGCGGCGATGGCAGCGGCATGGAAGGCGATGCCCCGCCGCGGAGACAGGCGCCCGCGGTCCAGGCCTGCAGCCGCGCTCCAGGGCGGCCGCGAAACCTGGGGGAGCAGCGTTCCTGGGCCTGGCATCACTCCCCGCCTCGTTTCCTGGGATTCTCTTATGCTCGGTTCAACTGTCCATCCTTTTGCAGCCATCGCCTGCTCCTGGGGTTTGCCGCCGCCTTCCATTCTGTCCTCCGTTCATTTGCAGCGATCCGCTGCCGCTCATCATCATCACTTGTTCCGTCACTCCCGGCCCTTTTCTCAGAGCTTGCAGCTGCCCCGCCGGCAGCCCAGCGCGTGAACGTGCTGCATCTGGTCGCGCTGCAGCTCCTTGTCGGCGAGAGGTGGCCCCTCTCCCTGCTCGGCATGTGCAGTCAGTCTGCCTGTGCTTGCCCTCGCCTGGGGGCCTCTGACCTGCCCGCTGGAAGGCGCGGGGCGTCTGCGGCCCGGCCAGCCCCGTTTTCTCCTTGCAGTTGAAATCCACGGGAGGTCCCGGAGCGGCCGCGGCCCGCCCGTCCTCCGTTCCTTCTTCGCGGTGCTTGTCTCCTACGCGTTGGCGTTCTTCTGCGCGTTCTACGCGGTTCCTGGATGCCGTTTTCTCCCACGACTGCCATTCGCCCGCCGTCCTTGTTCGTCTCCTTGGCGTTTTCGCTACTCCTGCTGGTCTGTCTGCCGTTCTACCTCGTTGAGACCTACTGGGTCCTGTGCTACATCCTGGGTAAGTGTGGCGCTGATGCATCGTCGCCGTGGGGTCGCTATTCCATTGCATCTGCATCCAGTTCGGCACTGCGCGGTGCCGTCCGCGCCATTTTAGCCGCGCTGAGCCCCGTCCCGCTCTGTGCGTGGCGTTGCTCGCTACTTCGTTTTTTCCTTAGCTTGTGGCGCGGCCTGCCCCTGCCCGCGCGGCGTGCGACTCGCTTCGCGCGCCCGCGTGCCAAAAAATATCCCCGCCAGCCCATCCAGAGACAATGTCCAGGCGAGTTGAGGCGATCAAGGAAGCGCAGGAACAAAGAGGTGGACGGCCGAACCGTGCGAAGGAGGGGGGAGCAGAAGGAGGAGGCTGGATGGATGGACGAGGGAGTGGGGAGAAGGAAATGGGTCGGGTGATGATGCTGATGGTGACAATTATGATGATGATGATGATGATGATGATGATGATGATGATGATGATGATGATGATGATGATGATGATGATGATGCTGATGATGATGATGATGATGATGATGATGATGATGATGATGATGATGATGATGATGATGATGATGATAATGATGATGATGATGATGATGATGATGATGATGATGATGATGATGATGATGATGATGATGATGATGATGATGATGATGATGATGATGATGATGATGATGATGATGATGATGATGATGATGATGATGATGATGATGATGATGATGATGATGATGATGATGATGATGATGATGATGATGATGATGATGATGATGATGATGATGATGATGATGATGATGATGATGATGATGATGATGATGATGATGATGATGATGATGATGATGATGATGATGATGATGATGATGATGATGATGATGATGATGATGATGATGATGATGATGATGATGATGATGATGATGATGATGATGATGATGATGATGATGATGATGATGGTGATGGTGATGATGATGATGATGATGATGATGATGATGATGATGATGATGATGATGATGCTGGTGATGATGATGATTATGATGATGGTCCTGATGCTGGCGATGATGATGGTGATGATGATGATGATGCTGCTGATGATGATGCTGGTGTTGCTGCTGATGATGATGATTGTGATGATGGTGATGACGATGTTGCTGATGCTGATGATGGTGATGGTGATGATGATGATGAGGAGGATGAGGGTGAGGAGGAAAGAGTAACAGGAGGAGGAGGAGGAGGAGGAGGAGGAGGAGGAGGAGGAGGAGGAGGAGGAGGAGGGGAATCAAAAGGCTAAACGTATCTTGGATGCCTCTCGGAGCCTCTTGGGATATCAATTTGGCACTTTTTGGGGGCCTCTTGGGACGTCTTGGGCTTCTCTTGGCGGTCTTGGGGGGCTCCTGGGCGTCTCGGGGGGGGCTCTTGGGGCCGCTTAGGGTCCTCTTGGGGGCCTCCTGGGGGCCTTTTTGGGGGGCCATCTTCGAGCCATCGTGGGGCCATCTGGGGGCCTCTGGGGGCCTCCTGTGGGTCTCTCGGGGCCATTTAGGAGGAGATCGATCAAAGATGTGGGGGACTCGAATTCGCTTCCCCGCCCCAATGGCCCACATGGGGCCAAACCTTGGTAAAACCCGTGATTTTGGTTTCCTCGCCGATGCTGGTTGGACGCCCCAACGACCCTCGATACGGTCCGCTCGGGTCCAGGGGGGGGGTCATGGGGGAGAAGGGGAAGAGGGAGGGGTGGAAGAGGAAACGCCCTAAACCACCTACGCCCAGAGAGCTGGTGGGATTTTTCAGAACCCTCATTGCCGACACGTGGACAAGTGGACAAGTGGACACCATCATTACCTGTGTGCACGTCTTCGTGCACACAGGTAAGACCATGGATCAGGGCGCACCGCCGTGCTCGAGTCCGCCAGGGCCGATCGCAGCGGAATTCAGAGCCAGATCCTGTGAAGGACAAGTCGCCAAACAAGCGCATTGCCAAGCAAGACGGGGGATATAAGAGTGAAACAAATGAGGGACACGGGCGGTGTGGCAGGACTTGGTATTATGTGGAACATGACTGCCGCACCACCCGAAGGAACAGCTGCAGCAACAGGAAGCCAAGTATCCGGTAAGACGCGGAGGCAGAAGAGAGCGCGATTGGCTACTCCTCGTAGGAGAGAAATGTGCGTGGCATGCGCTGCAGAAAATTAGAGCTCCACGCGGATATCTTGGATCGGCAAAAAACCTTGGTCTCTGGCGGGCGAAACGCGTCAGGGGCGGCGCCGCTAGCGTCTCCAGGGGATGTTGCGCCGACTCAACACATGAATGCAGACTTCCGAAAGCCTACGTCCATGCATATTCCCTTCTCCGAGAGGAGGGATCGGACTCCCTGGGCTGCGCTGCTGCCTTAACCGCTCGGCTCAGGCCCAGGTGGTGTCATTTCTTCTTAACAGCCTGAAGCAGATCCCTACCCATATGCTTGGCATCACCTTATCTCTACCCTGATCTTGAAGAGCCATGTCGATTCTGAGGACTGTCATCCCCTTTCGGGCTTGTCAATCTTGGGGGCCCAGACATTAAATGTCTTGTTCCTTTCAATGCGGGGTCGCCAGAATCCCGACTTGTTCTTTGATCGTGCCGGGACCCGGCGAGAGCCCCCCGATACCGAAAACGGCCAAACATTTGCCGTCATCATGTTTCCCGACGCGAGCAAGTCTAGAGATGGGGACGAGCTCGAGGTTCTCCTCTGACCGCACCTCGCGCATGGAAGCGATTGCGTGCCGTCTGCCAAACCGCCCGCAGGCCGAGGTCCTGGACAGGCTCTCCAGCTCCCTGTCGCCCTCGTCGCTGCCGGAGGACCCGCGGCCGGCTGGCCCCTCGCGGACGTCGGGTTGGCGCCGGGGCAACGTGGTCGGAGGAGGAAGAGACACCGACGCCGCTGCTCCTCGTGGAGGTCTGCCGCCTATCGCCGTCTATTGGCGATGTATCGTTGATTTCAGCTCGATGCTTCCCCCCCTGAGCCGGCCCCCTGTTGTTGCCCCTCACCTAAGGATAAGATGCCGGTGCCGTTCTCCTCCTGGTGCACCCTCGTCGCCACGGCTGTACTCTCCTCGAAGTTCTGATCAGCATGCGCCCCAGGAGAGGTCCGATGAGTAGCGGTATCGGTACCTTCCTGTCCCCCCGCGGTTAGCGGGAGGGATAGGCGCTCAGGTTGGAGCGCATCGATCCCGAATCGCCCAGTCATCGCCGTGGGTGGCCTGGTAGCCCACCCGGCACATGAGCGTGCAGTTTCGCTATAGGGGTGCGTATCGCCGATCTATCGGCGATGCATCGCCTATGCTGTCTCGACTCATCCCCCCTGAGCCCGGTCCCCCCGATCGTTCCCTCCCATTTCAGTCCACGCAGCCTGCTGAGGCCAAGCTCCGCTTTTCCCGATCGAACCCTGCCTTCACTGCCCAGGCAGTCCCTCTCTGCAGATTGTGATTGTAGTGGCCTTCGGCCAGTGCCGCCGATCCGGGTCGCTCGGATACACATATTACGCGGACACCTCACGCACGCACACGACCAAATGCACATACGGCAGACACACATACAGAGACACACTAGGCGCACGCCAGACACTAGCACGCACAGACATTCGCAGACACGCACCACACACAGACACTCGCACAGGAGCCTGTCAGGGCGTCGAGGGGGCTTCTTGGGGGCTTTTGGGGGCCCTCTTGGGGGCTTTTGGGGCCTCCTGGGGGCCTCGTGGGCTGTAAGGCTAGATTTTTTCGGCTTTTCGTTCCTCTTTTGGGTCCTCTTGGGGCCGTCTTGGGGGCCTCTTGGGCCGTCTTGGGTAGCTTTTGGGCCGCCTTGGGGCCCTCTTGGGCCGTCTTGGGACTGTCTGGGGGCCTCCTGGGCCGTCTTCGAGCGGTCTGGGGGGCCTCTTGGGCCGTCTTGGAGCGTCGGAAAGCCGAAAAAAGCGACAACCCCAAAAACATGAACAAAAACCAATGGAAATCAACGATTTTTGCCTGGGGGCCCTCGTGGGAGGCCTCTTGGAGGCCTCTTCAGACGTCTTGGAAGGCTCTTGGGCCGTCTTGGGGCCATCTTGGGGGCGTTCGGGCGATCTTTCGGGGTCTCGGGACTTTCGTAGACCGTCCTAAGAGACTTTTGCGGCCGCGGCCACCCTTGTAGCGCATCCTCGAGATTAGAGCCTTCTGTAAAAGCAGCCCCCCCGCATCCGCCGGAAACTCGCACCCCCCCTCCCCCCCATCCCCCCTTCCCCGGCAGAGCCACCCCGGCAACCCCCCCAGAGGCTGAGGCTCAGCCTCGAGGCTGTAGCTGAGACTCCTTGAAACTCACACGCCGGATCGGCGGATTTTGACGATTGAGCGGCATTGCCGAGGCTCGACCAATAAGTAATGATGGTGGTGTCCCTTGCCCCGATTGCCCTGTCGCTGCGGTTTCCCGTGTGCTCGGTTTCGAATCGAGAAGGTTATTCAGAAGATTGTGTCTGCATGGGCCAGTGGTCCCCGTGCCCGCCTGGCGTACCGATACATCCAGGTTTGCTGGCGGTCCCCGTCCATTTTTCTTTCACCTGAGGATGACAGGCTCAGCCATGCAGGCCCACTAGCTCTTTCTTCGGGAACGAAGAAAGCAATCCGAGGAGGAGGAGGAGGAGGAGGAGGAGGAGGAGGAGGAGGAGGAGGAGGAGGAGGGGGAGAAGGGACGGCGACGTATGGAGGTGGATCTGCCTAAGTGTTCGACTATTGTTGCGGTCCCACAGGTTCAGTGCTGGTTCTGCCGGACTGTGCCCCCGCCGCTTGGTGGTGCGTTTGCTCCTTGGGGGGAGATGGCATTGAGTCATGTTCGAAGTTGCTCGTTATTCTGGCGGTTTCCGTCGGGAGTGACATGGTGACCCGGGATAATCACGGCTCTCTAATTCGTCAGTCTGACGGACTAGACACAACGGGGTTGACCCATATGTCATACAATGCATTTCAGAGACACGTCGAACATATGTGCTATGAGTGGAGGATAGGCCTTCTTATGTGCTTGTTTTATTGTCTTGCCTCTCCAGCTCGCCTTGCGTGGTGGGCGCAACCACCGAGATGGTTCAGTAAGAAGCTCGCAGCGAGCCGAAATGCGAATCCCCAGCGCCTCCTCCCTGGGCTTCTGGCGGTCTATATCTGAGTTTGCGCACCACAAAGGGGTAGCGTGAAGGCCAGCAGCCGCAGAGTCATATCTGCCAAGGAAGCCCCAAATGTGTCCGCGAGGGCACCATCGCCAGCGGCACCACTGCTATCGGCCCCATCAGCGCGGTCGACATCGCCGGTACCTCTAGCATGATCGCCGTCCTCGCCTTCCACGATCTTGAGCTTTCCTCCTCCCGATGCAGTTAAGACTCGGGGCTGGACAGAACCCCCAATAGTGACACGTCGATTAGTGAATTGTCCGTTTTCGGTTCTCGAGAGGGCGCCGTGGCCGTCAGTTTCCAGGCTTTCGCCCGCCAGATTTGGGCCCGAGGTCGTTTTCACTAAACCACGTTTTACTAAAGGGGGGTCTGTCCATCCCCTATTCAGCGCTCCTCGTGGCACCGCGATGGCTGCATTCTCTGGAGCCAGCTGCGATGCTCCGCCCTGTGCACATCCACACTCGGCCAGGGCGCGCCTGCGGCTCAGTTCGTGCCGTGCCGGGCGCAAAGGGCGCCCCCCTCTCCGCCGACCTGCGGCCCCTAGGCCAGCGGACGTGCCTGCCGTCTCGCTTCTGCCCCCCTCCCTCTCTGTGACCCCCCCTCTCTCCTTCCCCCTCTCTCTCTCTATACTCCTTCGTTCCCCTCCAGTGCTCTCCCTTCCTCTCCCTTCCCCTCCTTTCCCCTCCGCTCACCTCCCCTCCCTTCCCCTCCCTTCCCCTCCTGTTGAACGTGCAGCCTCCACCAACCTCCGCGTGCACCCGCGTTCCGTGTAGGCTCACTGGCTGACAGTTGTGCTCAGGGAGGCGCGGGCGCCCCCCAGGGACTGCGCAGGGCCCGCAGGAAGATACCATCGAGAGGCTGACGGCGACGCCGCTGATCAGCATCGGTAGCGGAGCAAGGGCACAGACACGGAGCAGAGGCGAACATCGACAGCTCAAACGTGGCTCGCCATAAGCGATGGAGTCGGCGGGAGGCGGTCCCAAGGACCGCACACTCACAGCAGAGACGCTAGACCCTCGGGAATTCAAGATGCGGAATCAACGGGCTGAGGTGACGTTGCCCAGAAGCAGTTGTATTGCAGTTCACAGAGGTCCGCTCTTCTTCACGCCGGCCTGGCGCAGGATATGTTCGATGACACCCAAGCCCATTCTGGCTCAGGTTTCTGGGCAAGCGCCCGCATGGCCAGTCTTTTTCCCAACCCTGCTTGGTTGGGTATTCGTTTTGACTAGAGCTGCTCGAACGTGCTTCTCTTCCCGCCTCCCGCCTCCTCCCTCCTCCTCCCGCTTCCCTCTTGTCTCCTCTTGCCTTGTGCGGACCTCGCCATCCCTGGGAGGTTGCGATCAGCGAACCTGTCGCCACTTTCGAGGGCTGCTGGGGAGGCCAGCAGAGTGGGCATTCACCGCGGATCAGAATTAGACCTCGCCATCCTTGGGGGCTGCGATCAGCGAAATTGTCGCCACTTTCGAGGGCTGCTGGTGGGTCCAGCGGAGTGAGGCACCGCGCAGATCTGAGCGGTAGCTCGCCGTCCCTGGGGGGCTGCGATCTGCGAAGTTGTCGCCGCTTTCGAGGGCTGCTGGCGGGTCCAGCGGAGTGAGGCACCGCGCAGATCTGAGCGGGACCTCGCCGTCACTGGGGGGCTGCGATCTGCGAACCTGTCGCCACTTTCGAGGGCTGCTGGTGGTTCCAGCGGAGTGAGGCACCGCGCAGATCTGAGCGGTAGCTCGCCGTCCTTGGGGGGCTGCGATCAGCGAAAACGTCGCCACTTTCGAGGGCTGCTGGTGGGTCCAGCGGAGTGAGGCACCGCGCAGATCTGAACGGGACCTCGCCGTCCCTGGAGGGCTGCGATCTGCGAATCTGCCACCACTTTCGAGGGCTGCTGGTGGGTCCAGCGGAGTGAGGCACCGCGCAGATCTGAGCGGCACCTCGCTGTCCCTGGGAGGCTGCGATCTGCGAACCTGTCGCCACTTTCGAGGGCTGCTGGTGCGTCCAACGGAGTGAGGCACCGCGCAGATCTGAGCGGTAGCTCGCCGTCCCTGGGGGGCTGCGATCTGCGAAATTGTCGTCATTTTCGAGGGCTGCTGGTGGGTCCAGCGGAGTGAGGCACCGCGCAGATCAGAGCGGGACCTCGCCGTCCCTGGGGGGCTGCGATCAGCAAACTTGCCGCCACTTTCGATGGCTGCTGGTGGATCCGGCGGAGTTAGGCACCGCGCAGATTTGAGCGGTACCTCCCCGTCCCTGGGGGGCTGCGATCAGCGAAGTTGTCGCCACTTTCGAGGGCTGCTTGGTGGGGCAGTATAGCGATCTGCGAAACTGTCGCCGCTTTCGAGGGCTGCTGGTGGTTCCAGCGGAGTGAGGCGCCGCGCAGATCTGAGCGGTAGCTCGCCGTCCCTGGGGGGCTGCGATCTGCGAAGTTGTCGCCACTTTCGAGGGCTGCTGGTGGGTCGGGCCGGGTGAGGCACCGCGCAGATTTGAGCGGGGCGTCGCCGTCCCTGGGGGGCTGCGATCAGCGAAACCTTCGCTACGTTCGAACGCTGGTTACGAGTCCAGCAGAGTGAGGCACCGCGCAGATCTGAGCGGGACCTCGCAATCTTTGGGGGGCTGCGAGCCTCACGACTGCCGCTCGCAGAAGTTTATGCGCCCATGTCACGTCATCACCTCCGTATAGCGTCTCCCAAGCTATTCATGCCCCGCATTGCGCAGGGGTTGGGTACGTCGCCAGGGTATTTGTTCCAACCCTCCTTGGTTGAGTATTCGTAACCCTCCTTGTTTGGGCATTCGTTTTGAATAGAGCACTGCTCGCGCGTCCTTCCTCCCGCCTCCTCCCTTCTGCCCTCTCTTCGCCGTCGCTGGGGGGCTGCGATCTGCGAACCTGTCGCCACTTTCGAGGGCTGCTGGTGGGTCCAGCGGAGTGAGGCACCGCGCAGATCTGAGCGGTAGCTCGCCGTCCTTCGGGGGCTGCGATCAGCCAAATTGCCGCCACTTTCGAGGGCTGCTGGTGGGTCCAGCGGAGTGAGGCACCGCGCAGATCTGAGCGGCACCTCGCCGTCCCTGGGGGGCTGCGATCTGCGAACCTGCCACAACTTTCGAGGGCTGCTGCTGGGTCCAGCGGGGTGAGGCACCGCGCAGATCTGAGCGGTAGCTCGCCGTCCCTGGGGGGCTGCGATCTGCGAAATTGTCGCCACTTTCGAGGGCTGCTGGTGGGTCCAGCGGAGTGAGGCACCGCGCAGATCTGAGCGGTACCTCGCCGTCCTTGGGGGGCTGCGATCAGCGAAAACGTCGCCACTTTCGAGGGCTGCTGGTGGGTCCAGCGGGGTGAGGCACCGCGTAGATCTGAGCGCTAGCTCGCCGTCACTGGGGGACAGCGATCTGCGAACCTGTCGCCACTTTGCTGCTGGCAGGTCCAGCGGAGTGAGGCACCGCGCAGATCTCAGCGGTACCTCCCCTTCACTGAGGGGCTGCGATCAGCCAAATTGTCGCCACTTTCGAGGGCTGCTGGTACGTCCAGCGGAGTGAGGCACCGCGCATATCTGAGCGGTGCCTCTCCGTCCCTGGGGGGCTGCGATCTGCGACATCGTCGCCACTTTCGACGGCTGCTGGTACGTCCGGCTCGGTGAGGCACTGCGCACATCAGATCGGGACCTCCCCGTCCTTGGGGGGGCTGCGATCAGCGAAGTTGTCGCCACTTGCGATGGCTGCTGGTGAGTCCAGCGGGGTGAGGCACCGCGCAGATCTGAGCGGGACCTCCCCGTCCCTGGGGGGGCTGCGATCTGCGAACCTGCCACCACTTTCGAGGGCTGCTGGTGGGTGCAGCGGGGTGAGGCACCGCGCAGATCTGAGCGGGACCTCCCCGTTCCCGGGGGGGTTGCGATCTGCGAAGTTGTCGCCACTTTCGAGGGCTGCTGGTGAGTCCAGCGGAGTGAGGCACCGCGCATATCTGAGCGGTAGCTCGCCGTCCCTGGGGGCTGCGATCAGCGAAATTGTCGCCACTTTCGAGGGCTGCTGGTGGGTCCAGCGGAGTGAGGCACCGCGCATATCTGAGCGGTACCTCGCCGTCCTTGGGGGGCTGCGATCAGCGAAAACGTCGCCACTTTCGAGGGCTGCTGGTGGGTCCAGCGGGGTGAGGCACCGCGTAGATCTGAGCGCTAGCTCGCCGTCACTGGGGGGCTGCGATCTGCGAAGTTGTCGCCACTTTCGAGGGCTGCTGGTGGGTCCAGCGGGGCGAAGCACCGCGCAGATCTGAGCGGTGCTCCCCCGTCCCTGGGGGGCCTCGGTCTGCGAAACTGTCGCCGCTTTCGAGGGCTGCTGGTGGGTCCAGCGGAGTGAGGCACCGCGCAGATCTGAGCGGTACCTCCCCGTCCTTGGGGGGCTGCGATCAGCCAAATTGTCGCCATTTTCGATGGCTGCTGTTGGGTCCAGCGGGGTGAGGCACCGCGCGGATCTGAGCGGTGCGAAACTGTCGCCACTTTCGAAGGCTGCTGGTGGGTCCAGCGGGGTGAGGCACCGCGCGGGTCTGAGCGGGACCTCGCCGTCCTCGGGGGGGTGCGATTTGCGAAACTGTCGCCAGTTCCGAGGGCAGCTGGTGGGCTCGCCTTTTTCGAGGGCTGCTAGTGGGTCCAGCGGGGCGAAGCACCGCGCAGATCTGAGCGGTACCTCCCCGTCCCTGAGGGGCCATGTCATGCTGTTGCTGCCCCGCCGGCGTTTCGAGCCCCTTGCCCACCGTCTCCTTTTGGACCTTGCGTCTTGCTCAGTGACTCATGGTTTCGCTTAATTACTCATCGTGTAACCCTTGATAGGGGACCTTCGAACCTTTTGAATGCCGCTCGCAGAAGTATATGCGTCCATGTCACGTCGCTGCCTTCTCGTCAAGTCTTCCAAGCTACTCCTGCCCTGGATTGCGCAGGGGTTGGGTACGTCGCCGGGGCAGTGTGCCGCTGCCATCAGCGTGCAGGTTTGGGAGCACTCGTCGAGGTTGAAAGCAAGGAAGTATCACGTCACCGTGGCTCCTACTGTTGGACCTTCTCGTGCTGCTGGGATGCGCCCTCCAGCCTCGTGGGCGCGTCGGTCTGGTCAAGGGGATGAAGATGGGTACCCTTCGTTGCGCGCTCCAGAGGCCACCAGGGGCTAGGGCACCTGTTGCCAATGCTGATGCTGTACGAACACGGCTCAATGGTGGCGTTGGAAGCATCGCGAGGCTGCTCAAGCTGACCCCACCCCGCGCGACGGCTGGTGGGCGCGCGAGTGGCCAAAGTCCCAGCCCACGCTGCCGCTTCGCAGTGGCCCGTTGTTCGAGGGCGGGTCATCCCCGCTTGGAGGTGGAGGCGCTGGGGCATCAGAGCTGCGCGAGCTGGGGAGTTCGGTGGCTGCTACCCCCACGAAGCTGGGGGACACGGATGGCGCCAAGTGCTACGATGCGTTCGTGCAGGGTCGGGAGGTGGAGTTGGCGCCAGCGGAGGCCCCTCTGCAGCAGCGTGTCAACAGAGCATATCATGATCTTCGCGGCTGGCGGCACCAAACTACAAAGGCGCGCGCTGTCTACGAGAAGTGGCAGCGTGAACTCCTCGCCCAGAGGACCTAGGTCCAGGAGGCGAACGACGAGCGTGCCAAGGCGGAGTCGATTCACCTCGCTCTCGCGCGCGCGTTTCATCCTCCAGTTGATGCTGCTGAACGTCCTGGGCCTGGCCCTGTGGTTCAACGTGGTGCGCCGGATATTCTCGCGGGCAAGGTGGCGGGCGCCCCCGTCGGCGTCGCCGGCCCGCTCGAGACTGACGGCGAATGTGAGTGGGCAGCGGAGGAGAAAGAAGAAGCCGATCGCCGATTTCAGGATCTGAAGGAATCCACTCGCGCTGCCGTGGCCGCCTTTATTGGTGAAGTTCAGGAGGAGGCGGGCGCCTTCAAGACAAGGCGGCTCGCTCAATTTCTTAGCCTCCGCGCCAAGAAAAAGTGAGCTTGTGGGGGGGGGGGGGAAGAAGGTGCTGGAACAGGAGGTGGCGGCATCGGCACCCAAGCGTGCCGACTCAGGCGGCCGCGCTGTCGCTTCTGCAGCTGCCGAGTCCGCTGCTCCTGAGACCTCTGGCGCCGCGTCTGATGCCAAGCTTCGCCGCGCTATGCCCCCCCGCCGCCGCCGCGCTCGCTGGCCAGGCAGCCCGACGGCGCGCGTTCGTGTGTGTGTGTGTGTGTGTGTGTGTGTGTGTGTCTGTGTCTGTGTCTGTGTCTGTGTCTGTGTCTGTGTCTGTGTCTGTGTCTGTGTCTGTGTCTGTGTCTGTGTCTGTGTCTGTGTCTGTGTCTGTGTCTGTGTCTGTGTCTGTGTCTGTGTCTGTGTCTGTGTCTGTGTCTGTGTCTGTGTCTGTGTGTCGGTGTCGGTGTCGGTGTCGGTGTCGGTGTCGGTGTCGGTGTCTGTGTGCGTGCGTGCGTGCGTGCGTGCGTGCGTGCGTGCGTGCGTGCGTATGTGTGTGTGTGTGTGTGTGTGTGTGTGTGCGCGTGTTCGTGCGCGCGTGCGTGTTTGTGTGGGGGATTTGTTTCGCCGTTTCGGGGTCTTGCATTTGCAGAAATCCACGCACAAATCCGCTGCGGCACATCTGCGAGGTCGGCGCAGTGAGACTTCATATATAATTTGGTTCACGCTGGGTCTCGCCGTCAGCGAGGTGCCGCTGCGGCTGTCTTCCTGGCCCTGGGTCTTTGTCAGCGAGGGGCTCGACCCGGGGGATTGCTCACTGCGCGTAGAATTCTGCAGCGCCACCTCCTGGGGTTCTCGCGAAGAGCGGCTCGCCCACGCGCAGTCGCGCGTCATCGCCGCGCAGGGGCGTCATATCGCGTCGGGGGTCTGCTGCAGAGAAGCTCGAAAAAGGTTTTTTGTCTGCGCCCGCGTGTCCTGGGCGAGGTGAATGCAGCTCTGGTGGCGTTGCTCTCCTCGCCCGCTCCGGTCTCGGATTCTAGCATCATCCACGAGGTTTCTTTGTGTGCTCCCATCGTGTGATCGGTGATCTAATTCACTTGTCAGGGAATGCGGACCATCCTTTCTTCTCGGCGCCGGCTTTTTGACAGCGCTCAGAAGGCGCGACTGATCGCGTCGCTGCCAGCTCGAGCGCAATTGGACCAGCCTCTACCCTGCTCGCCAGAGAGGCAGTCGTTGTCGCCGACTTCAACATGCCTCGAGTTGATATTATCTCGAGTGGTCTACCAGAGAAGCGCTTAGGTGACGTCGTTTTTCCTAATGGCGATGCGACTCGAAGTGCTTCTGAGGGGCCAAAATGCGTGAAATTATTCCTGGTTGTCTCGGATATATATATATATATATATATATATATAATGTTATTCAGGTCGTGGACTCGATCGAAGCGTTTCGCATTACGGCCGACCCCCCTGTCCAAGTTACCCTGTTCCACAAGGCTTGCCAGATGAAGACTGCGCCCAGTTGCGGGCGCCCGCCTTTTCGGGCCTTTCCGCGGGCCCCCGCCTGTGGAGCGAAGTCCTCAGCGCGGCTAGGGGTCTCGTGGGTTTGTTGGCCCCTTGGGGCGCGATCGGCGAGGCGTCTGCTGGATTCTCCAGGCTTCGCGGTCGCTGGGCCCGTCTGGCAGATGTCGAGGTTGTTGATGCTGCTCATGCTACCCTCCTGTATCTTGGGGCTCGAGGCTCAGTGCCCCCGTCGCGTTGGGCGCCCTGTTGGGCTGATTATTGCAATGGCCGCCGCCCCTGCTTGTCTGGCATCGAGTGGCTCCATGGCGCGTTCAGGAAGCGCGCCTGGCCTGCGCTGGCGTCGCAGGGGCCCCAGACTCGAGGTGGCGTTGCTGCATGGCCCGCCGTCTGACGCGGGTGCCGGCTTAGCGCCGCTGCCGATGGGGCAGGTCGCCATGACTTCTTCGATGGGCGTGCTTTTCCTCGCCCCCACTCGCGCCCCTCTCGGGGTCTCGGGCCTGGTTGTCAGCCGAGCTGAATTGTTAATCCTGTCGCAAGTTCCCCGCCGCAGGGCCAGCCCGTGCATCTGTCTGACCTGTTGGCGCGGCTGGGCGCCAACGTCGCCCCCTCTCAGTCGAAGGCCGGGCGGGGGGCGCTAAGGGGTGGAAAAGTTGGTCCAGTTATAACATCGAGATGGGGGGTCGGAGTGCTCATTGAGCCAGACGGCCCGTCGCGGGTTGGGAACAGTTCCGGGGGGGGGGTCGCTGTTTCGGACCCCCTGGCCTGGGTCGAGGGGCAGGCCGCGATCTTTTCGGACGTATGGGGGGGCTCCAGTCGGCCTTGACATGGTGGCCACAGAGTGGCCGCAGGTCCCTTGCCCTTCATGTCTGTGGATTTTGTACGTTACATCTCTAGGTCATATGCCCTGAGGGCCGCTTGTGGACTGGATGGGCCCCTTGTCACGCATGATCCTGGATGGGCGATGAATTCGTGCAGGTGTTATGTTCCATGGTGCGCATCATGGAAATTGTTTCAGCCCTCCCAGTCCAAGTCCAAGTGGCGCAGCTCGCGCTGCTCATGAAGCCGCCAGGCGGCCGACGGCCCGTGGGCTTCGACTGCTCGCTCTACAGGTCGCGGGGCAGATGGCGCCGCTGTTTCGCGCAGGGGCGTGGGCTCAACCACCGGCGCAGTTTCGCCGCGGGGCAGGCCTTCTCTTAGCTGGTGCTGTTGTCTGGTTTCAAGGAGGGGGCTGGGGTGCCCGCGGATGAGGTTAGCGCTGCTCTGCTCTGGGATATGCCCAGATTTCTACGAGGGAGTGTGCCTTCACCGCTTGGAGCAGCATTGCGTTATATTTGGTTTCCCTGTTCTCGTATTCAAGCTCGCTATCGTAGCCTCCAAGTCTGCTCGCTGCGTGTGCTTGGCTAGTTGTCTGGCTGGCCCATTCCATGCAGTTGAAGGCGTCGCCCCAGGCTGCAGCCTCGCCGCGTCGCTCTTGAACGCATGCGCGATCGAGGGTTGTTCGAGTTTGAGTTTCCCGAAACATGTGCAACTGGACCATTGCATTGATGTGATTGGTGTATCGGCGGTAGGCTCGCTTGCGGAAGTTGAGGGCGGCTTGCAGAGTGCAGTTGCTCAGTTTTTCCAGGCCATCGTCAAATATTGAGACTGCAGGATCTCTAAGGACAAGGCTGCACTGGTCAGCTTTAGTCGCGGCGTCACTAGAGCCCGTCGAGAGTTCCTGGGGCCGCATGCTGGACCTGAATATGACATCGCGGTGAATGTTAGGACTGACGGTGCTCGAGGTAGATGCGTCGCGCCGCTCGTCGCGGAGCCAAGTGCAGGATCGGGGTAGACTGAGCCGTCAACCAAGGAGCGTGCCAACAGAAGTTGTAGTGTTGAGAAGTATAGTCAGCGTGCGTGCATTACTGGGGCTCTCCCTGGAGTGTTGTACGGTATTGAAGGTCATGGGTTTCCTGATTTCTAGCCGTTGAACATTCGTCGCGGGGCCGGGGGGGGCCCTCGTCCTGGGGCCCAGGGCCGTTCGCTCACAGATACGACGATTTGCCATGGCGATCCCGTTTGGCATGGCGTTGTTTCTTTTATTGTGCGGTCCGCTGAAGGGGGTTTCGGCTTGGCGGGGCAAATCTTGCCCGTTCTCTTTGGGCTGGGCCCATCTGCGGGGTGGCCGCGATGCTGCTTTCGCCGAGCCCGAGCCCGCGCGGCGAGAGGTCGCGGGGCCCATCTCGGCGCGCAGGCCCTCGTTGAAGAGGATAGGTTGGCGGATGATTGACTTTGCGATTTGCGTCGGCGACTTTGGCGAGGCAGTGCAGTTCGCAGTCGCCCCACCAGCCGCAATTAAAATGGTGCTCGGCGCTTCGCTGCGCAGTCTGGATAGGGGCGCCTCTCGCTGGGCGGTGATCGAGTGCCTTCGGCAATGATTCCACGTTGTCCGCAATCGGCATCGACATTGCGAGTCTTCGAATCAAGGGGAATATTCGATCATGAGTTTGGTATGTGAAGCTTGGTGGGCGCATGTCTGGGCGGAGAATGCAGGATGCCAAGTGTGCAACGTCTGTCCTCTCTGCGGCCAGCCTGGCGATGCGGTGCGTCGCCGCTTTTGGCGTTGTCCGCGCGTGGCCTCTTTGCGCGAGTGGCTTGTGAAGCCTGATAGTTTGCAGCGCGTCGCCGCCGCCGCGGAAATGTCCGACCCCCCCCGCCCGGGGGGCATTATCCCTGGGCCTGCCCGGGAAGACGACGAGGTCGAGGCGCGCCTATCCTGGGGCGAGCCGCCCCAGGATGGCGACGCGCTCGCAGGGAGCATTCGCGCTGATGGCAGTGGCCGTCGGTGCGGCGCGAAGTCAGCGAGCTCTCTCGCGCCAGCTATCGTTTTAGCGGGTCTAGGGGACGATGGGCGTAGACATGCCGGGGCGTTCGGGCCCGCCCTCTCGTGCCCTTCCGCCTCGCCTCTCAGTGCGCCAGGTGCGCCGTGGAGGCGCGGGGGTAGGAGGGGTCTCTGCTTTTTTCTCCGACCGCGCCGACGTGGCGCACCGGTGTCCGGCGCCCTTCGCCGCCCGGCTCATTTTCAATTGGCCCTCTGGCTTGGCTCGCGCTGTGGTTTCTCGCGGGGGGCGGGGGGGGGGTGCTGGTGAAGGCTAATTTTGAGTGGGCTTGCTTGGCTCGCGATGTTGTTTCTCTCGAGTCGGCCGCGCTGGTGAAGGCTAATTTTGACCGGCCGGGAGCGGGGGTCTCTGCCCGTGAGCGCCGGTTGCCAGGCGGCAGTGACGAGGCCGACGAGGCGCGCATCTCGGTTCAGCCTTTCGCGCCCGTGCTTCCGAAGGCAAGTTGCAGCGACTTGTCTTCCGGCGCGTTTCCGAGTCGGCGCGTGATTTGGCTGCCGCTGCGCTTCCAGAGCGGCCTCGCCCAGGCTTCTCGGATTGTCCCCAGGCGGCCCCGCCCGCTGCCCCTGAGGGCCCCCCCGGGCCCCCTCGCGCGCGGGCCCGCGCGATCTAGGGGGCGCCGTTGCTTTTCTGTTTGCGCTGCCAGAAATGTGCGAGGGGGTCGAAGGGGGGGGGGGGGAATAAATGCCTCCACCTGGGGGTGTCTTTCTGAACCCCCCCGGGCTCCATGGCACGAGGCGTTGTTTTTTTGGTTGCTTCAGGTGGCTATTTCATAGCGGCTTGCGCGAGGTGCCATGCTTATCCCACCGCCTCCCACGGCAGTGTTCGAGGCTTAGCTAGAGAGTGCGGTTGGCCCGCGAGGTGGCAGACCTGGCCTCAACCAGACTTGCAAAGTCTTCACCGGCAGAAGAAGGGCCTGACTGTCGAAGCAGCCCCGCGGCATGAATGCTTCAGCCTTGTAGTTCATATTCAGCTGACGTGGGCGTCGACTTCGCCTCCCCCTCAGCCTCGGACGACGTGGGCGTCGACCTCGCTGAGAAGGGGGGATGGCAATTCACTTCCCAGCGCCTCGACCAGATGTATCCTCGCCGAGGCGCCGGGCGCGATCTACGATTCGAAGTGGGAGAATCACGGAACAGCCGCGAACTATATCGGGCGGGCGTTGCAGGTGTTTGCTAGAGCACGGCAAGGAAGGCCATCGCGTCCAGAAGAGACCCAGGGCCACGCGTTAAGGAACGCGATGCGAGGCAACATATTGTGCGGCGGTGTTGGCGGCCGCGCAGAGGTCGCGGAAGGTCAGTCGCCTGTCGGCGGCGCCGAGGACTACGTGCCGGATGCGGCCTCACCAGAGCCCTTGAGCTGTCCGCCCTGTCGACGAGGAGCCGTCGGTGGAGGAGGAGTGGGGCTTCGCCGTGGTTGCGGGGGTCCATGCGTTGCTGGCTGAATCAACAGCATGATCATCGGGACACCATCATCACCACCATTACCATCACCACCACCACCATCACCATCATCATCATCATCATCATCATCATCATCATCATCATCATCATCATCACCATCATCATCATCATCATCAACTGCATCATCATCAACATCTTCAACATCATCATCACCATCATCATCACCATCATCATCATCATCATCATCGTTGGGACACCATCACCATCACCACCACCACCATCATCATCATCATCATCATCATCATCATCAACAACAACATCAACATCAACATCATCGACATCATCATCACAGTCATCATCGGGACACCGACGGGACACCGGCGGGACACCGGCGGGGCACCGCGCGCCACCGGACGCCGGAAGGGAATCATTTGGTCTGGCCGCGCCTCAGCCACAGCGGGACACCGGCGGAACACCGCGCGCCACCGGACGCCGGAAGGGAATCATTTGGTCTGGCCGCGCCTCAGCCACAGGAGACTTTTTTCTCGCCCGCCCACTCAGCTCCGCCTCGCCCGCACGCACGGCACGCACGAACACGAAACCGAAACCGATTTCCCGGTAGGGGGGCTCTCCGGCCCACTTCGATCTCACCCCCTCACCTCCGATGCTTTCCCCCCTCTGTTGTCTCCACATCTAGGATCTTTCGCGGACTGCCGATCCGATCCGATCCCTTCCCCTCCCTTCCCCTCTCCCTCCCCTCGGGTCACCCCGTCTGCTCGGCGCCAGGACACGGCCCCGGCGCTCCGCAGCGCCATCGCCCGCAGGGCCAGGCTGGCCCTCGCGTGCCTAACCGACTGCATCGCGCACAAGGGCCTCGGCCCGCAGGTGGCCGGCACGGGGAAGCTATCGGTGGCGATAGGGGGGGGGGCAGGCATAGGGCCAGGGGTGAGTGCATCGACCTCCAGTCGTCCATTGATCGCTGATAGGGGTCTGATTGCCCTACCCCGCCGAGGAACGTGCGGATTCGTTATCGGGGGCCTATCGCCGATCTATCGGCGATGTATCGCCGATTCCAGCTCGATGTCCCCCCCAATGCCAGTCCCCCCTGTATCGTTGCCCTTCAAGCAGTGCGGTGACCACACCGAGTGCTAAGTCAGTGGGGAATCGGGGGTGACGGCGCGGTTTTGGGGCTTGGGTCGTTCTCCGAGGATTTGTCGGGCGACTGGGGCCCCCGGGGTCCCAAGACGGTGTGGTGACGGACCGTGCGGTGATGCCCGTAGGAACTCCGTTGTCACCGCATGGTTTGTCACCGGATCTCTCTGGGAGCCCAAGAGTCAGGTCGCCAGCGGGGGCGCGAAAATGATGGTGCTTCGCGCGTTGCGGCCTGGGCAGGAGTGGCTGCCCTTCTTCCAGGATGCATCGCGAGGGCGCGGGGAGGCGATGATCGCGCCGCGGGGTGCGATGCGCGAGATCACGTGACAGGATGATTCGGAGTGGGCGTAGGAGGAGGAGGAGGAAGAATGGGAGGAAGAGAAGGAAGAGAGGGAGGATGAGGAGGGGAGGAGGAGGAGGAGGAGGAGGGGGAGAACGAGGAGGAGGGAAGAGGAGGCGGAGGAGGACGAGGAGGAGCAGGAGGAAGAGGAGCAGGAGGAGGATGAGGAGGAGGAGGGAGGATGAGGGGCAGGAGGAAAAGAGAGGACCAGTGTGAGTCCAAGACGCATCATCTGTGATGCAATATACCGTCGACTCAAATTTCCTTTCCATAGGTCCTTCAAGAATTTATGGCAATAGCTGGAAGCGCCCCCCCATTGGAAGACAACCGTCTGAGAATCCTCAGTCGTGCCAAAACACCATTCCTTTGACTTCAACGCCGCAGATCAGCCTTACTTTTGCCTCCTGACGATCTGGAATCCTGCCAGAACACCGTCCCTGGGACTTCCACACCGGAAATCAACTTGACTGTTGCGCCTTGCCAATCCTAAACCGTGCCAGAACACCATTCTTGGGACCTCGACCATAAGATTCTGCTGAAATTTGCAATTTTTTGAACGATAGAAAATAGCATCCATGTGCGCGGCGCTAAGGCGAAAGCCACATCTTGAGAACCAACCGCCCTCCAGCCGTGAAATTCTTGCACATGTGTGAGACGAATGTGCGCGGCGGTAATGCGAAAGCCAACGCCCTCCAGCCGTGAAGCTCGTTCACACTATTACAGACGAATGTGCGCGGTGGTGAGGCGAGAACCACATTTTGAAGACCACCCGCTCCCGCGTCGCCTTGTTTTGAAAGCCACCCGCTCTTGAGCTGAGAAACTCCTGCACACTTTTCAGACGAATATGCGCGTTGGCGAGGCGAGAGCCACATTTTGAAAACCACCCCCCCTTCAGCCGTGAACCTCTTGCAACTTTTTAATCCCAGGCTCATAAATGATGAGAAGTCTCAGGCGAAACGCCTGGCCCGCCCTACCGACACGTCTCGGGGTGCGACAAAGAGGATTTAGTTTTAATGAGAAGGGGTGGAGGAGGAGGAGGAGGAGGAGGACGAGGAGGAGTGGAGGTGGAGGATTAGGGAGAAGAGTAGAGTAAGCCCAGGGTGTGCGAACGATGCTGCAGCACACCCTCCTGTCCCAATTTCCCTAATTCTAAGTCCCCGCACGCAGTACTTCCCCTTACAACAGGCCGTGCCGCCCTAACAGGCGATCGCCCCAGGTGTCTGCACTGCAGGGAGCTCCGTTTTGAACAGATTCTGCCAAGCACTCTCTCTGCTGTAAGTGCCGTAAGAAACGGAAAGACGAAGAGTCTGAAAGTTCAAGGAATGGTCCAGGGAAAGTGCAATTTCAATTGACAGCCATATTTCATCCGTGTAGTGTGCCGTTGCACAGTTTCAAGGTGCGGCCATGCACTATGAGGAAGTATCCAGCTCGAGCCCCGTCCTAAACAAGAAAGCGCCAACACGGTCCAAGATGGGCCCAAGACGGTCCCAAGCCGTTCCAAGGATAACCTTTTGACAGACCCCCTCCGACATACATCCAGAGGCTCCGCGACGTTCCGGGAGCCCTCTGACGTGATCCATGATTTGTTCAGTTGGCTCCACGCCCGTCCGCAGAGCTGAGGGAACTCCCAACATAGCTCTCGGAAGCCCATCTCGGTGCTCCCTGGGACTCCCATCTTGGTGCTCCTTTGGGTCCCTCTCCGCTCAAATGCGTCTCGCTTTGCCCTCTGGGAGCCATCTTCGTCCTGACGATTCAGAATTCCAGAACTCTCCCCCAACCTAACGAGTTTCCGACATTTTGACGGATTTGGGTCCAGAGGGGGTTCTCTCTGGCCTCTCTTGTGTGGCCGTCTTCGGGCCATCTTCGAATAGTTCTGGAGACCCCTTCGGCCTTCCTCAGCCGACACGTCCCGCGGCGCTCTCAGACGGTCCCTCGCCCGCCCCCAGAACCTTGAGCCACCTGTCACTGCCGTGGTGCACCTGTGGCTACGCGTGCGAAGCGCGCGTGTTGCTGAATTGGCAGACCGGGTCTACGCGCCTCGCACAGCTTGTTCGAGACACTTCCCATGAGATCGCGCCTGTCTGCGTGGAGGGGCAACACTGGGCAATGGGGGTGCGGCGTGTCAGAATGCATGAGCTCCACATGATCACTTACAGGATCGCCGTAGTTCCCTGCTCACTCCTCTCTCTCTTCCTCCTCCTCCTCCTCCTCCTCCTCCTCCTCCTCCTCCTCCTCCTCCTCCTCCTCCTCCCCTTCTCGAGGCGCTTCTTTGAGGGGGTCGCTGAAGGGGCCCGCGATGGGCCCGCCCGCCGGTCGAGGCTGGTCCCGACGCGATGGGCCTGGTCGGGCAGCTGCCGAGGAGCCGCCTGCCCTGCACGGGCTGCCGGGAGGAGAGAGCCGGCAGCGGCAGGGGGCCGCTACCCCTCCCCCCTTTGTGGGCCTCCTGGGAGGCCCTCGCCGCCACCGCCTGATTCGCTTCGAAATTCTGGTCAGAGCTCGCCCCGGGAGAGGTCCGTGGTTTCTCCAGAAGCAGAGAGAGAGAGAGAGAGAGAGAGAAGGCCCCGAGATCTTGGCGTCGCACTTGTTTCGCGGCGGGCGATGTTTTGCCTCGTTTCGGGACCCGGGGCCCTCACGGATGGATCTGGGTCGAATAATACCGCAGAGAGAAGGGTCCAGGGTTTGGTCGACATTTTTTTCACGATGTTGCATTTTGTTCGCGACGTTGGATCTCAGGGGGTGGGGTCAGGGACAGAGAGAGAGAGAGAGAGGGAGAGAGGGAAAGAGAGAGAGAGGAGAGAGAGAGAGAGAGAGAGAGAGGAGAGGGCAAGCATGGCAGCAGGGAGAGTCGAGGAGGACGAGGGGGAAGAGTGGGAAGATAAAGGGGGGTAGAAGTCCGAAGTCAGGGGCGACGTTCGGGTGTGATAGGCTTAGGGGGGAACGCATCGGCCATTCATCGCCGACAGAGGCCTGATAGCCCGTCCCGCCCAGGAGCGTACGGATTCGCTATCGTGGGCCTATCGCCGATCTATCGGCGATAGTTCGCCGATTCCAGGTCGACATTCCTCCCGAAGCTGGTCCCCCCCTATTGTTGCACCCAAGAAGAGGGGGAGAGAATGATGGAGAGGAACCGACAAGCGGACCTATGACGTGGATCACTTCGCCTGCTAGGTAATCTGCGCCCCTGTGGCGCATTTTCTGCTCGTCTTCTGCGGCGTTAACGTTCGCTGATCGATTAGTCGCCTTTCGTTCCGCATGATCTCGCAACTGCGCTTCTGAAGCAATGCAGTTCTGCCATGATGACATTTGTGGTGAGCCAATCGAGGCGCGAAAGAAGTGTGCCATACGTGCTGCTGCTAGCCACATTTTCTTACACACGTGAGTCACGCGTGACTGCTACCATTTAGGTGCTGCGCCGGCAAAGTCCCGCTCAGTCGTTTCAGGCAGAACGGTCCAACCAAAGTACGTTTCCCAAAGTGCTCCTGGGTCCTGGGCACTTGCACCACAGCCAGTGTCATCCCTGCTTTTCACAGGAGAGGGTCACCAGCATGGGTTAGCAACAACCACGTGGTCTCTGAGCTGCAGGGTGAGGGTCCCAGGGGCCCGCAGCCGGCGACAAATTTCCAGGAGCCCTCTCCTCCAGGACCCGTGCCCCTGACGCCAGGGTGTTTGTCTCCTCGCCCTGCGAGGAGACTCTTCGGGGCCATCTTCGACAACGTCGACGACAGGGACCGCGGCGCCTGCGCCTTCCTCGGCGAGATCCTGCAGAGCTGGGACCCTGCCCCTGCTGCAGCGTCCAAGCGCGCTCAGTGGCCGTCCAGAGGGAAGGGGCAGGAAGAGGGGGAGAAGGGGGAGGAGTCATTCGCCAGAGAATCGCTCCTCCTGGCGAAAGTGGGGTTAAACGAGAAAGGTAGATTATGGGTCTCATGGCTCATGATGGAACCGTTGAGCTAGAATTCGGATGTACAGGAGGAAGGTCGAGGAGCAAGAAAAGAGAGAACGACTACGACGCGAACCCCTGTCCTTACTCTTTCCCATGCACGCGCGGAAGCCGCGTTCTCCTGGTTTGAGCCGCAGTAGTTGCGGGGCGGCGTCGACGGGCGGCGGCAGGCATAGAGAGCGAACGCGGAGAGAGCAATCACTACTCCCCCCGCGGCGGGCCGCGTAGACCCAATGCCACCAACCCAGCTCGGAGAGTACTGCGGTTTCCTGGAACCCCTCAGGGCACATTGGCCCCCCCCCCCTGCGCCAACCCCCAAAAGAAAAAGCGTTCTACAGCGCCGGAGCAGGGGTGCCGATCCCGCTGGACCTCTCAATGGGTAAGGTCGGAGCGGGCCGACGTACCCCACAGATAATTATTCATGCGCAATAAAAGACGAGGGAGTTCAGGTATAGGCGCTTTGTCCTGCTCTTCTCCCGCAGTGCCTTGGAAGCTGAGCCTCCATCAGCATTTGTTTCTTCACCTCGTGCATCTTGAGGTGCAGCTCCCATCATTGTCATCGTAGGTCTTCTACGACCGCCATTGTGTATTTTTGCTCCATTTCCATTTCCCAACATGCGTATGATCATCATACAGGTAATTACGATCCTAGTGGTCCTGGTACTGACCACGCTGCTGACCATCTCGTGTCGAGTAGCTGCTCGACGGACGACTCTCCATCTTCTGATCTTGTACTTGTGTTCGCCATGGTGGCACTTCCGCTTCAGCGATCCTCCGCTCCTCGGTCGGGCTGCTGCTCCTCGGCCTCGACACCTTCGTCTGCGTGCTCTGCCAGTGCACCAGCCGCGCTCCCTCGCGCAAGAAACGTCCATCAGAGTCGGCAGCCAGGGAGCGCCCATCGGAGGCGGCAGCCATCGTGGACCCCTGCGCGGGCGGCGCGGGAGGAGCAACGGAGCAGGTCATAACGCAATTAGGAGTAACAGGTGCGGGAGCAACAACTGAGTCGCTACCCCCAGTCATCCTCGACTCGTCTCTCTCTAGTTCTGTCGAGGCCCTTGCTGGAGTCCCTTCGACTGAGTCAGGAATATGCTCCGCAATGGGCTCGCTTGGATTCGACGAAGGGCTCGGGACACCGGTCGGTTGGATTGGGCGATTCCATTGCCATATCTTCCGTCCCAGTATGCTGTGTCGGACGACTTGCAGGGATCCCATCACCAGGTAAGCCGATATTAGGGATGCCGTTGTCTCCGTGTAAGTGCAACATGCCGACAGCAATTGTCACATGCTGCTGTCCATGTTTCTCAATCAGGCCGGTCTATATAACTTTGCCTTGATCTGGTTGTGAAAGTCTGCCATCGCATTCAGGATGGGCCAAAGGGTCCATGCGTATTTTGATCTTGAGGCTGAGCCCTAATCCCGCGATTACCGTCTCCAACAGATTGGATGTCCGGATGGTGTGCGTAATATTTTGGTCAAGTTGATCAGAGTCTATGTTCATTTGTTGCGGGCAATGGTCAACCTTGTTTCCAGCATAACTTGCTCTCCATCGCTCCTGACTTTGTAGGAGTGACTGTATACTAGATGGATGTACAACGAGTCGTCTTTGAATGACATATTCCACCATATGTTCACGCATTACGTTCATCACGCGAACGAGTCTGTGATCTAACAATTCAGGTTAGACGTTCTTGTCCCAAAAGATCAGCCAGAAGTTTGGCGATTCTGGCTACAGTGTATGCTTGGTCAACGTCGCCGTCAGGAGTTGGTTCAATGATCGTGTATTGGTTCATGAATTTAGTTGCAGCATTCACTATCTCGCTCCCCGATGTCGCCACCAAAATTGCCGCGTCTGAACTGTCCGCCAAGTTGACACCATCTTTGGCAAACATCTGGACGCCTGGGCGATCCAGAAATGGTGCGACGGCTTATATTCTCGAAGAAACGAGCAATTACCTCCGAGGATATCTTGGTCTTCGAAAAATGAAATTCCACTCCTTCGTCAAACATTCCACGGATATTTGGCGATGTTCTCAAGAGCAATGATTACGGGCCAGCCTCAAGTTAGATCTCAAGCATGTCCGAGCACGCGTGATCGATGGTGTAGAAATTAGGGCGGTTCGGGCCAAGGCCCATCAATCGATCATGCCTCTCTCTCGCAGCTCTCGGAAAGGGCTGCGGGCAAATGGTCTAGGGCCTTTGCGTTGAGAATTGCGCGTTCCATGAGAAAGTGCGTGTTACGATCGTACCTCGTGTGTTTCGTGTTGGCTGCGTAGTCATTTGCCAGCCATTTTGCCGTTTGAGGATTCATACCATCCGCAGTGAGCTTGTCTTCCCGCAGTGGCAGCGAATACCAATATAGAAATGTCCCAAACACTCCTGCACCGGATCCGCATGAGCTTCAAGACGCAACGAATATGTCACGAATTTCAGTGCCAGGAGCCCACGACGGCGTACGCGTACGCCTACGACGGCACCAGCGCCAGCGCCTACACAAGCACCGGCGCCAGCACCGCCAGCACCAAGTGCGCTGTCACAAGAACCAGCGCCTTCACCAGCACCGACCCCAGCACCGACGCCAGCACCAGCATCATACGCCAGCGCCGACGACAGCACCTACGCCAGCATCAACTCCTGCACATACGCCGGCACCAACGCCAGCGCCTACATCAGCGCCGACGCCAGCACCGACGCCAGCACCAACGCCGGCGCCTACGCCGGCATCAATGCCGGCACCCTCACCAGTACCGACGCCAACACCGACGCCAGCACAACCGCTGGCGCCTATGCCAACATCGACGCCATCACCGACGCCAGATTCAGTGATTGCGCCTACGCCGGCTCCAACGCCTGTGCCTGCACCAGCACCGACGCCAACACTGACGCAAGCACAAACGCTTGCGCCTGTGCCAGTTCCAACACCAGCACCTACACCAGCACCGAGGCTAGCAATGACGCCCGCACCTACGCCGGCGCCTACGCCAGCGCCGACGCCAGCACAGACGCCAGCATGAACGACGGAGCCTACGCCGGCACCAACGCAAGCGCTTCCACCAGCGCCGACGCCAGCACCGTCGCCAGCACTAACGCCGGCGCCTACGTTGGCACCAACGCCAGCGCCTACCCCAGCACCGATGCCAGCACCGACTCCACCACCATAGCGGGCGCCTACGCCGGCACCGACGCCATCGCCGACGCCAGCATCAACCCTTGCGCCTCTGCCGGCACCAACGCCGTCGCCTACGCCAGCGCCGACGTCGGCACCAATGCCAGCACCAACGCCGGCGTCTACGCTGGCACCAACGCCAGCGCCTACACCAGCACCGACGCCACTACCGACGCCTGCATGAACACTGGCGCCTACGCTAGCGCCGACGCCAGCACCGACGCCAGCACCGACGCCAGCACCTACGCCGGCACCAACGCCAGCGCCTACACCTGCGCCGACGCCAGCACCGACGCCAGCACCAACTTGGCGCCCACGCCGGCTCCAACTCATGTTCCGACTCCACCCCCGACGCCGGCTCCGACTCCAGCTCCGACACTGCCGTCACTCACAACCACGGCGGCTCCGATTCCAGCTGAAGTACCCGTTTCGCCCGCTTTGCCAACACCTGCTCCGACACCAATTCCGACGCCAGCACCGCTTCCGTCACCAGTTCCGACCCCATTGCCGCCGCCCATTACATCTCCAACCCCATATCCGACTTCTGTTCTGGCTACCAATTCCGCTCCTACCCCAATCACGACTCGGGTTTCTGATTCGGATATCAAGCCCACGTCTAGGGAGGCGACCGTTTAGATTGCCACGACGATCCTGCCGGCATCGACTCCAGCTCCAACCCCAGCGTACTCGCCACACGACCGGAACAACGACAGGCGAGCTTTTCCACCTCCCAGGTCGTGATCTGGAACATCACCGCAAAAGGCATTGCGTCTACATCTCCATCTGAACAGCCTTATGCATGCCGCGAGGGCCTGGCGAGGAGTTTCATGGGCGGCCAGCGCTCTTCGCCTTCCCCTTGTTTCTTCTCTGCTCCCAGCTTTGCCCTCCTTCCGTAGTTTTTTTTCAGGCCGCCCAACACACAGGTGTTCGCGCCCTGTTGGTCCCGCCCCTGCTCGGCAGGGTTCGGGCCGGCATTGCCACGCACACCCTGCAGCAACCAACGCAAGTTCCTGGACTGTGTCTTCCCTGCTCGCCTTGTCCTGCCCCTCCCCGTCCTCCCCTCCTTCCTCCACCTTTGTTTCGCTCGTGCTCGCGAGGGTAATTGTGCGGGTGCCGTCTACCTCCGTCGGCCTACGCACGCGCGAGTTTTTGTCAGGGCGTGCTCTCCCTCCTCCTCCTCGTCCTCCTCTTCCTCCTCCTCCTCCTCCTACTTCCGCATTTGCGGGCCGTGATTCGTGACATTTTCGTTGCGTGTTACCACCTTTGCGGGCCGCGTTCTCAATTTTGGGTGCACCGGCCTTTCCTCGATTTTAGGCTCGTCCCCGTCGAAGCTTGCTCTGGCTTGTGCGCTTGGCTGTCAGCGTAAATGTTTGCCCCCGGCACTGCCTGTCCAGCATGCTCGGCACAGGACCTCGGGGTCCACCTCGTGGGCACGGTGAGGGAGCCGTAGGATCGGTTAGAGTGTGAGCTCAGCTTCGGCCGCCTTGGCGGCGTCTTGCGGAAAAGACGATGTAGTTCTTGGGGGCGGGGGAACAATTGCCACCCTTCTTTTGGCTCAGTTACGCTGTCTTGTACATGTGCCCAAATGAACGCACATAGTGGTGGGCATTTCATCGGTGCTCTGATGGGTCCAGGTGTTCCCACACTACAGGCCACCATTGCGATACTTTGATATTGGCAGCCCTCCAAATATTGCACGCAATGAACTTCCTCTTGAGCGGTTCCGTGATACGGAAATGCGGCTCGTATCTGAAATAACGACTTGTCTTTTTTGAGGTTCTCGACGAACCATTGTCTCTGATGCTTCTCGTGCAGATTCAGGTTAGTGTGCGCAGTCTTTGAAGACTGCTTTTCCTTTAGACGCTTGATTGGCGGATTCAAGTCGCTCTGATTCGGATGGGCTCCAGCTGGGCCCGCGACCAACCTTAATGCGTTTCGTGTTTGTTGTGAAGTATAAATGTTCTCCATCGTCGCCCTGTCGTGGTAATCGCGGAGGTTCGGGCGTCGTTCCACCATCGCGTTGCAGTGGGGGCATTTCTCCATGCTGGCGCGGAAATCGTGCAATCGCATACAAATATTTCTGTCATTTGTCCACGGACGCTAATTTTGAGAGCCATCGAAATTGATGGCGAACGTTTTATCTGATTGTAGATGAGCTTTGATGTTATATGCGTAACAATCGGTTTCCTTTTGTAGCCAATGGTCGTCGTGCATTTTGTGCCAGGTCGCGGAGAATGGGGCGTCTTCGTCGTTACCTGTGCGGGTGCAGAGAGCAATCTCGTCAATGTCCGTCCAATGTGGAATCTCGTCAACGTCCATCGGGAGTTTGCTTTCATAGGAATTTTTCTCATGGAAGAGCATGATGCCATCCCGTTCCTTTCTGTGCAGTCGGCGAACAGTTTTGAGTTCCCCGGCAAGGGGTGAATCAAGGACTCCGTTCTTCTGATATCCTGCTTTTTCACGGCGGAAGCTTGCAATCAGCAGCTCCGTCTCGGAACTGGTTGGCTGCCCCGACTGGCTGAGCCAGTCGGGGATCGATTGGGCAATTTCAGAGTGCATCTCATCGGCGGCGATAGGAAGGAACCTAGTGACGTTGTAGTCGGCAATTCAACAAACCATTGCTCCCATTCCAGTATGCATATTTTCCCATTCGCGTCCTTGCAGTGACGTGTAACAAAATGCCATGTTTCTGGGACATGTTGTGATAATCGAATGGTACATGCTTCCGTTCTATATCAATTTTCGGGACATTGTGTCCTTGGTTGGCTCTGGTCAGCATGGGCCATAGCAGCGCCCATGATGGAAGCATATAAGTAATTCCAGAGTTAGCGATAATGTTGGCCTTGTCGTATCCTGTGTTTTCTTGTGCGGCTCCCAGGGTTAGAACGGCGTCATGAAGAAGTGTCGACAATGCGTGCGTTGCTAGCGGGAGCGTGCATTAGTTGTCTCTATCCTTTGCCGAACAGCCCAGGAGCTTTGGCACTATCCTCCAGAATTCGTGATGACGCATGTGGAGTGTCGCAGTATGTATGTTACGTGTTCGCCTATTAATTTAGTTTCCTCTTCGTTTCTCTCACTCCTTTGAACCCCAAAATTTTACCACCGCCTCCGCGTGCAATTGCGCGTTGGGACATTCCGATTTCAATCCGCTCGAGCTTCTCCAATATGTATTTTTATCCATTATCGAAGATCTCGTGTGACCCTCATTCGGCATTGGTGTATCGCGCCGACTGTGAGTGGCCCTCTGATGGAAGGTTCTTCGACATAGTGAAGATCGGGCCCTCGTGAAATTGCTCCGCGGTGTGCAGGGGCTGGAACGAAGGGAACCGAAGAGCCAACATGCATGCTGCAACTGGCCCCGAGGCATGTGCCCACTCCATTCGGCATTTCATGTGACCGGGTTTTCGTGTAGTTCTGTCATCACCCCTGAACACCTTTCCTTTCTCCCGCTCCAGGTTGCGCGCCCCTTTTCCGTCGCGGCCGTCGCGAAGTATGTGTTCTGGGGGCGGTCGTCAGCATCGTCGTCGCTTCCCACCCATGACGGGCGCGTCTTCTCGGGGGGCGGCGGGCAGGTGCCAGGGCAGACGTGCCCCAAGACCCTAGTAGCGGATAACAGGTCTGCACACTTGTCGTTGTCGTGCATGGTCGCATCGGGGTCCGCGAGTTCGGGGGCTGGCAACACCGACGTTGCCTCGCTGACAGCGGGCGGTCCACCGACAGTTGAGACGGTGGCAGGAACTCCCGCATCGGCGACCACGCGGACAGGTGCATTCCCCGGGTCCGAGGCCCCCATGTCTACATCATGTGTCCTGGGAGTTGCGCAGGGTTCAAATTCGAGTCCATCTGGGGAGATTCTAAGTCCAGCGATGAATTTGTTCTCGAGAACCGCATGTCACTGACTTGGAGCATTTTCCTGCATATAAATCACGACTTCCGCGGGTCTCCAACCCAGTCCGACAGTTTCGATTTGTGTGACCTTTTTGTCCACGCCCGCGCCATGTCGATCATTGTTTTGTCGCTGTCCGTCCTGCGGAGCCGAAGGCCGGCCGCATTTGGCATGGCGTTGTTTGATCGGTCAATGGAACAAGAGGAAATCGCAAGTTCCATATAGACGAATGATTTCAGGATAGGGCGGGCTACCTCGGGCGCATTCGGATCATGGTTACACTTATCGCGACCATCGGCTATCGAACCTACTGAGTGAGGTGCGCGCCCGTTCCATAGGTCGAACAAGTGCACCGCCCCCGGGCCCGCTCCGAGTCGGAGCCCCCTGCCGGCTGAGCCAGCGGAAGCGCTATTACGGACGGGATGCATTGGATCGGGCGTGCCGTTTTTGTGGGTTTCCGTCGCGTTTGGAGGTTGCGTTGGATTCCCATTGCCTGGGGGTGGCGCCTTAAATGATAGCCCCGTCGACATTGCGGCTTGTGCTGTCTGAGGGAGGGCCCCAGACTCTGCGGGGGGTCTCGCTATGTCGAAACTCACGTCCTTTCCCTGAGCTGCGATTTTGTTTGCTCTTTCTCTTCCTTTGATTTCGTGTATTTTCTTTTGTGTTTCCGATGTGCTAGCGTCGGCTGCCCTTTCTCTTGCTCGAATATTTTGTTCCAGTCGGTGCTCTGCGTCATTATCTTTTGTGCTTCCGCTATCTCAGCATCGGCTGCCCCTTCTCTTTCTTCGAACTCTATAGTCAGTTCGGCGTTTTGCGCCATCTTTTTCGTCAGCGTCCGAAAGAGCACCTACTTCAATAAACGAATATGTAGGCAGTTTCTGGCATTCTTTGGTCCTCTCCACCTCGCCAGCCAGCCGAGCCAGAGGTCGTCGGGTTGGGCGCGGGCCCATGCGAAACATTATCATCATCCTTGGCAGCGCCGGCATTGTCCCAAAATTCGGTTTCTGCGATGCGGGGCAGCGCGCCCCAGATCCATGCTCCTCATTTGCTATCGCGAGGCGCAGGGCGCGCTTGTCCTTGATCGTCGTCGGCGGGCCCATCGCAACAGGAGGGTGAAGCTTACGGACGGCGCGCTGATTTCCACGCAGTCTGATTCATACTATCTCGCGCTCTGGGCCTGGAACGATCTGAGTGGTTGTTCGAACAGTTCTTTGTTCGAGTCTGGTCCCAGCCCTGGTGCCCACGCTGCCCGCGCAGCGCGAACCGCGTCGCATTATTCCTGCCTCCGCTCTCGTTCGAGCTTAAAGTCTGTTTCCATTGCCTCTCCGGGGGGGGCCAGGTGCCGGAGTAGCGCCCATGCCGGGCCTGAGTCGTGCAGCGCGGCAGGGGTCCACGCGTGGGGGCGTAATTCCATTAGTGCAGCCTGTCTTGCACCTGCGTGGCGCGCCCGCAGCTTTGCGCCCGGGCTTTTGATGGACTTCGCATGTTCTGGCGGGCTGGAGAAGATGATCTTCGTTGTCCACCATATTCCATCCGCGAAGATTTCCCCCGCCATTGCGTGGTCCAGATGCTGGCCAGGGGGGTCGTGGATCTCGTAGCAACTGTCGACCCCTGCGCGGTTTCGCAGGATCCCGCCGCCGCGTGGATCGCAGGAGCATGTGGCCTTCGACAATGGTTCCAACAGTGTGAACAGGTGTCCCATGCGCGAAATGCCGCCAGTCTTTGTCTCGGACCTCTTTCTGCTTAGCATCTGCGACGAAGAAGGGGGGGGCCATTCTCGCGCAGCAGCGTTTGTCGAGGAAGCTTTTCACAGCGGCGCTGGACCAGCCCAATCTGCCCGTGCATGAGGCATCATCGACTCCAGCCTTGCGATCTCTCTTGAGAGCCAACATCTGAACCTAGAGTGGTACTATGTAATCCAGTTCGGGCTTCGGAGTCTTCCGTTTTGCGCGGCTTAGCAACTACTTGGCCAGGGTGCTTTAGTTGAGGTCGGTTGTCTCAGTGTGCGCATATTCTCTGGAGTCGTAACTGAATCAACATAGGCCCCCTCGGCTCAGGTTCACTGAATCCCTCATTTGTGCGTCATAGGATTCCCTTGGCCAGCAATTCGTGTTGCTGCGCGGGTGATCTCGCTTTCGCGCTTCTGTGGCCGCGGGGGCCCATCGTGCCAAGCCGTCCGTTGCCATCTCTGACGTGGCGGCCAATCGTAAATGTAGTCATCGCTACTGACTTGTTTCGGGTTGATCCCTTATGGCAGGTACCGTGGCCATCCTTTCAGCTTCCGATTGGTTGCCAAGAGAAACATATGTCATGTTTAGTCGGCGTTGGAGGCGGACATCATCCTCGACCGCCTCTGCCCGTGTCTCTGGCCCTTCCGCGGGGGAATTCGTGCCCCAATCGGCCTGGCGATCAGTTCCCACTGTTCTATTTCCGCGTTCATCGTTCCCATCTCCCGGCAGGGAGATCGTGTCCGATCCAGTATCTCTTGCCATGGTTGAGTGCTCGGCAGACTCGGCCGGTGCTGTACCCGCGTGCTCCATCCACGCGCTGTCCACAGCGTGTCTCATTGCCACGTCATTCCGGCAGTGGCAGCGCTCTACGCCAGCGGCAGGCATGTCCGGGATTAGCACTTGAGTCAGTCTTGCGAGGAAAGGTAAATGTTCTTTCTTGTCCAGAACCCATGTTTTCTCTTTTGCCAAGTTTTCCCGAAACTCAGTCGATAAATGCGATATTTCCACGCCGGGGACATACGGGAATTCCCCATCTCGCAATGTATCCGAAAAGGGCCTGGCGGTGAGGGTAGAAACGGGAATCTGTGCTCTCGTTTCACTTCAATCCGCCCAGTCTATGCCAGGTCGCTTCTTTGCGCAGTCCAGGTTGTGGCTGCCCGCCCACGGCAGCGGAGCCACCGAGGAGCTGTGCGTAGAAGTAGGCGGCGAGTCTACTTGTCTTCGGGATGTAGTCTGCGAGCTTACGGGGCGCCGTCATCTGTTCCCCTTCGGGGCTCACGCATGTTTCACCTCGATCATAGAAGTGGCGATTGGCGTTGGGGTGGATGTCTGAGTCCCACGCACAGAACAGCTGCGTCCAAGACGACAATATTTGGGTATACTTTGGCAGCCCAGCATCGTTCGATTAATCGAGTCACCTCGCTGCGAATCAGCGTGGAAATATCACCCCAAAGAGGGCCAGGATCGGTCAGTCCGCCCCCTGACTTCAACATGTGCTGTCACCGCCCACATGGCAAATTTGCGCGATGTTTAGCGGTATGCGGACAACCGCTTCATCGACGACAAGCCCCGCATCTTTCAGCGTCTGTGCTGCGAGTCGTGCAAACAGAGATTTGCTAGCTTTCTGCGCCAGCAATCGACCCTGCATTGCCATCCGACACGTCGTTCAGGTTTCAGAAAGCATGGGCCTCATTGTGATTGTCTTACTCGTCAAAGAATGATATCATCTCCATTGTCAGCCATTCGGAGTTGCGGATCTGCCCTCTTATGCAGTTGCCCGCCCAGAAAAAAAACAATACAAAGTGCTCGCGGGGCTCACGAGCATGACCGAAGATTTTGCCCCAACGTGTGCTTCGTATGCTTTTTGACAGGGATGGGGTGGGTGTTGGCATTAGTCCTGGTTGGCTGCCGGTTGCCTGGGGGAGGGGGTTTTCCACTAACAGGGAACAATGATAAACCTTTCCCCGAATTGGAAGACTGGGGATAGTTGAAGAACGGCTCTAAGCCACCTCCGCCCAGAGGGCTGGTGGGATTTGTGTCTCCCTCGGTCCTTATACCCTCGGAGAGGGACCAGGTAGGGGGCACGGAAAGGGCTCGGAGGCGACGCGCGGCAGGTCAGCGTGGCTGCACGGCGATGCGGCCGCGAGTCGTGGCCGAGGCGATGTGCGCGGCGAGGTGCGGCGGTGGACGGCAGGGGAGCACGGGTGGGAGGCGAGGCGAGGGCGCGGAGGTCGAGGCGAGGCGGCGCCCTGCGCGTGGGCACGGGCACGGGCGCCGACGGCCCCAGACATGCTCGTACGGCTGGGCGCGGGCGGGTCGTGGCTTGCGCTCCTCGCGAGCCCGAGCTGCAGGCGGAGAGGCGGGCGGAGGGGGCCAACCGTGGAGTCTGGGGGACGAAGAGAAGGTCTTTGGCCGTCCTCGCCGTCCGGAAAGGGTCTCGCGCGGCCCCGCAGCCGCCAACAAGGAACGATTCGGGCTGAAACGCCGGCGTCGAGGAAAGTGTTGGGGCTTTCAGGGGCCACGTGCCGAAAACATCCAGACTTCGGATGAGTGTGGCTTGATTCTTCGGTCGCCGTCTCTGCCCGCTCCCCTTCCTCCCCCCCGTGCGCCCCGCCTCCTTCCTCTCTGTCCCCTATCCTCTCTACCCCTCACCTCCCTCTTCGTCCTTCCTCTCTCGCGTGCTCCTGCCTCTCCTGTGTGAGTGATGGCAAGCATAATCATGGTGGTTTCTGTAAGGATGCTGATGATAATGGTGGTGGTGATGCTGCTGATGATGATGATGATCATGACGATGCTGTTGATGATGAAGAATATGATGATGCTGCTGATCATGATGATGATGGGGATGATCACTACGATGATGGGGATGATGATGATGATGCTGCTGCTGCTGATGATGATAAGGATGATGATGATGGTGGGGATGATGATGATGATGATGATGATGATGATGATGATGATGATGATGATGATGATGATGATGATGATGCTGATGATGCTGATTATGATGATGATGACGATGATGATGATGACGATGATGATGATGATGATGATGATGATGATGATGGTGGTGGTGGTGGTGGTGATGATGATGATGTTGTTGGCGGTTGTGGTGATGACGACGACAAGGAGCATGATGATTGTGGTGGTGGTGGTGGTGGTGGTAGTGGTGATGATGATGATGATGCTGATGCTGATCATGATGATCATGATGATTATGTTGGCGACAAGGAAGATGATGATGAGGATGCTGAAGAAATTGTTGGTGATGATTATTGTGAAGACTGTCGTGATGAGTGTAGTTTGGTCGACGAGTCGACAATGCCAATGATCGATCAGTCATCATAGGGGCGTCTTCCAATCGAGAACATCGCGTTTCAATTGCAATGCAGCTCATTGCGAAGCGCATACCTCGACGAGAGTACATGTTGTTCTCCAACTTTTCTCCTTTCGTCCTTTCAATATTGCCCCTCACCTCGTCCGGGGACAGGACCGGCGGAAGAGCTTCTCCAAAAAGTGGTTGCAGGAGGCCGCCTCCAAGTTCTCGATGCCCAAGGGCGCCAACCCTGAGCGAGACGAGGCCAGCGGATGGGGGGCGCATGACGACGGCGCGCCTATGTAGAGGGGGTTGGGGGAGGGGGAGGGGGCGGGCCTGAGAAGGCCTCCGCCTTCTGAGAAGCTGTCTGATCCTTTCCCCAAACCGCAGGGCGCCGTTCAGCATGCGCGGGGGCTTCCGAAATGCCTGCCCCCTCTCACTCCCCCCCTTGGCGCGACGCCGACACGCGGAGGAGGAGGAGGAGGAGGAGGAGGAGGAAAAGGAAAAGGAGGAGGAAGGGGGAGGGGGAAGAGGAGGAGGAAGGAGGACAAGGGCGAGGAGGAGGAGGAGGCGGAGGAGGAGGAGGAGGAGGCGGGCGAGGAGGAGGAGGAGGGCGAGGAGGGGGAGAAAGGGGAGGAGTAGGAGAAGTAGGAGGAGGGGGAGGAGGAGGAGGAGGAGGAGGAGGAGGAGGAGGAGGAGGAGGAGGACCAGGAGGAGGAGGAGGAGGAGGAGGAGGAGGAGGCAAGGGCAAAGGCAAAGGCAAAGCTCAAGTTCACGCGGTCTGGTGCTTTCGCACAGCCCGTTCAGGACGTCGGGGAAGGGACAAGGGGGGAAAGGGGGGGCGGGAAAGGAAAAGAGAGCGCAGACCCAGCCGCTGCGCTTAGCCTTTTCCTGCTTCCCCGGCCACAGTCGCTGCCATGTGGCTGAGGACCGTACCGACCTTCTGGTCGATGTCCCTGACACGGCGCACTGTGGCCGCTGGGAGCGCGTGGCCTTCCAGGCCGCGCTCGGCAGCGGTGTCAGCGTCCGCGTTAGCCTGCAGCCGTGCCTCGGCCCAGCAGGCTTGCTGGCGGGCGCGTCGAAGCCGGCGCTCGGCCTTCGCTGGCTCCAGGTCGTCGGTGTGGCTCGGGACCCAGACGACGTACCACTTGTCCAGGGCTAGGACGGCGAGCCGTGCGATCCGGAGCCAGAGGTCAGATGCCTCTCCAGCTGCGCAGTCTGCCACAGCACTTCGAAGACGGCGCAAGCCTCGGACCACTGCTTCGTTGCCCACCAGCAGCAGCACACCCTGCTCGGCCAGGTCCGCGTGCTGCAGTGCAAAAAAGACAGCATCGGTGGCCACCAGTCCGGCGAGCCGCGGGCGGTTCGGCCGCTGCCACCATGCGTCGGGGCGCCCTCTTGGCCCCGGGACATGCCCGACAGGCAAGCGAATTGCTTCCGCGGGCACGAGGCCGCGGCAGAGGAAGGCGGCTGGGGCGCATTGCACGCAACGATCGGCGACTTCTGCGTCAGTCTAGCCGCCGCGCGCTCTGCCTGCCGCGCCGGACAGGCGAAGGAGGGGGAGGAGGAGGAGGAGGAGGAGGAGGAGGAGGAGGAGGAGGACGACGAAGTGGAGGAGGAGAGGGAGGAGGAGGAGAGGGAGGAGTGGGAGGAGGATGAGGAAGAGGAGGAGGAGGAGGAGGAGGAGGAGGAGGAGGAGGGGAGGAGGAGGGAGGAGGAGGAGGACGTGGAGGTGGAGGTGGAGGTGTGGAGGCGGAGGCGGAGGCGGAGGCGGAGGCGGAGGAGGAGGAGGAGGGAGGAGGCGGAGGCGGAGGCGGAGGCGGAGGAGGAGGAGGAGGAGGAGGAGGAGGAGGAGAGGAGGAGAGGGAGGAGAGGGAGGAGAGAGAGGAGAGGGAGGAGAGGGAGGAGAGGGAGGAGAGGGAGGAGAGGGAGGGGGAGGGGGAGGAGGAGGAGGAGGATGAGGAGGAGGAGGAGGAGGATGAGGAGAGAACCAGGAGGAGGAGGAGGAGGAGGAGGAGGAGGAGGACAAATCTAAACCCAAGACCCATCAACGATGTTGCAGTAAACCCTCCTTCCAGGCTCTTCCTTCATAGGCCACTACAAAGGTTTTGTTCCACCGAGGGAAATAGTCATTACTAACCCTCTTGTCGCCTACCTCTACAGCCCTCCACTCTTTGCAGAGTGTAGGTAGAGCATGGATCATGCGGAGGGATTGTCTCCGCAGCTGCGATAGTTACTCAAACAAAATCGCGCGCGCCGGCCAGCCAGGCGGGCCCGCCTCACGCGCGCGCATACGGATACATCATAAGTACATTCCTTAGTGTAGGTCTGCTTAACCAGGAAGGGTCTGGTTTGGTTCGGTTCGGTTCGGTTCCGAAGTGCGTCCGGTTCGGTTCGGTTCGGTTCGGTGTCGGAATTCTTTGGTTCGGTTCGGGTCGGTTTGTCGGTGTGAGGAGTGCCGTCTGGTTCGGCCCGGTTCGCAATGCGTTTTGCTCCAGTTCCGCCCAGTTCGCCACGGAGAAGGGGGGAGGAACAGGACAAGGATCGGTGAGCAGGACAAGGAGGCGAACGGCGACGTGGCGAGCAGGCGCCGCGCCCTTCGCTGCCGCTCCAAGGGAAGCGTGGGCGGGAACGGAGAGGACGAGACGGAGGAAGGAGCAGGAGGAGGAGGAGGAGGAGGAGGAGGTGGAGGAGGAGGAGGAGGAGGAGGAGGAAGAGGAGGAGGAGGAAGGAGGAACGCCCCCGGGACTTGCAAACTGGCTTCCAGGACTTGCAAAGTGGCTTTTGGAAGGTGCAAAATGGCATTTGGGACTTGCAAAACGGCTTCCAGGACTTGCTACATGGCCTCGGGGACTTGCAAACTCGCGTCCGGGACTTGCAAAGTGCGTCGGGGATTTGCAAAATCAGGGCCAGGACTCCGGGTACCTGCGAACAGGCTTTGGGGGACTTGCAAAATCAGGGCCCCGGGGAACCTCCAGGGACTTGCAACGAGCTTCGAGGATTTGCAAGCGGCGTCTGGGACTTGCGAGCGGCCTCCGAGGATTTTGCAAAACTGGGGACTTGCAAAATCAACGCCATGGGGGGCCTCCAGGGGCTTGCACAATCGGGGCCTCTTGGGGTCTCCGGGGACTTGCAAAATCGATGCCCCGGGGGTTCTCGGGGGGCTTGCAGAATCGGG
>CAUYUJ010001425.1:130901-165901 GCA_963575745.1 Prorocentrum cordatum | reverse complement strand
ACGTAAAACAAATGTGTGTATATACACATATTTAGATATGGGTACATGGAAGGGCGCTTTCTGTGGCAACTTTGGGGGGGAGGTCGAATCCTCCGAAAGAGCGTGTTCTACCGCTGCTGGCGGAAAACCGGGGGGGGTCACTACCGGTTCGAACCCCTTCCCCCCCACCCACCCCCCTCCGGAAAACTTGGGGGGTCACTACCGGTTCGAACCCCCCCCTCTCGAAAACCGGAAAGCCGGGGGGGGGTCACTACCGGTTCGAAGCCCCCCCCACTCCCCCCTTTTCCGGAAAACCGACCGATGGGGGGGGCGGACAGTGGTGGGGACGGTGGTGGTGGGGACAGTGGTAAGGGGACAGCGGGACAGTGGTGGGGACAGTGGGACAGTAGTGGGGACTGTAGTGGCGGGGACAGTGGTGAGGACAATGGTCGGAACAGTGGGGACAGTGGACAGTGGTGGGGACGGTGGTGGTGGGGACAGTGGTGTGGGGACAGGCGGGGGTGGAAACAGTGGGACAGTGGAGGGTATAGTGGTGGTGGGGACAGTGGTGAAGGCGGTGGCGAGGACGGCGGTGGGACAATGGGACAGAGGTACAGTGGGGACAGTGGTGTGGACAGTGGGGACAGTGGTGGGAACAGTGGGACAGCTCAGTGGGACAGCGGAGGAGTCAGTGGGACAGTGGGGACAGTGGGGATAGTCGGGCAGTGGTTGGGGCCGTGGAGAAACTGGGGAGAGTGGAGCCGTGGTGGGAACAGTGGTGGGGACAGTGTGGACAGTGCTACAGTGGTGGGAGCACTGGTGGGGACAGTAGAGACGGTGGTGGAACCGGTAGTGACCCCCCCTCCTGTTTGCGATGGGGGGGGGTTCGAACTGGTATTGACCCCCCCCGGTTTTCGAGGAGGGGGGGGGGGAGGAGGGGTTAGGGGAGTGGGGGGCTTTGCCGGGGGAGGGGATGGGGGAGGGGGGGGGGGGGGTCCAGCAGGGAAGGGGGGGGAATTTTCGGAGGGGGGGGGAACCCCCGGTTCCGGAGGAAAAAGGTGGCAATTTTCCACAGTAGAGCGGCGGTGGACCACGCACTCTCAATCCTCCACGTCCCCACCTCCAAGGCCCCCCCTGGGCAGGGGGAGCGGCCAATCATCTCACACGCCTTCTCACTCCTTGCAGGCGGGGGTTGGCGGATTAATCGCTGGGAAGATGCAAGGCAGGTAGTTTCTTTCCAAGACGGGGTTTTCGCCTGAATGCCAGGCCCGTAGGTTATTGGTCTTTCAAGGAGGCGCCCCTTTTAGTGCAAGTATTGCTTATGAGGAGGGGGCTTTGAGGTTGTATTGCAGCATCGTTGATTCATATTGAGTTTAGTGTGGCCTTCCTCCTCCTCATCCTTTTTCCTCCTTGTCCGCTTAAGGGTCCTCAGGAACTTCAAATCAAGCTTACGGGTTATCCTTTGAATTTCCAAAGGAATATTTGGAACCCTCGGGAACCGAAAGGACTTTTCATACCCCGCGAAAAAAATGGAACGGGGCGCAGGGGCTGTGGCGTACGTTGTTAGTGTGTGTGTGTGTGTGTGTGTGTGAGTGTGTGCAGTGTGTGGGTGTGTGTTTGTGTGTGAACGTGTGTGTGTGTGTGTGTATGTGTGTGTGTGTGTCTGTGTGTGTGTGTGTGTGTGTGTGTGTGTGTGTGCGTGCGTGCGTGCGTGCGTGCGTGCGTGCGTGCGTGCGTGCGTGCGTGCGTGCGTGCTTGCGCGCGCGAGTATGTGTGTGTGTGTGTGTGTGTTTGTTTTTGGGGAAGGTGTGTGTGTGTGGGTCGCTGGGTCAAACGTTGCCGTAGGCATCATGATCAAGAGTTGACGTCTGACAGCATGCGCGCGGGGCAAACTGATGCGAAGTCTTTTTTTTTGTCTCTTTCAGGCGTGGCCATTTTCCCATCTGCGAGGCTGCTGCAGTCTCACATTGCATAGGCTGGTTGGCTGCTGCCCCTCCCTCTCCTCCTTCCCCTCCTCCCCTCTATCCTCGTTCTCCGCCTCCTCCTCCTTCCCCGCCACACGCGATTTTGCGAAGTGAGGGTGGATTGATGGTGACATGGCACACCCTGGCTATAAGCCCCTAGAAGAAGTCTGCGAGCTGGGGATTTCCCAAAGTGAAGGGTGTCCCCCATCGGCAGCACCTGCGTGACATCGGAGGACTGTCGAATGGAGACCCGCTCGTAGTCCTGGCATTTTGAATCCCTCCACTTCCCGCTTTCACTTTACACATTATGAATTCTACGCTCGTCCCTTCCCTGACTCTGCCTGGAAGACCCCCACTCGTTTCTTACATTCAGTATTAGACTAACGTGGTATTTCGTGCAGTTTTTGCAATCCGAGTGTTTTTGGTGTTTCAGAAGTTGTTCCTGCTGCAGCATGTGCCTCATTTTTGGATCGGCGCCTTGCTCCCGTCGTTCAGAATGGCGCTCTCGGCCCATAGTGCGCCATTTTTCTGGATCCAAATCCTTCCTCACCGTTGTCGCCCCCGTTTTTTCCCCTCCTCTGGTCTTTCTGCTCCTCCCGCTCCTTCCACTCCAGTTCTCTCCTGCTGCTATTCGTCCTCGTCCTCCGCTTCCACGTCCTCCTTCCTCATCATTCCTTTTTTTTTCCTTCTGTTCAGTTCCTCCACCTTATCACTTTGGTCCTCCTGCTCCTCCCGCTCCTTTGTACCAGTGCCACAGAGGGGTTCGGCCGTCTCTTGAAAACAGGCGGGTAGCAACCCGATCGTAACCCTTGCTGGACGCAGCTTGGGGAGAGATTCTTGCCGCTCGGTCTAGCCAGCCGAGTGCAGGGTCTGGCCCCCGGATCCACCTTGGAAGGGTTCTTTTCAACGGAGTTACTTCACGGGGGCTTCCTCACGTTCGGAGGTGAGGGGGGAGTAAAGTCCCGTCGTTGCTGTGGGTAGTACATTGTTTCGTTGGGCCGGCGGGCAAGTGGGTGTGGCGCTGGCGCCCGTGTTCTCTGGCTGGCCGCCACCAGAGAGCCCCACGCGGCTGTGGCGGCTCCGGGCTACGTGGGCCGCTGCTGTTCTCGGGCTCAGGCCTGAGGCTGCGCGGGCCAAATGCATGTGAATTCATGCAGGAATTCTGGGCACCCTTTACGGAGGTAGGCCGCGCGCTTCGTGCGCGACCCGTTCGGGTGTTTTGTGCCGGGCAACGTCCGCCCGCCGCTCCTTCGATTCCACTTCGTGTTGTTGCTGTTCGTCGTCTTCCTTTCTCACCTCCGTCCACCTTTTCTGGCTCATCCTCCTGATTGCCCGCCACCTCGCCCTGTGCGCAGCTACCCTTCTCCGATTGCGCATGACGTGATGGGGTCTTCAGAGTTCCATGTCGGAGATCTATTGTCCTTCGGCCCATCCCGCCAAAGTGCCTGGGTGGTGGGTCAGAGGCCTTATGTCGGTTGCGATTTCGCGGCATGCCTTCCGGTGTGTGTGAAGCCCGCTCACTTCCCTATTCTATCCATTCTTACCGCAACTGTATTGGTTCAGGTATTGGTAATACACCAACGGTGCATTGCTCTCCGCGCAGTGCCGTGGAAAAGGGGTCCTATTCTTCGCCTCTACCGACGGATCCCGTATAGGAGCGGCCCCTCGGCTGTCTCCCTATATTCACAGGTTATCAGCCTTTTCATATCCGCCCTTTGCTGTTGCTATTCGCGTCATCTTGGATTTCGCCGCTTGGTGCTGCAACTCCGTTGCAACGCTTGCCAGCGTGCGATCTCCTCGACGGCGCGCTCTCGCGACGGCACCATGGAGAGGGCAAGAGAATCTGCGATACCCCCCCTTTCAGGTGAAGGCAGCGCTGCGTCCTTCGCGGCTGCGCGCGGCGAGCTCTTACCCGATTATCCGATACTTCCGCCGCCCGCGCGCGCTCGCGCGCCTCGGCCCTCGCGACAACGACTGGATTCGCCTCCCGCGGCGCTTGATACATCCGCGTCGCGCCCGTCGGTGGTAACGCCCGCAGTTGCCCCGTCTGTCGTCGGAGCCGATGCTGGTTTTATTGCGCCTGCCCCCTCCTCACCCACCTTCGCCGGCGCGAGCGTCGGTGGCAGCGCCCGCAGCGGCCATCGCGCCGCGAACGCGTCCCCTGACGTCGCTTTCGCGCGCGGCCGCCGCTGGGCCAAAACCCCGTCGCCCACCAATGTATCCGTTTCTGAACATGCGCGGGCCAAAGAAAGTCGCACTGGGCGGACTTCCCAACGCCGTGTTCCTGAGAGGTATCACATTCGTTCTTCTACTTGAGATGCCAGCCGCGACGCCTCTCAACGATGCCCCCGGCAAGGCTTTCAGCAGCGCAATTCTCCCCCACTGACATCTATCGGGCCTGGCCGCTCAGAGGGCCACCGTCAGACAGGAACTGCAACTTGCTCTTGCACTGGTAGACGCTAGGATCGCTGAGGATCGGTCGATCACCCCTCAGGTGCAATTCCAGGTCGACCATATGGAGACACACCGAGATGCCGATTCCAGAACGATCCAGACGCTTCACGGCTACCTCCTACAGATGGACGCCCAACTCGTGACCGTCAGGGATACCGTGACTGCTGTTGTGAGGACATTACACGATGAGCTTCTGATGGTACTACAGACCCCACCTATGGAGGTACATGGGCCCGCGGACTGTCGACTACGTGAGGTCCTGGATACACTTCGTTCTCAGGTCGAACAGCATGGTGCCACCGTGCACTTCGCCCGCGCCACCCTCACGGCAGAGTTAGATTGTCAGCTGCGCGGTGCCGAAATGGCCTTCGTTCACCGTCTTGGAGCTTTCGAAGAACGTGCGCCAACGCTCGAGAACCGAGTCTCCCAGGTCGAGCAGCAGATCCCCGGAATGCAGACTGCGCTGGCTGAGTTGCGCGTTGCGCGGGCCCAGACTGATCAGCTGGGCACCCCGACTTCGGTTTAAGATTTCGCCCCCCTCGAAACCCGCGCGGCCGAGGTACAGCAGGCGGCGGGCCACGCGCAGTTACGACTTGCCCAGATCTCCCAGGAAAGAGGCGCTGAAAAAGCACGGGCCGATTCAATTTTAGCTCGTTTGGAACAAGGGCGCGACGCATGCAATTAAGGGCGCCAAGACCTTAAGCGCAGGCTGGACAGGCGCTCCCAGCGGACCCACCACGCCAACGTCGAGCTACGTGGTCTTCATCAGAGTGTCCAACAGATGCAGCGCAGCGTTGCGACCGACGAAGCTACACTGACCTCGCGCGTCAGCAACACTGAGCTCCACCACCCACCTCCAGATCATCGACCCGCTCCAATGCATGCCGATGGTGACATCCGCACAGGCCACATGAGACGTGCATCGCCAGGCGCCGCCTCTGCTGCGGCCTCTGCACAGACACGTCGCGCTTCTCCTGCGCGACCTCCTTCCCCAACGCAACCGGTTCCTTCGCAGACGTTGTCGCGCCTCTCTGCTGCCGCAACAACTCCAATCCAGAAGTCCGACACCGCGCGCGCGCCACAATTGCCGCGCACTGCGCAACTACAAGAGTGGCAACATATGGTTCGCAACAACTTTGGCAGCGCATCTGGGTGCCCTGCCAAGGCTTGCGCATCCATATGCGTCGCAGAACAGCCCGCGACAACCTACGAGGACCTACGAGACAGCGGCGACTTCGAGAGCATCGACTGCAAACTTGCAGCTGGATTCGCTGCTGTTCTGAATTCTGAGCTGCGCCACCGCGTCAAGAACCTCGCAGCTCCGGAACATTCGGCCGACTGCGTGCTCACAGGCAGACGCGCCTACTGGACGATATTACAGTCCTACAAGGTCAACGCAGTTGACGACGCTATGCGCGACTTCGAGCGCCTGCAACTACTACGCATGCGTGACGACGACCTCCAAATATTCATTGTGGATTGGGGCAACCTATTGTTGGAATGCCGCGAACCACCCGACACTAACATACTGGAGTCACTATTCCGAGCTCAGATAGGAAGACATTACTTCGCGAAGCAGGATATTCACGACTACGACAAAATGACTCCCACCGACCCCGATAATTCGCACGAGTGGCTTCGGCAGCGTGTTTTGGACAACCTCGAACTCCACCGACTTGAGCGCAACCAGCACAACCTCATGAACGAATCGAGTAGACACGACTCTGTGATTTGTGCAGCGTCCAAATCTGGAAGGTGCAAGAATGGTGCGCGATGCAAACTATTACACGCAGGCTCTGGCAGTCGTCAGACTACGCGACCTGCTCAACGATCATCCATTCGTGACCGGGTCCACCACGGGAGACGGTTCTCTGCTGGCCGCCCTGCTGGACCAATGACGAACGACCAGCCCCGGCATAATTTCTGGTTCGCCTTCGCCAAGGACGCATCCTGTCCAAGTACAAATCGCTGCAATTATTGTACATGCCAGTATGCACCTCCTACGCAGATGCGAAGCAAACATGCGGGCGCGGCGACCGGCGCCGCAACGCTCGCATCGACCCCAATGCTAGGACTCCTGACCGGAGCCTTGTTCGGCAGCACAACAAGGACAGCCGAAACAAAACGCCCTCCCCGCGACGTGCGCGGGCAGGAGGCCGTCGCCCTACAAAAACCGACAGTGCCCCCGCAGTCCAGGGGGTGCGCGTTGGCCGCGACGAGGGCCGCCGTCTCCACGGCGCGGTGGGCGCTCCGACTCGCGATCTCCCAAAGGTCGTGGATGGTTTCTCCGATCTCCACAACTTTCGCGTTCATCGTCGAGGCCTTCTCGTCGGGGCCTTCCCGTGGCCGCTCTCCTACCAGGAGCTACAGGACTGGCGGCCGTTCCCCTTCCAGACGCCGCAGCCGATCACCGTCTACTCGGGGTCGCGTTCGGCCACCTGCTGCAGACCGATGCGATCGACGACGTGACCGCGCCTATGTTTCTCGCGAACGGATCGTGGTCCTGTCCGACTCAGCTTAACGGGAGATAAGATTTGATCTTGACAATGTTGCATTCACGACCTGCACGGTGAACGCGCACAATGTACGCATGGACAGAATCATCGTATTGCAGAGGTGACAAAGTCGAAGTGCTTGACATCTTGCCAGATTGATGGGCACAGGCCAGTGCGCGCGCGCCCCGTACTGCGCGGGAGGATGCACAGCGGTTGTGCGACGAGCTTGGCACGCTGGCAACTCCTACCCGCGCGTCGGCGGCGACGCCTACAACGACGCCCCTACGGTCTACAGCAGCGCTGTCACGCGCGTGGATCTTGGACAGCGGATCTGCCCACCACATCCAAGACGAGTCTGACCTCCTACCGCATGAAACCACCCGAGCACGACAAGGGCAAGAGCGCGTCCTCGAGACAGCCAAGGGCGACCGCATCGTCAACGAGCACATCAAGCTCGCACAACCGCAGATAGGCCTCTCCAGTTCGGCCCTGGCTATGACGGATTGCCTTTCGGTGCCATCAGCGGGGCAATTGGTGCAGGAATACGGTTTCAGACAGCTTTGGGATCCAAATCTTGGCCGCCTTCTACAAGGCCCTCGCGGCCAATGGCGCAGGGTTCACGTCGACAGTCGAATCCCTGAGCTCGACGCCCGCAACCTGCGTGACATTCCGCCGCCTGACTTGCGCGCGCCATCTCCTGCGACGCGATGCTCTTCATCTTTGTTGGCGTCCACTCCGCGCGAGGACAACCCGACTGCGCTGGCGGCAACGCCGGCACCGACGTTGCGCGCTGCCACGTGTAATTCACGACAGGTTTCGACGACGGCGCCGGAGGTCGCGCCTGCATTGCCAGGCAGACAACGTCCTCCCATCGATCCTTCGCGCTGCATCACGCGCAATCCTAAGCGTCCAGACTGAGGTTTGCGCGCGGATCCTGGTACCATGTCGGCGACGGCGTCGACCCGACCCGCCTCGTGACCCTGCCGCCGATGACATTCAATATGAAGCATTGGCACCGCGCCGATTCGGCGAGTCTCTGACCGCAGACCACGTCGTACTCGCGGCGGATGAAGCTGCCGACAAGTACGGGGTAAAGTGCGCTCTGGTTGTGCTGGGCAAGCTTACCAGCACGATTATGGCATGCTCAGCATGGCATAAAGACGCCGAAACAACGAAGGCATCGTTCCTGGAATTCCTCGCGCCCAATGATGAAGCCAAACGCATCTGCGCAGATAATTCGGGGGAACTACAGAAGGCGCGCCGACAGTTGGGATGGCGACGTGATACCAGCACACCACGCTGGCCACAGACCGACGGCACGGCTGAGCGCGCGGATAAGTCTGTCATGCAGGGCACGCGAGTTGTATTTCAAAAATTCAGGAATTGGTCACGAATGGTGGAAAGACGCTGTGCAGGCATGGTTTTGCGGCCGCAACTTCACTGCGCGACCGCGTCGCGGAGTTGCCGCAACCTCTGATGCATGCGCAGACTTCTCTTCGCGCGAAGTAGACTTCGGAGAATCCTTCAAAGGACACATAGTTCCATTTTGTTTTCGTATCTTTTGGGAATGTCTCAACCCGGACCTCGACAAATCCGCGGCGAAGTTCGACGAGACTACTAGAGAGGGCTCGTTTATGGGCTACCACCTCCACTCTGGTGGGCGATGGTCTGGCGACTACCTCGCCCTTGACACGGCGACCTACGCCAAGAATCCTGACGGGGAACACAGCAATGCTCATCGTGTCAAGAACATTGCGATTCCCGACGGGGGACCGGTTTTTCCTGTCCGCGAAGGTCTTCTACGATACCACAACCCAGAAAAACGCGAATTGATCTCGTTCCAAACCTCTCGACCTCTGGGCGCCCCTGCACAGGGTGATCCAACTCTCCTGTGCCCAGCAGAATGGGATGACCCTAGTCTCTCGACCCCTACTACACTGGAACACTCCGAGGCTCTCGGTTCCGGGGGGCCGCGTCTCGAGGCGCCTGAACCTACGGCTCCGGCTCCCGAGCCAGACTTTCGGGAACAGCGCGGTGAGGCCATCCGACGCCGCATTTGTACACCGCGGACTCAGTCACCCCACCCCGCGGACGACGTCATCGGAATCCCCATTCCAGTTGACGCAATCGACGTTCTTCGCAGCTTCGAAGCTACGTCGCGCTTCGAAAGGGGAGAAATACTTCCGCGACGTTGGGAGCGGCTCCGCTAACGACCACCGCCATCTTAGCGAACCCTGGACAGGTATCGTTCGCTTCCACAAGCGTCCCGAGATCACCGCCGACGGGGGGATCAATATCCTCTGTCGGGGCACTCGCGCCCAGGCTACCTCTCGATCAGACTTTGCGTTGCCGGAATTCTGGAATACGATGTCCAAGAAGGAACGAATGGCAGAGCGGGGCTTCGCTATGGACGTCATCCGTGCGCGGAGGGTCCGCGACGACTCGGCCCCTCGCACGTGGACTCGCACAGGCAAAACACGGGTCGATTTCAGACAACCGACGGCGACAGACCACCCTGGTCTACAGTGGAAAGACGCATCGCGTACGACTTTCAAAATCACACCGTGGTCAGGGACGAGACTGTGGCGGGCACCGCGAACAGGCGCATCGCCAATGCGCTGCTTCCAGACGGACCACGCGACATCATCGCTGTGCTTTACTACCGCCCAGCGCCGGATGCACATCTTGCAAGCTTTGTGCGATCGCACGTGATGACCGACCAGTCTAGCATTGTGCACATGATGCTTTGCGTTCCGAGTCACCAACAGAGCCACGGAAGCAAGCTTGAATCCACCCACTGGAAACGGCCCTGCATCGTCACTCGCAACCTCGCCACCCCCAACCTCACCAAGAAGAAGGTTGCGGCCGATCCTCGAGCGCAGGAGGCACTCCGGAAATAATGCGAGCGCCTGGAGAAACAAACATGGATGCTCGACACGGCGATGGAACGTGACGACGTTGTACAAAACGTCCGCAAACAATCAAATAAGGTCCACTTCGCAAACATCCTGGAGCTCTCATCTGTCAAACACTCTGAAATTCCTCCTGAACTCCAGAAGTGCAAAGGACGCGCCGTGGTCCAGGGCGACAACATGAAATACGAAGGTGGCCTTGCAGCTGTCTTCGCCGACGCTGCCTCGAGTGCCTCTCGTATCGAGGCCTCCAAGCTGTGCGACGCCACTGCCCTCTTGTCTGGTCGCGGAGGTCAACGTAGCGACGATCCGGGTGCATGCGCGCAGGCTCTGCTGCACGGCGACGGTCGCAACCCCGTGGATACGTGGATCTGTTTACCCAATTGGAGACAACCATCCTCCTGGGCAAAGTATAAGAACCCCGTGCGTCGTTTACGACTTGCTCTGTGCGGCCGCCCACTAGCAGGTGTCTTCTGGGAGCGACGCTGCCAGGCCAGTCTCGAGTCAGTGGGATTCCGCCCCATTTCCCGGATGTGAATGCGTGGGGGAACGTGACAACCTTGACCTCATCTTGTCCGTTTATGTCGACGACTTCAAGATGGCAGGACCCACTGGTAACCTTAGGGAGGGATGGGGTCTGATGCGGCACAGTGGTAACGAACTGGACCCTCCCACGAAATACGACCACGATTTGGGATGTGGCCAAGGCACTTGGAAAGTACCACAGGACGTTTTCGACAAGCGTATGAATACGTCTCGACCTAGGCTTCCTGAGCATTACCGCAAGCAGTACACCTCAGCGTCCAACGTGCGTGGTGTTCGCCACGGTATGCTTGGCCTTGCCGTTCCATGCGTCGAGCGGTATCTAGAGCGCGTCTCCAAGCTGCAGGGGATGCCTGGATCCCGACGAAAACGACCGCCACGAACGAGCAAGCTCCGGCCGAGGGCGCTGGTTGACAAACCCGCATCTCGACCGCCCGTGTCGGTTGCGAAACCCACGCCCGACGCCGCAGGTTTCACCTGCGACGCCCTTCCACATGCTGACACTCCTGGCATTGAGGAAACACCATTTATCGACGGAGATTACGAGGATGCCGGCGTCCTGGGACCCGACGCCGCAAGTGTCCTCATGAAGATATTGCATGCAGCTCGTTGTTGCAGATTTGATCTCGCGCATCCGGTTTGCATGCTTGCCAGGGAGATCACCAAGTGGACTTGTGATAAACGGTTACATCGACTGGTTTGCTACCTCAAATCCACGCGTCTTCACTGCCTATGCGGATGGGTTCGTGATGTGCCGAACCAAATTTCGATCGCGCTGTTCCCTGGTGCCTCGTCTGCGGACTGCGTCAACACGTCAAAGTCCACCTTTGGCGTCTTCGTCGCCCTTGCGGGGCCCGACGCGTTCTTCCCCATGAGATCTGTGTGCAAGAAGCAGACCGCAGTCGCCCACTCTTCCACGGAGTCGGAGATCGCGGCGCTGGACGCAGCCCTCCACAGAGATGGAGGGGCTGCCGCTATTATCGTTCTGGGACGCGGCGGCGCGCGCAACGCGCGGCGACGCGCCATTGGCGGCCGAGAAGCAGCGTCGCAAACCACCAGCGCGACGGGCATCGCCCACGCGTGCTTATTTCCATTGTTTTACATCTTTACAACGCTCATCCTCGCGAAGCGGATACGGCGTCCGCGAGGGCGCTGTGGAGCCAATTGCAAGTAGCTTTGCAACATCGGGAAACCCGTGCTTGCCTTGGACGTGGGACATGCGTTCCTCCGCGTTCGCATCCAGGGTTCGAGTGTCGCCGCGCGTCGAAAAGGTTTCGTTGCGGAAGACGTACCCTTACTTCTCATTCCTTTTTATTATCTCCCGGTTGGCGTCGTCCAGTAGCGCTCTGCGTCGGCGCATCTGCGCTGGTGCTCCAGCAGAGGATTCGTCGCCGCGCTTCCCGCTAACGGGAGGCCGCGCAATCCCCGCGCCGCGGCGGTCAATTGCGTCGCGCGCCCCCTGCCGGGGGTTCGCCAGGGGGGCACTGCGCGTTATCGGCATTTTCGCACTCCACCACGGACAATCGAAATCCCTTCAGCCGTTTCAGCCGCACGACCCTCAAGGAAGGCCTCGCGGGAGCGCGACGTCTTGTCGGCATGGCTATTACTATTTATCACGGATCGTGCCCTTTTTCCGATCCGCGAACGTCGGCCACTCTGGGTGCTTTGCTTGCTCTGCATGCGCGCACAGGCGTTCACTTTTGCGCGCGGCGCGCCGTGCGCGCGTGCTGCGTGTCTCTGAACGCGCGCGCGCTGCGCGCGCGGTGCCGCGCGTGGCGCCGCGCGCGCAGCGATCGCATAGGTCGTGCCCATGGCGCGCGCCGCGCGCGGCGTGCCGTGCGCGATGTGCCCCGCGTGCCCTGCCGTGCCGCGCGCCGCGTGCCGCGCCCCCGCGTTTGGCGCGAGCGTTTCTGCATCGTGCCGCGTGTGCTTTTGGCGCCGGACCGCGAGCGCCATGTCTCGCCCGCCATGGTGCCTGTGGCGCAGCGCCAATTTCTGCGTCGCTCCTCGCCCCCCTCCTCCCCTTTTCCACCCCTCTCCCCCTTCCCATCTACGCGCAGGGGGGCCCCCGAGAAGGAAGGCAGGAGGAGGAATATGCAACGGGCAGGGAAAGGGTGGAGGAGGGCGAGAAGGAGGAGGAGGAGACGGAACGGCGGAGGAAGGAGAAAGAGGGGAGACGGATACGATATAATAGGAGATAACGGTAACGGAGGCAGGATCGACGCACGAGCCCCCTTTCGAGATTTCCTGGAAGGCGCGTGCAGAGGTCCTGTTCCGTGAGTCGGCCTGGGGGTGACTGGTGTCGGTGCATAGGTGGCTTCCGAGGTATTCGTTCCCATGGGTTCACATGTTCTCGGAGGTCTTTGGGGAGTGCCTGGAGTTGCCGTTTGTTGATCTTGTGCTTATGTGTGATATTCATCCAGTGCTCCACCCTCTATGGTTTCAATGTCTGCTGTTTCTTAGCTTACATATGGAGGGACCATCTCCCAGGTACATGTGACTTCCGAGTGAACAGCGACAAGGTATGCGCTTGCGTGTGGGCCTTGCGATCCACGCAAGTCTCCTCTGGGGTCCTTCGCCGCGCAAGCCGCGCCGCAGGCCGCGGCGCCGCCCGCCGCGCCAGCGCCTTCCAGGCGGCCGCCGGCCAGCCGGGGGCCTGGCCACCGGGGGCCTGCCCATCGGGGGCCTCCCTTTTTCCTCCCCTGCCCCCCCCTCCCATTTAGATGCAGGGGAATTCCTGACAAGAAGGGCAGGGGGGGAAGAGGCAGCGGGAAGGAAAAGGAGGGAGGGGGGCGAGAAGGAAGAGGAGAAGGAGTCGGAGGGAGGGGGGGGGGAGAAAGGGGGCACATCTTATAAGATTAACAGAAATAACGAAGGCAGGGTCGACGCGCAGGCCGCCCTCAGAGATTTCCTGGAAGGCGCGCGCAGAGATCCTGTTCCGTGGGTGGGCCAGAAGAAGGCCGGGGTCGGCGCACAGGTGGCCTCCGAGGTATTCGTTCCCATGGGTTCGCAAGTTCTCGGAGGTGTTTGGGGCCTGCCTGGGACTGCCAGTTGTTGATGTTGTGATTTTGTGTGATGCCCATGCAGTGCTCTATCTCTATGGTTTCAAATTCTGTCGTTGCTTAGCTTGCATATGAAGGGGCGGTTCGGTGACCTCGCGAAGGCCGCCTCGAAAGACAAGGGCGGCGCTCTCCGCTTCCAGTGGGTCCCGCTGGAGGACGAGAAGAGCGCGCCTGTCCAGGATATGCTGCTGCGCCAGTGGGTGGAGAGTACCAGAAACCAGTTCCCAGGACCACAGGGCCCCGGAGTGAGCAGCGACAAGTGCTGCGCTGGCGCGTGGGCATTGCAGTCCGCGCAAGTCTCCCCCGGGGAAGTCGCCGCGCAGGCCGCGCCGCAGGCCGCGGGGCCGCCCTCCGCGCCCGCGCCTTCCAGGCGGCCGCCCGCCAGCCGGCAGCCGGGGGCCCGCCCATAGGGCCGGGGTTCAATGGAGGGAGCACTGCAATTAAAATGTCGTCGCCGCGGCTATGCCGCGGCGACGACATTTTACGTTGCAGTGCTCGCCCGCGCGCGGCCCATTGGGCGAGGCTCCTGCGGGCAGGCTCCCGGCTGCCGGCCGGCCGGCGATCGCTGGCAGGCGCGGGCGCGGCGGGCGGGCCCGCGGCCCGCGGCGCGGCTTGCTCGGCAAACTCCCCGGAGAAGATCTGCGTGGACTGCAAATCCCACGCGCCGGCGCAGCCCTTGTCGCTGCTCACTCCGAGGTCCTGTGTCCCTGGGAACTGGTTCATGGCGCTTTCGACGAACTGGCACGGCAGCATCCCTTGGGCAGGCGTGCTCTCCTCGTCCTCCAGCAGGACCCACTGGAAGCGGAGAGCGCCGCCCTTGTCTTTCGAGCCGGCTTTCGCGAGGTCACCGAGCCGTTTCTCCACCTGCCAGCTAAGAAACAACAGAATTTGAGACAATAGAGGGTGGAGTCTTGGATGAAGAGCACGCATAAGCACAAAACCAACAATTGGCAGCTCCAGGCAGGCCCGAAAGACCCCCGAGAACTTGTGAAACCATGGGAGCGAATACCTCGGAGGCCACCTGTGCACCGACCCCGGCCTTCTCCAGGCCCATTCGCGGAACAGGACCTCTGCGCGCGACTGCCAGGAAATCTCTGAGGGCGGCCCGTGCGTCGATCCTGCCTCCGTTATCTCCTACTACTCTAAGATCCGCCCCCCCTCTGTCTCTCTTTTTCCCTTTCCGTCTCCTCCTCTTTTTTCTCGCCCTCCTCCCTCCTTTTCATTCCCGTTGCCTCTTCCCCCGCCTGCTTTCCTGCTCGGGGATCACCTTGCATTTATATGGGGGGGGGGGGGGGGGGGGCAAGGGGGGGCACCCGATGGGCAGGTTCCCGATTGGCAGCCCCCCTGCTGCTGGCTGGCTGGTGGCCGCCTGGAAGGCGCGGGCGCGGCGGGCGGCGCCGCGGCCTGCGGCGCGGCTTGCGCGGCGAAGTCCCCGGAGAAAACTTGCGTGGGCTGCAAAGCCCACCCGCCAGCCCAGCCCTTGTCGCTGCTCTTTCCGAGGTCCTGTGTTCCTGGGAATTGGTTCTTGTTCTCGGCGCTTTCGGCCTGCTGGTGCAGCAGCATCTCCTGGGCAGACGTGCTCTCCTCGTCCTCTAGCATGACCCACTGGAAGCGGAGAACGCCGCCCTTGTCCGTTCGAGGCGGCTTTCGCGAGGTCGCCGAGCCGTTTCTCCATCCGTCAACCAAGAAACAAAAGAATATGAGACCGCTGGTCCCTCCCAGGGGTTTCTTGGACTGTTTTTCCGACGATCTCTGGCTCGTTCCCCAGTTTGGAGCGTTGGGCACTCGAACTGCCGAGAACGCTCAGCACTGTCCGAACCAACATCAAACTATTGTATGTGTTGTTTCCCGAAGCCCTGTGGGTGCCTTCTCGGATCATTATTGAGGCGTCTTGGGGGCCCTTTGACCCGTCCTGAGGCCGTCTTGGGTCGTCCAGCCGCGGTCCTGAGCTGTCTCGGAGCCCTTTTGGAATGTCCGGGGAGCCTCCTGGGGCCTTCTTGGCCCGTCCTGGGGCCTTCTTTCGTGTTCCCGCTTTGCCTATATCTTGCCCCTCTCTCCTCGCATCTCCCCCCCGTCGCCATCATCGATCGAATTTTTTCCGCCCGTGAAGGGCGGCGATTAGAGCGGGCGCGGCGTGGGCCAGAACAAGGCGCGCCGGAGGACCCCTCGCAATGGTAGCGGAGCTGCTTGCGTTCAGCGGCCAGCAGGCGGTCGCGGTCTATGTGAGCACGGCGCGAGCATTATCTACAGCTTTGGATCCGACTTTTCGGCGGGGGCGGCGGTGCGTCGAGCCAATGTCCTTGCAAAGCGATGGCGTTGGTGGGGTCGAGGCGCGCAGGGCCAAACAACCAGTGAAGCTTCGCATTGACGTCGGTACATTGCCGCATGGATCGGCGCGCTGTCCCGCGCATGCGAAAGTTTCGGACGTTAGTTTATGGGGGGCGCCGCGCATATCTAAGAGACGGCGCCCGCATATATTCGAGCGGCGCATCGTCGCTATCGCCGTGCCGCCACCGCCGAAAGTTTACATGTAAGCGCTTGTTCGTGGATCGGGCGGCATTGATCGGATGGGGGCGGTCAGATAAGCGCGGGGGGAGAGGGCGCCCCCGCGCCGCCACGGCGCGGCCCGCGTCGAGTCCTGGGCCCGCTCAGGGTTCGCGCGGCGTCGGGGCTTCGCGCCCCGCGCGGCGCCCCCCGCGTCGGATCTCATCCTGGACCCCCCGCCCTTTCGGCGCGGATGTCTCGGAACCGACGGCGCGCCTTTCTTGGCGCGGGGGCCGCGCGGCCGAGCGTTTCGGGGGCCCCGCGATTCGCGCTGGCGGGGGCCGATTACATTGGAGCCCGCCACAACGGCCCGAGCGTTGTAACACTGCTAATTCTTACTTGTATTATTCTCCCCGCATGTGGTCACCAACGCAGACTTTACCGGCATCGCCACCATTTACCAAGAAAAAACATAGTGCATGATGACATCGTACAGCATGCTCCTCGTTCTCCTCCTCCCACTGCACCACCGCCCGTGGCCAGCCTTATTGCGGCAGAGGACAGCGGGGCCGTGATTGCGATCGCCCGCGAGGGACGGACACTAGCACCTCGTCATCTTCATCGTACACTTCGTATCATTTTGTACTTGGTTACGGACGCATGCCAACAGGAACACATCCAACTAACGCATGTGGGAACAAAAGAACAGGAAGCCGATATGATGATAAAACACTTGAGCCTAAGAAGGCCCACCTCTGGCAGGATTGACCTGCGTTGTTCTTCATGCCCCCGGCCGTTGCGAAGGCCGCCGAGAAGCTGGAGATCGCCAAGGCCGCCCCTTCCACCAAGGGCCCTCGGGCCAATAGACCGTGGTCATTCGCGCGCGTGTGTGTGTTGCTCGTTGCACGCGCGATTCACTTCCGCATCGCTGCAACTTGCAGCCTTCAACTCGCCCGCGCTCGCCTCCTCCCCCCGCCCGCGCTGAGGGCCGAGGTTGCCCTGCCAGCGCCAATCGGCCAACGATGGCGACGCTTCCGATCAAGCTGCGCGGGGCGCAGGTTGGAGGTCTTGCTTCGTAGTTTTCCGATGGCAACATCCGCAGCGGTTCTGCTTTCGAGTCCCAGATCTCTCGCAGACGCCACGTCATTAGGGGGGTGAGCCACAACTTTGAGACAGAGAGCCGCCCGGATTTGAGCGGGTCTTACTGGCTCCGCTCCAGAGCGCAGGGCTCATCCATTTCGGCATCTCAGGCGGCGCGCGAGACTGAGAACGCACTCGCCAGAGATGACCCTCCGAACCCTGCTCCTGCCACGGCTACGCCATGGATGGCATTGTTCTTTGTGGGTTGCTGTCTTGGGCCTCTACTTCAAAGGCCCGTGGATCGACGCCGCGATCCGTCAGTGCCCTGTTGCTCCTGTGGTCCAACCCGCGCGCTGCCAACGCCGATGCGCCCGCGCGTCCCCCCAAGGACTTTTGCGCCGGGGCGGCTGGCGGCACGCGGAAGGCCCCGCGGATTCCATTGGATAATGTCGGGAGCGCGTTGTTGGGCAGCTCGGCCGCTGCGACCATCGACGATGCCCTTCGGTTGTGCGAGCCCCCAGGCCATCCAGGCCCCGCGCCGCTGCATGTCCGCGATCATGGACTCACGGCGCGCAACTTCTCGACGCAGGATCGCGCGCGCATCAAGCTGCCCACTGAACAGCCTGCGGCGCCCCGTGCATCCGACATGGCGGGGCACATCGGCAAAATTGCCGAGTCGCTACAGCGCGCGTGTTGCCGCGTCCTTCACGTGCTCACTGCGTGACATGACTGCGAGGTCAAGGCATCTTCACGGGTCACATTCCGTGGAGGTTTTGGCGGCGACACTTGTGATCCCGTGTTGGTGGCAACGCTCGAAGAGGACAACATCGCTTCAATGGATACGTGCAAGTTGAACCCTGGCGATGCGACATGGCGGCCCTGGATGCCGAGCGAGCACCGCCCAGCAGACATCCCTGACGACGGGAATGCCGGTGGCTTCCGGCGCGACCCTTCTGACCCATATGCCAGCGATACCCTGGTCTGCATTCGCAGACGGTCGGTATTTTCTGCGCATGATGAGTGATTTCTGTTGGGCGCCATTGATGAAGGAAGATTTCGGCTTCACCGTCATTCGTGCACATGGCCCCGACGGCCACGCGTTCACATGGGTCAACATGCGCAGCGACTCGAGCTGCCTCATGGTATCGTAGGCCGGAGGCAGAAAGAAGTCACAAACACCTTGTGCTGGCATCGACGAGATGAACGCTGCCAACTTACGACGGCAGATTGCCGGCGCATCCAACCCCGCGCTAGTATCTTTCGTCTGCCCCTGGACGAACGACTCCTATAGGACCAAGCGGGTGCTACGCTGGAAGACTTCAGCACCAGGATGCGAGATGACATCCTCCTTTGGGCTCTGTCGCGTGACAACTACAAGCGTTATTGGCTTGAGAACGACGCGCCAATCGGATGCGACCTGCCGTTGTTGCCTGAGGCCGGCGGCAACGCCCGCACTCTGGATCCAGCGGCCGCACCCGAGGCATACCATACCAAGCTACGTCGACGCCTGGATGGGATTGTGGCCTCCACAGCAAAGGATCGTTGGGCATATCCGCCATGCTCGTGCGCTCTACATGACCGGTAAAAATGAAGAGTACCGCGGCCTCAACGAGGTCATTTGGGCGTACCGGGCAGATCGCTTCCCTGCATGCGTCAAGCAACGTCATTGCCAGCGCGGTCTGAGTGCGTGCCTTTGGTGGAGCGGCATCGACGTCACTACGGACGGGAACTGGATGAAACTCGATCCACATCGAGCCCGTGTACCTCTTCCCGACGAGTACTTGCGTGGGTGGTTACCTTCGCCAGGCGCGGTGGCCCCGACGATTCCCGAGCACGTCAAAGTGAACATATCTAACTGTTCCCGCTGCCCCACTGTCACGGGCCCTGGCAAATCTCATCAGTGGGGACTACCAGAGATGTTCGAAGAGCTCATGGACGAGATGATCCCGATGGTCACAGGCCGCGGTGATGCTGTCTTACCTACTAATCAGTGGATCAAAACTCAGGACCGCCCGCATACCTACCCGTGGCACCCGCAGAAGACGGATCACAACCTGGTGCTGTTGACGCAGCATTTGATGTACGCCGCCAGTCTGAGGAACCCGAGTGCGGTACCACTCGCTGCCGACACAGCCTTGCCCGTTTCGTAATCCGTTGACTCAGTCAATCAACGACTATCAAGGCCACGCCCAGGCAATGGAGATGCGAGAAGCACTCCGCGTTCGCCTGGAGGAATCCACGCAGTTCCAGCGTATTAAGGGACTTGCCGAAATTCACGTGCAGACACTCGGAGAGCATAGTTTGGCTGCGTGGATGACCAGGGCAGATCGAGCTGCCAGGTCTTCGGCCGACGCCCCGCCGGTACTTCCGCCGGAGGCAACTCCGGCAGCTGGATCATCTCCTGCCGCTCCGATTTCTGAGAGCCAAGCTCCTGTCCTGGCTTCTGCAAAGACGGATGCGATAACGCCCGAAGATGCTACTCCTGCGTGCACACAGGCCACCGCGACTACATATGGCGAAGATTGGAACGGCAAGGCTGTTCATTCGGAGACAGAAGAAAGATCATACATTTCGTGCCAGGTCATCTTTCGTCGCCTCAGCGGCATGCTTGATATCTTCCCTGATATCTCGGAGTCCTACTCTTTACTTGAACGTCATTTCACCAAGACCACGAGGAACAGGACACACCTGGTGCGTCATGCCGCTACGTGGTTGGCATTGCGGCCATTCGTCAACGAGATCAAAGATATCGCCCCGATTCGTAACAGTGAAGAATCAGCCGTCCTCGAAGCTGAACGCGATGTCAACGCGAACTACATCGAGGTGCTTACTACTTGGTTTTTGCGATCAGGCGGAGTCTCAGACGGAGGTGCCACCCGACCCTCCTTCCATCGCGCCTGGTACCTCTCGCGGTGGCTCCGCCCTGTACAGCCGCCTCCTCCAACGCGTCCTCCGCCGCAGGAGGATGACGATATGGCGCATGCGACCCCCAAGCAGCCGCCTCCTGTGTCGGCGTGTGAGGTCCCACTGCCACCCGCGCCTACTGCGTCGGTGGCAACACCCGCATCTACGATGACACCAGCAGACCGACCTACTCCACCACCGGCACCGCTGTCCACTCCAGCATTGGATATTGGCGAGCTGGAGGCAGCTCCCGTAGACGCACAGGCGCCTGCGGAGCCCGTGAAGTACATAATTACGGGTGCACACGGCTGTTGCGCACGATCGCAACACGAGACTGCGACGACGCTGGAGGATGAGGCAACGTTCGGCATCACTCCGAGAGAATGTGCCATTCGTGCTAAAATGTCTGACCCATTGCCTTGGGTCCCTCCGCCCTTGCGTGGGCGCGATCAATATCAGTCGTGCACGGGCAGCGCGGAGTGTCGGAAGAGTATAGAACGACGACTAGGTGTTTAGTCTATCAAGCGACGACAGTGGTTGCTTCCCAGACTGTGTTTGGATTACTCGGTGTTACGTGACAACTCAACAGCTGGGACCATCTCTCCGCGTTGGTCCACTTTACTCTGGTCACACTATGGGGACACCACGGTACTTCTGTAAGGCTCATTCGGCCACACTCCGCCATGATAGCGGCGGTCGCAAAAACTTGAACCAATTTCTGGACCGCCGCGTCAATATATGGCAGCACGAAGACGTTGATACATGGGCCGTGGCCAAGCGCTCCAAAGCTTTCAGCCGTATCGTCTCGGAAGGGTTCGCTCGAAAACGTTGCGGCCCCACTAGATCCCGCTGTCCATGCCCGCGTGCTTCAGGCGAACGATCATGGCCAACAGTATCAGAGTGCACGCGAATACTACGTGATCGCTGTTCTTCGCGCCCTGCATCTGCACATCGATGACGAGAAGGCCCGCTTCCAGGTCTTTGTCCGCCGCCCTGACCCAGACGCTTCAGGAACAGACTTTGCGCGGGATCAGGTACTGGCCATTCGTGCCATTGGTGGGCACACCGCTGTGCGCGACAACAGCCGAACGTGGAACTTGGGCTGGAAGCGACTATCATGGACGGATGTGGAGTTTCTGCGCCACGCCACTACACGTGGCGCCTGGGATAGCATCCACAAGATTGGTATCATTCCAGGCTGCGGTGCCGATCGCCAGACACGGCGTGAGGCATTTTACAGTTCGAGTTCTTTCGTTCTTCATGACGAACAGAATCCCCACACTGCGATCCCTGGATACAAGTTCGAGCACAAGAAGAGGCAGGTCCAAGTGGACATCGACATGTCTTTAGCCACAATCGCTGGCTGTGAGTTCTGGCTCGGTGAACAAGGGGCCATCATGCGCCCCCAGACTATTCCTCCGATGGCCATCCTGGCAGTCAGAATGGTCAGGGGCGGTCGTCTTTACCTAGACATGGTTACGAATTGGAAGTATCCGGATTTGGCCACATGCCCAGCACCACGCAGCCAGTGCGAGGTCGGCGAGATCGTGCCGGCGGTGGCACCTGCAGCAGAGCAGTTGCGGACGCGCATCCCGACACCACGCCCCGAGCCCATGCCTCGGGGCTACGTGGCCGCCTCAGATCGAATGCGTTCCTCTTCCTCTGCTGCAGCGGATGCCCCCAAACAGCCAGGACTACAACTGGGGCCAAGGCAGGAAGAGCCCAAATTCGATCGTATCTTCATCGGAGCGGAGCCGGCGGCAACACCTGCGCCGACTCTAACCGACGCGGACTTCCTGAACGCCATCCTTTGGTGGAAGATCGTGGATTACTACAAGAAGGGTTGCTTCGAACCACTTGTGCAGACACTTCCTCTGGGCACCTGGGGCCGCACAGGTCGCTTTCGAGACATCCGTGCGCATGACTTCACATGCGCACGACTGCATGGCTCTGCCCGTTGCCGTGCCGTTGATCGCCTGTCTCCAGCAAAGAGAGATGTCGCGCTCACGCTGGAAAAAGGAAAGATCTTCGGACCCATCATAGACGTTGTTCACAACGGACCATACGTCAGCGTGCAGATTCCGTGCCAGGGTCATGGACCATTCTCGGCCGACATCTGGTATTCCGAGAGAATGGCGGTCATGGCGGCTTTCCATTCGCAGTTCCACTGCGTTTTGAGCTGCCTCAATGGTTCGTTGACCGCTTCAATACACACGATTGCGACGTACACCATGGGCTCATCGACGAGGATAGCGCTATCAACGCGTCGGTGGAAGCACCCGCACTCCAGAATAACGACAATCGGGACATCAAGATCGATGAGACGAAGCTCGCTACGACAATCGAGATCAACAAAAACCAGCCTTCCATCTTCGCCAGACTATCGCATGATGCAACGATGAACATCCGTGCGAATGGCAGGAGCACGGAGAGCATTCCGAAGTTGATCACCCAACTGCGAGGTGGACCAAACATGTACGACAACATACATGGATACATACCACTACGACAGTCATCTCGAGATACGTATCCGTTTCGACCCTGAGGCGGAAATGTACAATCTGACTTTTAACCTTTTCGCTGCATGGGCCAAACAACTACCAAACATTTGTGGCCACAACCGTTTCCTGTCCACGGTGATGACGGAGACGAATTGGAATGATACCGAGGTCTTCCTTTTCACCATCATACAGAGCGATGCTACACAGCGTTTGGTGGATACCTCTGCGTCGGACATCCTCAAGCATCGCCCCGCTCTGGCGTCTCTGCTCAACCTCTGGGAAACGACGGTACTCTTCGATCCGAAGTACAGTGACATGCTGACGGGCCCGATGAAATATCAGTTCAATCTCAGGGCTGACGCCATCCCGCCGCCTGCTGAAGTCGCAGCCCCTACCGCTGATCCAGGAAGCACAGCGTCGGCCGTTGCTCCTACCCAGGAACAACTCATGGACGTTGCGCGCCGACTATGACGATGGCATTGGCGACGCCAGCGGTCAATATGCACTGAACCAGGAGCTTCGCCGCAGAGTGGAGACATTTCTGCGAGATCATCAAGGCACGGCCTCAGTACGCCATGCTCGTGACCAGATCGCGGCTGGGGATCTCTGATCCGATGGCTGGTAAAGGATTGGAATCTCTGACCAGCGATCTGGCCACCGATCGCGCCCACCTCGTCCCAAATCATGCCGTTCGTGATCTCGGCCGGAAGTTGAGCGCTGGTGGCAACGCTCGCAATCACATTCAGGAGCTCATTGAGAACGGTGCGGTTGACTTGCAGACAGCAAAGCGCCTTTGTTCTAGCTGCTCCCGCGACCTCCCCAATAGCGACACACGCGAAGATGACCTGTGCCACGCGTGCACTGAGTCATTTAGAAATGGGGGAACAGGTGCGTTCCAGTTCAGTTCTTGACAGACGTGTACAACTGGATCCGCGAATCAATGGGCGAGAACGTCGTTCGCCAGGTTATGCTCGCGGACGTCCAGATTCGCATCCCAGGACAGCGTTCCGACATTGCCGCCGAAAAAGATCATCTACGCAGACTGGCTCACAAAGCCGAGGTCCGACACGCCAAACGGCTGGCGGCCCGCGGACCGACCCCCGGCCAGCGTCGCATCGGTGGAGAAGAGGACGCCGACAAGAAAGGCACCGTCTTCTCTCATCCATGCGCTGATCTGGCCACCCGGCACCTGGAAGGTACGATCTTCCTCCATCAGATGACCGAGGCCAGGATTCTGAATCGCCAGCGTTCTTTCAGGTTGGAGGACATGCATGAGGGCATGCGACTGCACCATGTCAGTGCGCAGTCTGGCCATGCGGGCCGGCGGGAACAGGCCCCCGGAGCGTTGCCTCGCGGCGAACGCCTTGACCGCGGATTCGTGACTTTCTCAGCTCCCTCTGGGAGAGGACAGGGTCAAATGAATCGGGTCGCGCTGAGTGAGCTCCGCCAGCAGGTGCCCAAAGGTGCCGCGAAGGGTCTCAAGGGCGACTTCTCAGTTGCCTCTGATGAACCCATTCGCCTCGCCCCTGCTCCTCCACCTCCGCGCCGCGATGGCCCCGCCGGCGCCTATGCTCCTGGCGGCGCTGGCTGGGCTGACGTCGCTGGCTGGGCTGGTGGCGCTGGCTCCTCATCGACGTCGCGCCGCCCCCTCGCGCCGCCAAGATGGGCGCCCGACAGCGCTGAAGAGCGCGGCCGCAGCAGGAGTGCCGCGCGCGAGCGCCGCAACATCTATACCTGGTGGCGTCGTGATCTCCAGCGCTGCCAGGAAGATGCGCATCGATACTGCTCGTACTTCCTGTCCCACTGGGTTTATGTCGACGGTGACGATTGCGAATGCATCTGGTCATGGGGCAACTTCAGGGCCATCACCATCAGCTGGGTCAAAGGCTATGGACATCGTGTGTGGGATGAACGCTGCGACGAGCCGTTTTAGACATGGACATTGATTGACATCGTCTTACTGTGTATTTTGTTGTATGTTATATGACCATTGGTTTTGGAAGTATATTGACAGCGCTGTGTTTATACTTCGTATGTATATTGAGACAGCTTGGCATTTGTGTTACTTGAATACGGGTATATGGCTTTGCAGCGCGTATCGATATTGGTTTTGGTTTACACGGTGCACTCTGACAATCGGGCATAAACGCACCCGGGCAGGTCGCCCGCCAGTAATCTTGCACATGACACCAGCGTCTACTGATATCATGGGACGGCGTCCGTGCACGACCGATGCGTCGCATTTCCCCATGGCCATCATTCGTATTCACGGTGCAAAGCAGTCCAGAGTGCCTCGCGCCATGCATGACACATCCTCATATTTCAGTTGTCATTGCAACTTTCTTAATACGTTTTACACTTGGACCTGGGGCGCCCTGGCCGCGCTTTGGGCCTGGGGCGCCCCGTGAGTGAGAGCCATTTCACTTTGATCGAGTTGTCGTCGCAACTCCGATCCGCCTCACTTCGCGCGTCTGCCACGTCGGTGGCAACGCCTGCATTGGAGCATGCTGGCGCCACCTTGCTGCTCTCTTCCCTTTGCTCTCCCGTCCCTGTCACCTGCGGTGGCGGAGCGTCGCCCAGGAGCGCCGTAGCGTTCTGGGGGGGGGGTGGGGGGGGGGGGCGCCCTGGGCCCGCTAAGCCGGGTAGGCACTCCTAAGTGCCCCGTGTGGCGGGGCTTGCGCTCTCTCTGACCTGCTCTTGCCAATGCGCTCTCGTTTGGAGGGGCGGTGGAGAAAGCGGGGTTTCGAGTGGACCTCGCACCTCCGTTCCCGAATCCTGCCGTCGTCTCCCGCGGGCCCGGGGCAATCGGGAGCTGGCAGGTTTTGGGGCGGCGCGTGCGCGAGTGCGCGCGTGTGCGCGTGAAGTCCGCACAATTACGTACTATACCCATTCTTACCGCAACTGTATTGGCTCAGGTATTGGCAATACACCAACGGTGCATTGCTCTCCGCGCAGCGCCGTGTAAACAAAGGGGCTCTATTCATCGCCTCTACCTACGGATCCCGCATAGGAGCGGCCCCATCGGCTGTCTCCCTATACTCGCAGCTGGGAGCCTCTGGGTCAGCCCACTAGAGGAACGCGCTCCGCTATCTGGGGCGAAGCAGTGGGCATTTCCTGGTTTGGTGGGCCGATTGGCGGAGCGCCTTTCCGACAATGGGATCGAGGCAATTCCAATCAGTTTGCTTCAAGGCCAATTCGTGGAACGGCGCCCCGTTAACAGGTCAAAGGCGATGTCGCTTCGCGTGGTTTGAGGCCACTCAACGGATCGGCGCCTTGCAAAGTGGGGCGACGCATTTTTTGGCAGTTGGATGCTGGGCCTTGGAAAAATTCCTCAGGACCGAGGACTGTGGCTTAGGGGAATGGCACACTCTGTGCCCAGCGGCACGGTGGCGGATGACACGCGTCACCCGATAGACAAGCAATCCGCGCAATGGGAAGGGATGGGAGGGAAGGATAGAATGTCGGATATGGCGCGAGCACTCCTCGTTTGTTTTTTGTTCCTCCCTCTTCCATCCCCCATCGATGTTAAGTTACCTTCCTTGTCGCACCACCAGTCGTGTTGTTTGGGCGGACGGAGCGTGTCGCCAGAGATTTCTTCACGGACTATGTGATCTCGAAGCATGAATTTTCCAACCGTGGCACAGATGGGCACAACAGGCGTTCAACAAGCGGTTGTCGTTCTGGCGCGAGCAGGGTCGCGCCACAACACCTTTAAACAAATCAAGCAGTGGCACGAGAGGCACACATGTGTTTTTTTCGACATGTGGTTTTTGTTCTCGCGACGCGCAAGCTCGCCTTAAACTGTTAAGCCGTTTTACGGATGGAAGGGGGGTTCATTGTCTTCAGTTTTTTTGTTGTTTTGCATTTTCGTTGCCAGCGTTCGTTTCAAACAGTTCCATCAGTTACACGAAGGGGCGGGGACTGTTTTCAACATATGGCGACCACATGGTATATGTTCAAGCCATACGACCCGAATTTCAACATTGTGCAACATTTGCACGGGTGGAAGGCGGTTTTTTATTAGAGGGTCGTTTACGGATATTTGTTTGTTTGATTTGGCAATCATTTTGATTTGAGGCGCAGCCCGCACGGATGGAGGGCAGATTTTTTTCAAACGGGAGTTTTTCGTTGGACGCCATCTGGAATTTTACGATATTGTGTTTTTGTGTGTGCCGCGTGTTCGGCCAAGCTTCGTTTTCGATTGGCTCCTCCACTTGCCGACTGCGCCTGAGGCGCTTCTGCGCCGCCGGACTAAAACATGCGCGTGTGTGTTCTGTGTGCGCGCGTGTGTGTGTGTGTGTGTGTGTGTGTGTGTGTGTTTGAGAGTGTGTGTTTGTGTGTGTTTGGCAGGGGTGCCGGCTCTGGCCCAGACGGCAAGCCCGCGGTGCCTTCGTCTGTCGAGGGGGGCGTTTCCCGAAATGGAGAAAAACGCCCGTGGGGACCTGGTGGGACGGGTCCTGGGGCGAGGCCGTGTGCTGCGGCGTCGTTGATGCGCCTTGGGTTTATTATGGTCTTCCTCCGCCTTTTGCTCCTGCTCCTCCTCCTCCTCCTTCTCCGCCTGTCGTTCCTCCTTCACCTTTGCCCCTCCCCTCTAGTGGTCGCCATCCTCTTGCTTCCCCTCCTCCTCCGCCCTCCTGCTCCTCTTCCTCCGCCCTTCTCTGGCCTCTCCTTTTTCTCCTCCCCCTTTCCCTCCGCCATCCTCCGCCCTCCTCAGCGTGTTCCCGCCCTCCTTCAGTTCCCGCCAGGCTTGAAGGGGGCTTGTACGGACGTGAAGAATGTGGCAGGGCGAGTGCGAGAGTGTAGAGTACGACTGCTAGCTCTCAGCCCAGACATCCGACGTCTCGAGTCTCTCAATACGCGGTCCCCAGGGGTCAGAACCCTTTCCGTGGGGCTGGCCTCTCACTCAGAGTCGTGTTTTGACGTTCCCGGGGCCCAGCGAGGGCCCCCGGATTTTGAAAACGGAGAAACAACCTCCGCCTCTATTTTTTCGAGAAGTTGAACGTGGTCCCCCGCCCGAAAACGGAGAGGAACTTCCGCCTCTAGTTTCTCGAGATGTTGGATGTCAGGGAAGGCCTCCCTCCCCCAGAGCCGCCGGGACGAGAGGTCGCAGCCGCTCCCGCTGCGGAAGCGGCCGTCGTGGCGGCGGCGCCACCGCCTGCGCGCGCGGAGGCGGCGGCGGCCGCCGCAGAGGCGGCAGTTCCGCGGAAGGAGCAGCGGGGGTGTTCCTTCTTGCTGCTTTCGCTCCTCCGCCGCGTCATCCGCCTCCGCCTCCGCCTCCTCCTCAACCACCTCCTCCTCCTCCGCGTCCTCATCCTCCTCCGCATGCTCTTCCGCCTCCTACGCCTTTTCTTCCTCCTCCTCCTCCTCCTCCTCCGCCTTCTCCTCCTTTTCCTTCTCCTTTTTCCTCCTCCGCCCCCGCCTCTTCCTCCGCCCCCTCCGCCTCTTTCTCCTTCGCCTCCTGCTCCTCCTCCGCCTCCTCCTCTTCCTCCTCCATCTCCTTCTTTTCCTCCTCGCATTCGAACGGTACTTATTGAATGCCTGCCGTGTTGTTTGTTTCCTTTTCCCGCTGCCGTTTGGCTCGGCGGCACGGGAACCTGCAGCGCTCCCATGTCCGTGTTATTCGCGCTTTGTTTTTCCCGTGTTCGATACTGAACAAGTACCAGTTCCACCCTGATTTGTCACTTCTAGTTGGTAGTGGAGCCCCGCCTCCCTTCCACGCCGCCGCCATGGCCCGCGCGGCACTCCCTCCCCGCAACGTATCGACGACCAGCGTCCACCATTGCGCCGTATGACGCTACCACTCCAAGGGTATCAACATCAAGGTCTCCGCGTTCAACCATCCGCGCCGACATCGCGCCGGACCGTTTTCTCCGTGCTCGTGCTTTTCTGCCCGTATATTGCGGCAGGCGACGGCTCTCAGACTCTAGGGACCGTCAGGGCGTGTCCCGCCCAGCCGCCATGAGCGTTTACGGTTTATATCCTCCTCCTCCTCCTCCTCCTCCTCCTCCTCCTCCTCTCCTCCCCTCCTCCTCCTCCTCCTCCTCCTCCTCCTCCTCCTCCTCCTCCTCCTCCTCCTCCTCCTCCTCCTCCTCCTCCTCCTCCCCTCGCCATTTCGTGCCCCCCGCGCCCCCGCGCTCCACTCTCGGCACCATTTCCCGGGCTGGCCCAGGCTGTCTGCGCAGCTCGTGGGCCCAACGCCATCGGCGCATTCGCCTGTGAGTGTAACGTCCGGCGTTGGGCAGCTGCTCGACGCAGCGTTCACGTCTACTGTGTTGGTGAATGTCGGGTCGGGCGAAAGGGGGGGTTTGGGAAGGAGGGGTTACGAAATTTGCTGCATGCAGCTGGTTTCGGCCCCACCGAGGGGCCCATTCCTCGATGCATGGGCGCCTCCCGGCGCCGGGAGGCGCCAGGAAATCAGCTACGTGAGCTGATTCTCAAACCCCCCCTTTGCTATCCCCCCCTTTCGCCCGACCCGAGAATGGTCCTGGGCTCCCTGCGACTATGCTGCAGGAGCCGTGGGGGGAAGATGCAGCGGTCACGACGTTTCTACTTCATCCGCCTGTGGGTATAGCCGAGGATGTCAGACAGTAGATGGATCCAGCGTCCACCTTTACAGTGTTTTCGAAGCGCCCCGATCTCCTGATGACTATGTTGACAGAGCCAGGGGAGACGCAGGCAGGAACGGACGAGAAGGCAATGGCGGGTATGGCGACTATGTTGTCAGCATTCCAGGGGGGGCCACACAGCGTATCTGGGAATGCCTGTCTTCGACCCCGTGGAGCATGATATTCCACATTACTCGCGGACCCCCTGCTACCTGGCAAACCTGGATCCCTATCTAGACTCCCCTTGATCTGGCCTGTCTGCCTGGATCCCTATCTGGCCTCCCGTTCCCGAGCTACGCGTGCCAGTGTGATCGCGAAAGTAGCGATCACTGCGAGCGCATCATGCTCATTGATTCGGAGGTCAAACAGTTGCAGACATTAAGCATGCTGAGATTTGTGGGTGCGGAACCAAAGAATCCAGGGGGTCTTGTGGTTGCGAAAACGGTGCTTGCAATTCCTTTGGATGTGAATGGCCCGTTGCTTCCGTCTCCCGATCTTGTCGGTATCATAATGGTCTGGGACAAACCCGTGCCTTTTGATTGCGTGCTCTGGCGCGCTCGGCGGGACAAGTCGGGCAACTCGCTAGATCCAACATCGCATCACAGTCCAGTTCTCTCGGAGGTGTTGAAGATTCGCTCATCTGATACAATAGCCTTAGATGTGCTCCACACAGTGTATCTTGATTTTGCGCACAGGGTCGGATCGTTTGATGTCTCGAGGGTACTTGAAGCGAGCGTTGCCCGAAACGAGCCCTTCATCAGCAAGCGAAGATATTGGAGTGGGCATTGCACTCGTGGTGCGAACTTAAGAGCGTCCCATACGAGTCGACGTTGGGTTGGGTAGGCTCACTCTAGGCATGATTTGCGGCGGTGTCGAGGTGCGACGTGTGAGAGTGTCGCCACACGCAGGAGTTCCCATGGCAATCACAAGGGCCGAAATGGCTACACTGCTCCCGTTTTGAAAGTCTTTGGTGGGAACATATGTTTATCGCGCGCGGTTTGCTGGCCCCCCCTGAGCTCGACCGACGCGAGGCTAAAGAGGGTCGACGCGTGCAAAGCTATGAACGCCCGACCACGCATATCATAATATAGGATTGCGTTGGATGCTGCATCGCTCGTCGTGGTGCATGCGCAGGACGCAAATGTGAGGCCGACCCCCAAAAGGCATCTCTTTTGCCGCCTCGCTCACAGGACCCGCCTTTCCTCCCCACACCGATTCCCGCAACCTCGTCCCGCGCATCTGTTCGCCTCTTTAGTGGCGATCGGTGAGGGGGCAGAGGGTGTCGAGCGCTCAAGGTTGATGGGCACGCGCGGTGTGAGAAACCGGCGCCGTTGCGGCGCGCGCCTCTACGATTTTCCCCACATCCAACATGTTTTTTTGTTTTCTCTAGACACCCCGCGCAGGAACCAGAGAACACCCAGCACCTTTCTCCCTCTCTCTCTTTTTCTCTCTCTCTCTCTCTTTCTCTCTCTCTCTCTCTCTCTCTCCCGTCTCCCTTCGCACATTCACTCAATCACTCACACACGCCATGATCACTCGCAATCACCCACCCACCCATTCGCGCACAGGATCATCACCATCGTCGTCATTACCCGCACATTCATTCATCCACACACTTATCATCATCACTCATTCACTCGCCCATTCACTCACTCACCCAGTTACCCACCCAAGCGGGAGCCGCGTCATTGAGTGAATTGCGAGGAAGTCTCAGGCGGGAGTCCCTTCCTTATGTGGCCCCCAGATCATCTTGCCAATCCGAGCGGGTCATCGGAATCGTGTAAGTGTCGTCGCCTTTGGGCTCCTGAGGTTTCAATTTGGAGGAAGTCTGAGGCGGGAGCTTCATCTGTGAGTGAATTGCGTGGAAGTCTCGGGCGGGAGCTCCCTCCTTAAGGGGCCCGCAGATCATGTTATTAATCTGGGCGGGTCATCAGAGTCCTGCGTTTGTCGTCATTTTTGGGCTCGTCAGGCTTGCGTATGGAGGAAGTCTCAGGCGGGAGCCTCGTCAGTGAGTGATTTGGAGGAAGTCTCAGGCGGGAACACCGTCCCTATGGGGCCCGCAGGTCATGTTATTAATCCAAGCCGGTCATCGGCATATTGGAACTGTCGTCACTACTGCGTTCTTGAAGCTTGAATGCGGAGGAAATCTGAGGCGGGAGCTTCGTGTGTGAGTGAATTGCGTAAAAATCTCAGGCGGGTCCCTTCCCTATGGGGCCCGCAGATCATGTTATTAATCCGAGCTGGTCATCGGAATATGGTAACCCTCGTCACTTCTGGGTTCTTGAAGCCTGAATGTGGAGGAAGTCTGCGGCGGGATTTTCGTCTGTGAGTAAATTGCGTGGAAGTCTCAGGCGGGAGCGCCCTCCCTATGGGGCCCGCAGATCACGTTATTAATCCGAGCTGGTCGTCGAAACCTTGTAACAGTCGTCATTTTGGGGTTCGTCGATCTTGAGTGTGGAGAAAGTCTCCGGCGGGAACCTCGTTTGTGAATGAATCGCGACGAAGTCTCGAACGGTAGCCCCCTCCCTATGGGTCCCGCAGCTCATGCGAATAATCCGAGCGTGCCATCGGAATCTTGTAACTGTCGTCACTATTGGCTTTTTCAAATTCGAATCAGGCGGAAGCTTCAGGCGGTTGTCCCGACGGCTTGGCCAGCGGGGTTGTCCCGACGGTTGCGCGATGTGGCCATTGGAGAATGCGCCCGTGCTGCCCGAGGCGGCGACGGCACCGAGGAAAACCTACGCGCGCGCGCTCTTGCCAGGAGGAAGGAAAAGTACACTCGGAGAACAGGCGGGGCGGATATGAGGACGGGGAAAAAGGAAAGGAAGTGAAGGAGGAGGAATAAAAGGACGACGAGGGAAAACATACGTTGAGGAGGGGGGGATAGGAGGAGGCGGAGGACGAGGAGGGGAAACAAAGGAGGAGGCGGAAGAGCAACATGATAAGAAATGAAACAAGTAGGACGATAATGAACAGGAGGAGGGGGAGGATGAGGAGGAGGAGGAGGAGAAGGAGGACGCAGAGGGCGGAAGGAAGGCCTCCGCCACTGGAAGAAGATAAACGGGGAGGGGCAAGCTGAATATCCTATGCGGGGTCCTACCGTCGGAGTAGTTGGGGGTTACTTCGCCATCACCGCGCCGCGTCTGGAACCGATCGCCGTCCCCCTTCCTGGAGTGGCACTGGTAAAGTAGTTTTAGTCGTAACAGGACTAGTCGTAGTGCGAGTAGAAGTATAAAAGGTCGTAGTAGTCGGAACGTTGCCGGGCTCAGCGCGCAGCGCTTCGTCCACACTACATGGCTAAAACACATTGGTCAGTAATTGCACAATGATTCGTCCATCGCGCAGCCCACAGAGCATAGTATATCACATCGCGCCAATACGCGGTGCATTATATTCGATTGAAGCACGCATTCCCAAACTTCCAGTGCATGGTAGTTGTGTCGGGGTGGTGGTGGGCATCTTGTCGTAATTATTATTAGTGGCCGTCGTCGTAGTGGTAATGGTAGTAGTAGTCGTAATAACGGTGGTACTAGTAGTGGTGGTAGTAGTGGTGGTAATATTTGTAGTAGTAGTAGTAGTAGTAGTAGTAGTCGTCGTAGTCGTAGTAGTAGTAGTAGTAGTAGTAGTAGTAGTAGTAGTAGTAGTAGTAGTAGTAGTAGTAGTAGTAGTAGTAGTAGTACTCGTAGTAGTAGTGGTAGTAGTAGTAGTAGTACTAGTAGTAGTAGTAGTCGTAGTAGTAGTAGTAGTAGTAGTAATAGGAGTAGTAGTCGTAGTAGTAGTAGTAGTAGTAGTAGTAGTAGTAGTAGTAGTGGTAGTGGTAGTAGTAGTAGCAGTAGTATCCGTGGTGGTAGCGGTAGTGGTAGTTGTAGTGGTAGTAGTAGTAGTAGTAGTAGTAGTAGTAGTAGTAGTAGTAGTCGTAGTAGTGGTACTAGTAGTACTAATCGTAGTAGCCGTAGCTGTAGTAGTAGTAGTAGTAGTAGTAGTAGTAGTAGTCGTAGTAGTAGTAGTAGTAGTAGTAGTAGTAGTAGTAGTAGTCGTAGTAGTAGTAGTAGTAGTAGTAGTCGTCGTAGTAGTAGTAGTAGTAGTAGTAGTAGTAGTAGTAGTAGTAGTAGTAGTAGTAGTAGTAGTAGTAGTAGTAGTAGTAGTAGTAGTAGTAGTAGTAGTAGTAGTAGCGGTAGTAGTAGTAGTAGTAGTAGTAGTAGTAGTAGTAGTAGTAGAGTAGTAGTAATGATGGTAGTCGTCGTAGCAGTAGTAGTAGTAGTAGTAGTAGTAGTAGTCGTAGTAGTAGTGGTAGTCGCAGTAGTAGTCGTAGTAGTAGTAGTAGTAGTAGTAGCACTAGTATTCGTAGTAGTAGTAGTAGTAGTAGTAGTAGTGGTGGTGGTAGTAGTAGTAGTAGTAGTAGTAGTACTAGTAGTAGTAGTAGTAGTAGTAGTAGTAGTTGTAAACGTAGTAGTAGCGGTAGTAGTGGTGGTAGTAGTAGTTGTAGTAGTAGTAGCCGTGGTAGTCGTAATAGTAGTAGTAGTCGTACTGCTGATCGTGGTGGTAGAGGACTAGTAGTCGTGGTAGTAAGTAGAACACTTGCAGTGGTAGTGGTGGTAGTGGTGGTAGTAGTAGTAGTAGTAGTGGCCGTAGTAGTCGTAGTAGTAGTAGTAGTAGTAGTAGTAGTAGTCGTAGTAGTAGTAGTAGTACTGGTAGTAGTAGCGGTAATAGTAGTAGTCGTGGTAGTAGCAGTAGTAGTAGTAGTAGTGGTAGTAGTCGTAGTAGTTGTAGTAGTAGTAGTAGTAGTAGTAGTAGCAGTAGTAGTAGTAGAAGTAGTAGCAGAAGTAGTAGTACGAGTAGTAGTAATAGTAGTAGTCGTAGTAGTAGTAGTAGTAGTAATCGCAGTAGTAGTAGCTGTAATAGTAGCCGTATTGGTAGCAGTAGCGATAAGTATTAGTAGTAATAGTAGTAGTAGTAGTAGCGGTGGTAGTAGTAGTAGTAGTAGGCGTAGTAGTAGTAGTAGTAGTAGTAGTAGTAGTAGTAGTAGTAGTAGTATTAGAAGTAGTAATGGTAGTCGTCGTACTGCTATCAGTAGTGTTAGTAGTAAAAGTAGTAGTAGTAGTAGTCGTAGTAGTAGTAGTGGTAGTAGTAATAATCGTAGTAGTAGTAGTAGTAGTAGTAGTAGTAGTAGTAGTGGTAGTAGGAGTGGTAGTAGTAGTAATAGCAGTAGTAGCGTTAGTACTAGTAGTTGTCGTAGTACTAGTCGTAGTCCTTTCAGTAGTAGTAGTAGTAGTAGTAGTAGTAGTAGTAGTCGTCATAGTAGTAGTAATAGTTGTAGTCGTACTGTTAATCGTGGTGGTAGAGGTCTAGTAGTCGTGGTAGTAATAGAAACACTTGTAGTGGTAGTGGTGGTAGTAGTTGTAGTAGTAGTAGCCGTAGTAGCAGTAGTAGTAGTAAAAGTAGTAGTGAAAGTAGTAGTAGTAGTAGCAGTACTACTAGTAGTAGGCGTGGTAGTAGTAGTAGTAGTAGTAGTAGTAGTAGTAGTAGTAGTAGTCGTCGTAGTAGTAGTCGTCGTCGTCGTAGTAGTAGTAGTAGTAGTCGTAGTAGTAGCTGTCGCAGTAGCAGTAGGTGTACTAGTAACCGTAGTAGTAGTGGTGGTGGTAGTAGTAGTAGTAGCAGTAGTAGTAGTAGTAGTAGTAGTAGTGGTAGTGGTAGTGCTCGGTGTAGTGGTAGTGGTGGTCGTAGTGGTAGTAGTAGTCGTGGCGGTATTCGTAGTAGTGGTAGTAGTAGTAGTGTTAATAATCGTATTAGTAGTCGTAGTAGTAGTACTAGCAGTAGTAGTCGTAGTAGTAGTAGTAGTAGTAGTAGTAGTAGTAGTGGTAGTAGTAGTAGTAGTAGTAGTAGTAGCAGTAGTAGTAGTAGTAATAGTAGTCGTGCTAGTAGTAGTAGTAGTAGCAGTAGTAGTAGCAGTAGCGGTGGTAGTAGTAGTATTAGTAGTAGGAGGGGTAGTAGCATTGGTAGTAGTAGTTGTAGTAGTA
>CAUYUJ010001425.1:68401-125901 GCA_963575745.1 Prorocentrum cordatum | reverse complement strand
GTAGTAGTAGTAGTAGTAGTAGTAGTAGTAGTAGTAGTAGTAGTAGTAGTAGTAGTAGTAGTAGTAGTAGTAGTAGTAGTAGTAGTAGTAGTAGTAGTAGTAGTAGTAGTAGTAGTAGTAGTAGTAGTAGTAGTAGTAGTAGTAGTAGTAGTAGTAGTAGTAGTAGTAGTAGTAGTAGTAGTAGTAGTAGTAGTAACAGTAGTCGTTGCACTTTTAGTAGCAGGAGTGGTCGTACCAGCACCGTGCGCACTGGACTGCATCATGACGGTATTGCAGCGCGTGGACGCACGACATGGGAAGATTGTGTTGGCAGTTGGGTTGTAGCACGGCGCGATTGTGCTGCAATGGAAGGTGTGGTTGCGCCCTCGTACTGCAGTGTACAGTGCGCAGAGGTCGTGTGCACGCTGGTGGTAGTAGTTGTAATAGTCGGGCTCGCAGTCGCTACAGTAGTAGCAGGAGCAGCTTATGATCGGATGCCCCCCGCATCCTCGCGATCTTCATTCCCCAAACAGTGCTGTCACATGGGGTTTCCTATTCCTCTTCTGAAGAACTGGGCCTGGTTGTTGATTCGGCCCGCTTGTGGCCGCCCGTCGCTGTCCGTCGCCGCCCGTCGCCGCTGTCGCCACTGGGCCTGGCTGGCTCGTTGCCGCCCGTCGCTGCCCGTCTTCACCGTCGCCGCTGGGCCCTGGTGCCGGTCCAGCCGGCTCGTTACTGCGCGTCGCCGCTTGTCGCCGCCATCGCTGCTGGATGGGGGTTTTCATTGTCTTGAATCGCGCTACATTTCTCTGGGTTGATTTCTACATTTCTTTGCATTGCGTTGCTTTGATTTGCGTTGATTTTGCATTGCGTTGCATTTCTTTGCGTTGCGTTGCGTTGCAACGCGCTGCGTTGTGTTGCACTGCGTTGCGTTGCTTTGCTGTTTTGCGCTTTTTGCATTGTTTTGTTCCGCATTGCTTTGCATTGCTTTGCATCGTTTTGTGTTGCTCTGCGTTGCCTTGCATTGCTTTGCGTTGGTTTGCACTGCTTTCCACCACATGGATTCTCTTGTTAAAACAAGAATTATGATCTACCCCCCCGGGGTTATCCGCCCCACCTTATCGTATTGCAATTTGCATTTCATTCCACCCCGCTGTCCATCCTAAATATGGACTCGTATCATCCCAGCATAGCCGGTATCGCCCCCCCATCATCGCTTCTGCAGAATATTGTATGCGCGCGCAGTTGTTTATCTGAATTCATCAGTTTCCAATTTTTATTTGCAAGAAAAAGACATATGCACGCGCGCGCGTCGTCGCGCGCGCGTACCAAACTCTTTCAAAAACCGTTTTGGATTCGTACGGGTTCCAGGATCCACTGTCCAAACAACATATAAAAAACCACATGGTTTCGCAATGATGATTTTCAAAGGAATGGCGAATTCCCTAAGACAAAACCGTTCACAGCATTCTACCAAGCGGGCTTCGCGCACGCGCGCACGTCGACACCGTTCGAACGCCTCTGCGCGCCTGCTGTCGCAAGAGTCCTCCGCACAAGATGGAACGAAGTGCACGCGCGCGGATCGCCGCGCGCGTATGCCGAACTTCTTCAAACACCCCAGGTTTCGTAAGGATTTCAAAACCGAGTGCCCCGAAACCATACATATATACACATATGTATATAGTATATTTTTACAACATGATTTCGGTCATGTTTCAAAAATGCCTGCGCTCGCGCCCTTGCGAATCGTTCAGAAACAATTTTTTATTATTATGAATTTCTGCCAAAAAGTCCTCTCGCGCCGCATGCCGAAATCATTCGACCGCCCTTGCGCGCGTGCGGGGGGATGGCACGATCTGTTTTAAATAATAGCATGCGGGCCACTCTCGCGCGTCTGCTGCGCGCGCATGTCAAACTCCTTCCAACAACCTTCATCACCAACGCGAGTCCGCCGTCATCGTCGTCGGCGTGATCAGCATCGGCGCCGTCACAAGCTGTGCCGTCGTCGTTGTCAACATCGTCACCAGCATCGCTACCAGCATCATCGCGTCTACCTGTGTCGACGTTGCCATGATACCGCGCCCGCCCAAGTTGCCGACTCGCACAAAAGTGCCCGCTGGGATGTGCCAAGAGGTCAACGCCACCGCGGCCGCGTCGGTCGTGCCAAAATAGCTGGCCGGTGCGCGCCAGTGCATGCGCGGGCTGGCGCGGTCGCAGAGATGCACCAGCCAACACCAATCACACGTCGCAATCGCCTCCGCATGGGTTTTGCGAAACAAGCTGCGGGTGGGTGGGTGGGATGATTGCGTGAGCAGTGGTGTGGACAAATTCAAATTGAGCACTGGTGAGTTACACCACCTAAATTGCCTCATGTGCATTGCACCGCTTAGATTGCAATAGACCGTTGTCATGGGCCCACGCTGACTAACATAGCTTTAGTCATTTTCGTTGGTTCGTGTCCGTCGCCTTAGATCAGATCGTTGCTACCAAGGCAGCTTGGGCTGGTTCGATTATCGTTCAATGGTGCGGCTGCCGCGAATGTATATGCTGTTGGTAGCCACCCCCCAAAGGACAGCAAACCTGCCAAGATCTCGGCCGAGCCGCTGGACGAGCAGGGCCATCCTGCTCTATGGGGGAGGGGAGGACGGAGGCAGAGAACCGAAAAGGGATGCAAACGCAACGGCGATGTGGGCCCCATTGCGTACATTTCAGCGGGAGACCGGGACGCCCAATCGGCCAGTCGTGCGGATGCAGTATGCGCTCGAGAGGTAAAGCGGCTGGCCGAAGAGACCCTCCGCACATACGCGCGGCAAATTCGACCCTTATGCAGCGGTGACTATTGCGAGCGGCAGGGGCGTGCCTTTGATATGTGCGTGCGTGTGTGTGTGTGTGTATGTGTGTGTGTCTGTGTGTGTGTGTGTGTCTGTGTGTGTGTGTGTGTCTGTTTGTGTGTGCGTGCGTGCGTGCGTGCGTGCGTGCGTGCGTGCGTGCGTGTGTGTGTGTGTGTTTAGCAAGACTGCCTGTCGGGCGACCCCGGCTGCCCCTGGCCAGGGTCCCCGCTCTCCCTGCTTGGTTTTCAGGCCTCTTGTCCATTCACCGGTTACTGGCGAGCGGGTCGCTGCCGCACTCCGATGGCGCCTTCCGCCGCTTCCTGCCGCCGCGCCTCGCAGGCCCTCTGGTCTCGGCGCACGCCCCGCCCCGCTGGCGCTCCCAGCCCCGCGCCGCTCCCCCGTTCTGGGGTGGTCATTTCTATTCGCCTTCGTTTACCTTCCGCCCGCTGGCCGGCGCTCCGGCCCTCCGTCGTTCCGCCTTTCGCCTCCCGCTGCGCCTCGTAGGCCCCCAGGTCTCGGCGCTCCGGCCCTTCCTTGGGTCCGCTCGCCCGCCCACCTGCTGGCACTCCCAGCTCCACGCCGCTCCCCCTCTTGGCGTGGCTCCGCCTCTTTGTCTTTCGTCCCACGCCCTCACGCCGGCCTGCGGTTGTCGCCTTTCGCGGCGCTCTCGCGGCAGCTTGCGACCCTTGCCGCAGCCAGTGACGTGCATGAGCAGGCCCGGCTCCCCCTCTCCCCGTCGCGCTGGGGCCTCCTCCTCTTCCCTCGTGCATCGCGGCATTCATTTGCACACAGTGCGCCCCCTGTTGCCAGATCGCCGCAGCAGTCACCTTCTGCAGCCGCCGAGGCAAAAAGTCTGCCTTTCCCTGCCATTGTATTGTGTCCGGCTCGCTTCCGCCGCGCCCCGCCGACAGCCGACCGCTTGCTGGATCCAGCTCGCAGGTGATCAAACAAATGTGCGTGTGTGCGGGTGGATCTACGTCTCTGGCCTCTGAGTGGGCCGGCCGCGCGCGTCTCCCGCTTTTTGCTCTCGGACCTTTACGCCTCGACGTTGCGCGCGAGGCCGCGCCGCCAAGAGTGTATGCGTCCGTGTGTGTATGTGTGTGTGTGTGTGTGGCGAGTAACTCGGGCATCTGCGGGCTACCCCGGGGACGTGTTTAACCGACGCCCTCCCGCCTTCAGGCCGTGTTGGCCTAAGGTTTTTCTCCTCCAGATTTCCGGGCTGTGGATCGCCCGTGTCCCAGGCTGTCCATGTGGAGAGGGCGCTCCTTTGCGCGCCGCTGCTTCCTTTCGGGCGGGCCGCGGGGCAGCAGGGCGGCCTGCATCCCAGCCGCCGCCGTTGCATCCAGCACAGGCGTGGGATCAGCTGGTTGGTGGCTGTGGGGAGGCGCAGGCAAGGGATGGCAGGCGAGGAAGGAGAGAGTAGCCAGGCCACCCAAATTGGGCCGACGTAGATGGGGTTGGAGGATCGCTTCGCGTCGCCGATACATCGGTGGTATTGCTCGATCCTGAACCCGATATTTTTCACCCCGGCGTCGCCGATGCATCGGTGATGCGGCGTCATCCTCCTGCCCACCTGCTCCGGCCCCATTCGGGCGGCCCCCAGGAGAGGGAAGGGGATGGGCGAGGGGAGGCGTGTGTCAGACAGGCGCAGGGACGGGATAAGGCCCTACAGAGCGTTCCTGAACGCTCTGGAACGGCTGTGGCGCTCGGTACATCCATCAGAACCGCCAGATCTGAGAGACCACGGATCGCTGGGATTGCCGCGTATTCGCTGTGCTTGGACCCCCTCCGGCCTGCGGGCCGCAGTCCCCGACCCAGACCGCAGGGGAAATGAGCCTCTCATGGCCGCTCCCGGCCGCCTTCGCGGGCCAGCGCGTGCAAGGCTACGACGCTGCACTGGAGGGAGGGACGGAGGGAGGGAGGGAGGGAGGGAGGTAGGGAGGGAGGGAGGAGGAGGAGGTGGAGGAATAATTTCATTAATCGTAATAACAAGAAGAAGGGGAATCCCATGACTACTACTACTACTACTACTACTACTACTACTACTACGACTACTACTACTACTACTACTACCCCTACTACCCCTACTACCCCTACTACTACTACTACTACTACTACTACTACTACTACTACTACTACTACTACGACTACTACTACTACTACTACTACTACTACTACTACTACTACTACTACCACTACTACTACTACTACTACTACTACTACTACTACTACTACTACTACTACTACTACTACTACTACTAGTACTACTACTACTACTACTACTACTACTACTACTACTACTACTACTACTACTACTACTACTACTACTACTACTACTACTACTACTACTAGGGAGGGAGGGAGGAGGAGGAGGTGGAGGAATAATTTCATTAATCGTAATAACAAGAAGAAGGGGAATCCCATTACTACTACTACTACTACTACTACTACCCCTACTACTACTACTACTACTACTTCTACTACTACCCCTACTACTACTACTACTACTACTACTACTACTACTACTACTACTACCACCACCACCACCACCACCACTACTACTACTACTACTACTACTAGTTTTGCTACTCGTATTAGTTCCACTACTACTACTACTACTACCACTACTACTACTATTACCACCACAACTACTACTACTACTACTACTACTACTACTACTACGACTACGACTACTACTACTACTACTACTACTACTACTACGACTACTACTACTACTACTACTACTACTACTACTACTACTACTACTACTACCACTACTACTACTACTACTACTACTGCTACTACTACTACTACTACTACTACTACTACTACTACTACTACTACTACTACTACTACTACTACTACTACTGCTACTACTACTACTACTACTACTACTACTACTACTACTACTACTACTACTACTACTACTACTACTACTACTACTACTACTACTACTACTACTACTACTACTACTACTACTACTACTACTACTACTACTACTACTACTACTACTACTACTACTACTACTACTACTACTACTACTACTACCATGTAATGCCCCTCACAGGGGTAGAAACTACTTGGACCAAGTGTATTTGCTGGGGCGTCACGCTGTCACCCTGCTCACCCTTTCCTCATCATGCTCGTCTTTCTCCTCATCCTTCTCCTCGTCCTCCTCCTCCTTTTCCTTGTCCTCCTCTCCTCCTCCTCCTCCTCCACGTCCTTCTCCTCCTCCGCCTCCCCCTCCCTACCTCGGGCGTGATGGACCATGGGACCTCATGGAGCCTCCTGGTAGTCCCGGGGGCCTCCTGGGTTCCTGCGGCCTCTTGAAACCTCCTGGGCTCTCCTAGGGTATCCTCAGCCCTCCAGGGGCGTCCGCAGCGTTCTGGAACTTTTGGGTCGTTCAGGATACGCCCGGAGCGTGATGGGACCTCCTGGGGCCTTGTGGGACCTCGCGGGGCATCCTGGGACCTCCTGGAGCGTCCTGGAGCCTCCTTAGGATTCCCACGGCCTCCGGGGACGTCCTGAAGCCTCCTGGAGCTTCCTGATGCCTCCTGAGACCTCCTGGGGCCTCTTGGCGGCTCTCTAAGAAGCCACGCGCGGGGCCTCAAAATTGGCGACAGTTTCAAGGATGGGAGCCTTCCCATTGAGAAAGAGGGCGCGGTGGACGTTGAAAAATGACGACAGTTACACACTTGAGGCCCAAAACCGTGCCGGGCACCCCCCCCGCCATTCCCGGTCCTGCATAGTACGGTGCGATTTGCCCCCTCCCCGCTGTCCCGCCGGTCCCTGGGAGGGCTAGTTGTCTGGTTTTCGCTGGTAAGAAACACTTCCTCCCCCCTCGGCGGTGACGGAGGGCAGGCGGCGGGGGAGAGCGGGTTGGCAGGGTGGCTGGTTGGGCACGGAGAGCAGGCGGAGGGGATCGGCCGGTTGGCGGGATGACGGGGTGGGCGGCTGGGCTGGTTGGCTGACGGGTTGGCTAGGTGGCGGGGTGGCTGGGTGGGCTGGCTGGCTGGTTGGACGGGTTGGCAGGTTGAGCTGGCTAGGGCAATTGGTTTCGACAACTACAACTACAACTACCACCACCACTAGTACTACTACTATTAATATTACTACTACTGCGACTTACTACTACTACTACTACTACTACTACTACTACTACGACTACTACTACTACTGCTACTACTACTACTACTACTACTACTACTACCACCACCACCACCACCACTACTACTACTACTACTACTACTACTACTACTACTACTACGACTACTACTACTACTACTACTACTACTACTACTCGGCTACTGGGACTACTTTTACGGTTACTGTTGCTACTGTTACTACTACTACTACTACTACTACTACTACTACTACTACTACTACTGCTACGACTACTACTACTAGTACCTACGACTACTACTACTACTACTACTACTACTACTGCTACTACTACTACTACTACTACTACAACTACCACTACCACTACTACTACTACTACTACTACTACTACTACTACTACTATACTTACTACTACTACTACTACTACGATTACTACTACTACTACTACGAAGACTACTACTACTACTACTACTACTATTTCCACTACTACTACTACTTCTACTACCACGACTACTACTACTACTACTACTACTACTACTACTACTACTACATCTACTACTACTACTACTACTACTACTACTACTACTACTACTACGACTACTACTACTACTACCACTACTACTACTACTACTACTACTACTACTACTACTACTACCACTACGACTACTACTAGTACTACTACTACTACTACTTTCTCTACTACTCCATCAGTCCTTCTTCTACTACTAGTAGTAGTAGTACTACTACTACTACTATTACTACCACTACCTACGACGATTACTACGATTGCTTCTACTGCTACATTGACTTACATATATCATTATTTCTGTCAGTATTGCGACTTCCTCTAGTGGTCACGTTAATGCTAACACCAGCATGTTTAATTATGCTAATAAGAATAACGGTGATTCGATTTCTTCGAGTAGTAATATCCACGAGACTAGTAACAATATTAGTAGCCATAGTGATATCACTGCGAATCGCAATATATATATATATATATTCTTAGTAGCAGTCTCATCAGTACGGGTAATGATAGTGTCCACACTAGTAACAGTAATACTATTCATGGCAAGTCTAATCATACTCGCAAGACTACCAATAAGTGATCCTACGATTCATAATGGTGATACGAATCGCAAAAATAATATGCGTGCTGAGAAGAAGACAAATCAGAAGAAACATACGAAGACGAAGAAGAGGAGGAGGAGGAGGAGGAAAACCAAGAGGAGGAGGCGGATGAGGAGAACAAGGAGGCGGCACGAGGAGGCGTTGCCGCACTCTCTGGAGATCCCCGGACCGATGGCCTCAGCCCCATTCGGAGCAGGGCGCGCACCCCGCCAAGCGCTGCCCGCGCACGGGGCGTGAGGGCGGAGAGGCGCAGGCTTCCGACGGCTCGGTGTTTTCGAGTCCCGGGGCCCAGGACCTCTCGAGCACCCTGGTACCAACACGAGGCCGACGATGACCCCCTATCGACGGCGGCGGCTCGGGGGGCACGATCGGTTCGCTTCTGTCCCCCGGCGAATTGCCATGACCGTGTCAATCACTAGTTCACACTTCGCATTTTGTGGCCGCAGCCGTTCAACGGCGAAGCGCGGCTTCTGTGCACAAGCCCCGAAGGTTGCAGCGCAGGGATGGCCCTCAAGGACTGAAAACGCAGAACATCGCAGGCTCGATTTTCGAAGAACAAGCGGCATAAGCATAGACCTGTCTAAGCTCCGCGCGGAGTTCTTGGATATGCGTTGGGCCCCCTTTTGCGGCGCCTCTGGCGCCTGAGACGCTGCCCCTGGTGCGCTCCGCGCGCCAGGGAAGGGGGCCCATCGCAGATCCAAGATGCCGATGCGGAACTCTGAAAGCTTATCTATGCTCAGGGGCGGGAAGATCGTTGCGCTTCGCGCATTGCGGCATGGGTTGGAGATGCGCCCTTCTCCAGGACAGCGGCGTGAGAGCGAGAAGATAACCTCGCATCACGCATCGAGGAACACGATGCGCGAAGTTAAGTGACCAAGCTTTTGTTCATGCCATTATTTCTTCCTCTGGACCTTGGAGTCTGCAGACCTGGTGGCGCCCCCAAGAGGCGCCGCTGCATCCGCCGACGCGCCGGCTGACGCTGGGGCGCCGAAGAAGAAACGCGGCATCATGCAGGATCCGCGGGCCGCGTTGGGTACCAGAACCTCCCTTTGGTTTTGGCCTCTTTGTCCTGTCCTCTTCCTCATCATCCTCCCTCCTCCTCTCTACTCCCTCCTCCTCTTTCTGTCTCCTCCCTCCTCACTCGAAGAGGAGCACACGTGCGAGCCCGTTGCCATTCTGTGGTTTAATGCGTGCACGCGGATTAAGACACGTTGCAAGGAAAAGGACGGAACATTTGCTATGTTTCATGTTTTACCATTGGCGCCATGTCTTTACCTTTCAACCATGCCGCCCGCAATTCTAGTCGGTAGTGGAACTGGGAGTGGTCCCAGCTCGCGTTTCGCGGATCTGCGCATACTGCGATGTGGACGCACATTTGCATTTCCCTTAACCGCCGCATCGGTACCACGGTCCATTCCTTGATCAGCTTGTGTTTGTTCCTGTAGTGCAAACCTTCGGGTAATCCGCCCTGGACGCCCACCGATACGCTGGGGCAAACGCCCGACAATACGAAACGTGAAGAACCGGCTGCGAGGGCATGAGCAGTTGCAGGCTACTATTCGATGGTGAGTGCATGCCAACGGGGACTCCACGACGTTTCCCACGATCCATCGCACCCCACAGGTACTGGCCGTAGCTTCGCGTCGGGCATGACGGCGGAGCTCCTCCCTGGGTCAGTACGGTTATGGTGCTGATGACTGCGAAGCTCCTTCCTCGTGATGTGCACGGCTGTGTTGGTTGTGGTCAATGCGAGCACGTCGCTCCACTCGACTGGACCACTGAGAGTGAATGCGCCGTTTTCAACCCCCTCGGCTTCGACCGAAGTTGTCAGAATTATTACGGCTGCCACCTGCTTCAACATGGATTTCGTCTTTGCGCAGGCCCGAACCCCAAGGCGTTTCCGCAGCTCCCCTCGTGGTCGAGTCTTATCGCGGGGGACCTCTATTTTGGTGCTGGGGGGCAGCGCGCTTCTTATCACCGGCTTGCTGCCACATGCGCATGTTATTGCCCGAGAGTTGGCCGCAGCCGGCGAGCCGCTCACCTGGCGAGCGCAGCAGACGCCACCCCACATGCAGCCAGCCAGTACGTCGGCTACGCCAGGACCGTTGCTCACTTGCGTTTTTCGTTTCATCCGGCCCGTCGACCAGTTGGGCTGCCGTACTTAATCTCATCATGGTTTTCCTCGAGGCGGACTTCGACGGATACTTCGCCACCATCTACGCGGACCCTGTTTCAGGATGACGCGCCCAGCCATGCCGAAGGAACCGATTGCTGTCGTGCCGCGCGCTGCCTGGAAGCTTTGTCGCGCGCCCTTGCCCAAGAAACAGGGAAGGGGCCCAGCCCGCGCGCAGCGCTGCGCGCTGCTTCTGCCGCGACCAGCTGTCAGCGCCACAACAGGCACGCCGCCTGCTCACTTACTCAACGAGGAAGCAATGTTGAGTGCGATTGACAGGCGATCGGGGCTGAGTTGCGTCACTCGCTTGACCGCGGGACCCATTGCCCCGCGCCCTGGCGCATGCTGCGCGCCCTGGCGCTCGGACGCACGACGCGCGAAGTACGTGGCTCGATGTGCGCTGGCGCGTCTGTTGCGCCTCTTGCAGCAAGATCCAGTCGGCGCCTTTCGCTGCGCCACTTGGCCAAGGCGCGCGGCCATGCGGCAGTCCGCGCTACTTCTGCCGCGGCAGCTTCGGATGGGGAAGTGCGCGCGTTTGCCCCTGCAGTGGCAATTGCCCCGTCGCTCAGGACTCGCTGGCGGGGGGCGCGCCTGCGCGGTGCCAGTGCGCGGCGGTCCTGGCCTCGCGGCGCGCGCCACCCATGCGCGCCCGCGGCTTTGCCTGCGCCCGGTGATGCAGCTGCGAAGGCGCGTTGCACTATGTGCCTTGGCATTCAAATGCGCGCTGTTTGTGCCCGGCGGCGCTGGCGCGCGCGCCGCGCCGCGCCCGCGCGCACTCGCGCGCCTTGCTGCGCGCGCCAGGCATCGGCGTGTTCGGCTGTTTGCTGGGGCGCGCGCGAAGGCAGAGGCTGGCCAGGGCTGTGCCCAACCATGCGGCGTGCTACGCGCGATGGGGCGCCGTTGCGCCCGGCTGTTCGCCTGTGCGCGCGCGGGCCGACGCCCCGCGCGCGCTTGCGCCTGGCCGAGCTTGTCCCCGACCACCTCCTAGAGTGCCTGCTGACACCGACGTTGGTTTCCCCCGATCGCACCCAGGTTGCATTCGGCTATGTCACACGGGGCGCAGCTCGCAGAGAGACCTTTCGCGAGCCAGGTCAGCCGGCGCGCGAATTCAGCCCGCGCGCTCATTTGCCGCGTTGCAAGCCGTTCTCTGCATCTCTACCACAATCCACCTAGCCAGTCACATCATCGCCTCGACGACTAGGAGCAGTTGAGGCGCGTGCCAACCGACGCGGGGAGCGCCACCTCAATGCGCGCCGCTTGCTGGCCGCGCATTCGCCGCCCGACGCGATCTGCCCGGCGCGTTTAACTTGGCGCGGGTCTCGCACTGGACGCGCGGGGGCGCGCGCCCCGATGCTGGAGATAGTCTTTCGCCCCTTCGGAGGGCACGTGCGATTATGACTGCGGTTTGTGGCGCACGTGGCTCGCTCGCTCGCGAGCGCCCGCGCCCCCCCGCAGGGCCCCCCCCGCCAGCGCGCCTGTCGGCGATCTTAGGGATGGGCGCTCCTAGGGGATATGTATTCGAGTGATCTGTCGAAGATCGGGGCGCCCGCAGGCCGCGACTGCCGCGCAATCTCAGGGATAGCTGAAGTTCGAGATGTCGCTAATGAACATATCCGTGAGAATGCCGCCCCCGGGGGGCCCGGCCTGGCGGGGCTCCACGGGCGCGGGGCGCCCTGACAGAGCCAGGCCGATGCGTTCGTCGGGCGAGGGGCGAGGGCGCGAGACCCCGACGTCAGCGACGCCGTGTGCGACGCGCCCAGGGTCGCTTCTCACCTGGCTTCCCCATCCTGACGGGCTCGCGCGTCGCGCGCGCGGGGGTGCAAGTCAGCATTGCGCGCGATGGCGCGCGCGAGTGGCGTCGGTCGCGCGGGGGGGCACCGCGCGCGACAAGGGCGCGCCCTTAGTTGCTGGCGGCCCCCCAGGCCCCCCCACCAGCGCACGGATGGGGCAATGTCAGGCGCTGGCTATGCCGGGTCGCCGTCTCGCTGAGGAGCGCCTCCACTGTGGTTCCGCCGACCGGCCCAGCGGCTCTTTGGCGCCCCCTCATCGCGGGCGCGCCTCGTTGGGCGGCGCGATTGCCATTCGCGCCTGCAGTTGGGGTGGCGCCCGCGGTCCAAGGGGTCGACTGCGGAGCTCTCCGCCTCCTTTCCTACGCGGGCGCACGCGCGTTGGCATGCAACTAGCGGGTCGGTTCACGGCTTGCGGGGTTAATTTTCACATCGATCTTCTGCCCAGGCCTATGCCGCGCGTGCGTTGCTGACCTCTTCGACGGTTTTGTTTTCGATCTACTTGTTCATTTCCACTTCGGTTTACGTGTCTCAGTTTTCTGCGCCCCCTCTGTCGACATGCAGCCGCGGCGCCCCGCGACAGGGCTGCTGCGCGCGTTTGCGGGGGGCTTTGTCTGGCAAGGATGCGCGCGCTCGCTGGCGCCCCCGCGCCCGCGGCTGGGCGCCGCGCATTGCGCGGGTGCCCGCCCGCGGGTTCCCTGCTAATTCTTTCTTCGCTTCCGCCGCGCCGCGCGCCGTGGCGCACCGGTTGCCGCGGGGCAGGCAGGACAGGAAAAGCGACAGAGTCGAGGGCGAAGAGGACGACGCAAAGCAAAGGACTAGGAATTGGAAGAACAGTCAAGCACGAAAGGAGGGAGATGCGCGAAGGCACCAAAATGCGAGGGCAGAGTTGGGCAGCGCCGCCGCGCGGCCCCCAGATCCGCTCAACTGCGAAGGGCCTCTGCTCAGCCGTCCCTTGCTCGCGCTCCTCGATCATTCCCTGCGCCCTGATTCCCCCGCAGAGGCGACCGCCGGCTGAGTGCGCATTGCCGCGGCGCCTGGCGACCCGACGGGGCGCGCTCCGCGGAGCCCCCCGCCGCCTTTCCGACGGGCCGCCGGGTCCGCGCAGAGATTGGCGCGGCCTGCCCGCCGCGCGGGCGCGCGCGCGCCGGTCTGCGACCGAGGGGTGCGCGCGCGATCCTCGCTGAGACTGTTTCATAGAACGCGCGCTCAGTTCCATGGAATCTCACGTGGAGGGATTCGTCACGTCCATCCCGTGTCTGGGCTGACATGGTGTGTGTTTGCTGACTACTCCGACTACGTCGCTTTCTCTTTAACTGTTCATCTCCATGCTGGTCTTCCTATCCCTTTCAGGTGCGTGTCCCCCCCCTGTCGACGCGCGGTGCGCCGTGTCCTGCGAAGCCATTTCTGCCCGACCTTGCTGTCCGCAGCCCTGAGGGCATGGCCTCCGCGCTTAGTCCTGCGTCGGAGGGCAGGAGCGCCAAGAGGGGCCGTGCTCTGAGCCGCGGCGCCCTGCGACAGGGCTGCCGCGCGCGCTAGAGGCCAGCTTTGCTGGGTCAGGATGCGCGCGCGCGCCGGCGCTCGCGAGACCGCGGCTGACGGCATTCCGACGACTCAAGACGGCCCCAGAGGCCCCAAAGATCGCCCAAGAGGCCCCCAAGAGGGCCCCATGACGGGCCAAGTGGCTTCCAAGACGGCCCCAAGAGGGCCCCAAGATGGCCCGAGAGGCCTCCAACATGCCCAAGATGGCCTCCAAGACGCCCAAGATGGCTTCCAAGACGGCCCCGAAGCGCCCCAAGAGGGCCCCCAGTCGGCCCCGAAAGGCCTCCCAAACGGCCCCCGACGGCGTCAGACGTGCCAGGAACCCACCATGACGGCCGAAGTTGGCTCGAAGCTGGCCCAAGACGGCCCAAGAGGCCCCCGAGAGGGCCTCCAGGAAGGCCAGAAAAAGGCCAAAAAACTTTAATTTGCCACCAGTGTTTGAATAATGTTGACATTTGCTTCTTTTCGGCCTTCCGACGGCCCGAGACGGCCCAAGAGCCCCCAAAGATCGCCAAAAGATCGCCCAATAGGCCTCCAAGATGGCCCCAGAACGCCCCAAGAGGGCCCCAAGACGCCCCAAGAAGCCCCCAAGACGGCACAGGAGGCCTCTAAGACGCCCAAGATGGCCGCCAAGACGGCCCTGGAGCAGCCCAAGAGGGCCCCAAGTCGGTCCATAGAGGCCCCCCAAACTGCTTCCGACGGCGTCAGACGGACCAGGGGCCCACCAAGATGGCCGAACATGGCCCTAAGATGGTTCAAGACGGCCCAAGAGGCTTCCAAGAGGGCCTCCAGGAAGGCCCGAAAAGGCAACAACCATTGATTTCCCATGAGTTTTTGAAGGATTGTGGCATTTGCTTGTCTTTCGGCTTTCCGACGGCCCGAGTGCCCCCAAAGATCGCCCAAGAGGCCCAAGACACAGCCTCAAGAGGCCCCCAAGACTGCCAAAGAGGTCTCGAAGACGCTCAAGATGGCCTTCAAGACGGCCCAAGAGCCCTCCAAGACGTCCCCCAAGAAGGCCCGAAAGGGTCAACATGGCTTCCAGACGGCCCAGATGACCTTCAAGATGCCCACGTGTTCCCCGAAGGCTTTCCAAACCGACTCGGGGAACGCGTGGTCCGATAGCTTGGCAGGTCGGGCCTCAACGTTCGGCCGCGTAGGCGCTTCCAAAAAGGCAGGGGGCGGCTGCGATTCGCCATTGGAGTCTTCGATTCTCTGGGACAGAGAATCAAAACCAAAACCCATATAATTAGGCACGCCAGGCACCCCTTTGCTAAAGCAAAAGGGGGCGGCGGATCGAAGACGCCCACGGCGAATCACCGCCGCCCCCTGCCTCTTTGGAAGCGCCTATGTGGCCGTGCGTCGAGGCCAGACCTGCCAAGCTATCCGACCATGTGTTCCCCGAATCGGTTTGGAAAGCCTTCGGGGAACACGTGGGCATCTAGAAGGTCATCTGGGCCGTCTGGAGGCCACTTTGACCCTTTCGGGCCTTCTTGGAGGACGTCTTGGAGGGTTCGTGGGCCGTCTGGGAGGCCATCTTGAGCGGTTTGTAGGCCTCTTGGGTCCTCTTGGGGGCCTCTTGGGGCCGTCTTGGGCGATCTTTGGGGGCGCTCTTGGGCCGTCTGAAGGCCGAACAACAAGCAAATGCCACAATCCTTCAAAAACTCGTGGGAAATCAATGGTTGTGGCCTTTTCGGGCCTTCCTGGAGGCCCTCTGGGAGGCCTCTTGGGCCGTCTTGGGCCATCTTAAGAACATCTTCGGCTGTCTTGGTGGGTTCCTGGCACGTCTGACGCCGTCGGAAGCCGTTTGGAGGGTCTCTCTGGGCCGACTTGGGGCCCTCCATCTTGGGCGTCTTAAAAGGCCTCCTGGGCCGTCTTGGGGGCCTCTTGGGGCCGTCTTGGGGGCCTCTTGGGCCGTCATGGGGCCATCTTGGAGGCCTCTTGGGCGATCTTTGGGCAATCTTCGGGGGCTCTTGGGCCGTCTCGGGCCGTCGGAAGGCCGAAAAGAAGCAAATGTCAACATCCGTCAAGCACCTAAGGAAAGTGAGTGTTTTTGGCGTTCTTTCTGGCCTTCCTGAAGGCCTCTTGGAGGCCTCTTGGGCCGTCTTGGGCCAGCTTCGAGCCAACTTCGGCCATCTTGGTGGGTTCCTGGCACGTCTGGCGCCGTCGGGAGCCGTTTTGGGGGCCTCTCTGGGACCTCTTAGGGCGCTTCGGGGGAGTCGTAGAGGCCATTTTGGGCGTCTTAAAGGCCTCTTGGGCCTTTTGGGGGGCCTTTTTGGGGCCGTTTTGAGGCCGTCATGGGGCCATCTTGGAGGCCTTTTGGGCGATCTTAGGGCGACCTTGGGAGCCTTTTGGGCCGTCTTGGGCCGTCGGAAAGCCTAAAAGGCGCAAGTGCCAAAATCCGTCAAAAACCTATGGGAAATCAATCATTTTGGCCTCTTCGGGGATTTCCTGGAGGACCTTCGGGGCCTCTTGGGCCGTCTTGGAGGCCTCTTTGGAGCCTCTGAGGCCGTTTTGGGCAATCTTAGGCCGTCTTGGGTGCATCTTGGGCCGTCTTGTAGGCATCTAGGGGCCATCTTAGCCGTCTTGGAGGCCATCTTGGCCGTCTTGGATGCATCTTGGAGACCATCTTGGGCCGTCTTGGAGCCGTTTGGAGCAGGGAAAACCTTTGCAACCAGGTTTTCAGATCCTTCCCGGGACCCCGGCGGGACGCGCCGGAGCCCCAGGGAGAGTTCTTTTGGAAAAAGAACCGAAACCCAAACCGAAAAGATCTAGCACGCCAGGCACCCCTGCGATGACTCGACAGGGGGCGGCGGATCGAAGACGCCTACGGCGAATCACCGCCGCCCCCTGCTTTTTTGGAAGCGCCTATGTGGTCGAACGTTGAGGCCAGACCTGCCAAGCTATCCGACCATGTGTTCCCCGAATCGGTTTGGAAAGCCTTCAGGGAACACGTGGGCATCTAGAAGGTCATCTTGGCCGCCTGGAGGCCATTTGGACCCTTTCGGGCCTTCTTGGAGGACGTCGTGGAGGGCTCGTGGGCCATCTTGGACGCCATCTTGAGCGTCTTGGAGGCCTCGTGGGCCGTCTTGGGGGCCTCTTTGGGCCGTGTTGGGCGCTTCTTGGTCCGTTCTGGGGCCATCTTGGAGGCCTCTTGGGCGACGATCCTTGGGCTATATTTGGGAGCTCTTGGGCCGTATCGGGCCGTCGGAAGGCCGAAACGAAACAAATGTCAAAATCCTTCAAAAACCTAAGGAACATCACTCTTGTTGGCCTCTTCTGGCCTTCCTGGAGGCCCTCTTGGAGGCCTCTTGGGCCGTCTTGGGCAAGCTGCGAGCCACCTTCGGCCATCTTGGTGAGCTCCTGGCCCGTCTGACGCCGTCGGAAGCCGTTTCGGGTGCCTTTCTGGGCCGACTTGGGGCCCTCTTGGGGTGCTCCAGGGCCGTCTTAGAGGCCATCTTGGGCGTCTTCGAGGCCTCTTGGGCCGTCTTGGCGCCTTCTTGGGGCCGTCTTGGGGGTCTCGTGGGCCGTCATGGGGCCATTTTGGAGGCCTCGTGGGCGATCTTGGGGCGACCTTGGGGCCGTCACGGGCTGTCGGAAAGCCGAAAAGGCGCAAATGCCAAAATCCGTCAAAAACCTATGGGAAATCAATCATTTTGGCCTCGTCGGGCCTTCCTGGAGGACCTCTTTGAGGCCTCTTGGGCCGTCTTGGAGGCCTCTTGCGGGCCTTTTGGGCCGTCTTAGACCATATTGGGGCCGTTTTGGATGCATCTTGGGGCCATCTTAGCCGTCTTGTAGGCCATCTTGGCTGTCTTGGAGGCATCTTGCAGGCCATCTTGGGCCATGTTCGCGATGTTTGAGGATGTCCCGAGCGAAACGGCCGTTTTGGGCATCGACGGACGCAGTTTACGGGTGGCCAGCGGGACGCGCCGGAGCCCCAGGGGGAGTTCTTTTGGAAAAAGAGCAAGAGCCAAAACCAAAACCAAGAGGATCTAGCACACCAGGCACCCCTTTGCTGAAGCAAAAGGGGGCGGCGGATCGAAGACGCCTACGGCGAATCACCGCCGCCCCCTGCCTTTGTGGAGGCGCGTATGTGGCCGAACGTTGAGGCCAGACCTGCCAAGCCATCGGACCATGTGTTCCCCGAATCGGTTTGGAAAGCCTTCGGGGAACACGTGGGCGTCTTGATGGTCATCGTCGCCGTCTTGGAGGCCTCTTGGGCGATCTTTCGGCGATCTTTGGGGGCTCTTGGGCCGTCTCGGGCCGTCGGAAGGCCGAAAAAAGGGAAATGCCCAAATCCATCAAAAACCTTAGGAAAATCAGTGATTTTGGCATCTTTTGGCCTTCCTGGAGGCCCTCTTGGGGGCCTCTTGGGCCCTTTTGGGCCAGCTTCGAGCCAACTTCGGCCATCTTGGTGGGTTCCTGGCACGTCTGACGCCGTCGGGAGCCGTTTTGGGGGCCTTTCTGGGCCAACGGGGGACCCTCTTGGGGCGCTCCAGGGCCGTCTTGGAGGCCATCTTGGGCGTCTTGGAGGCCATCTTGGGCGTGTTGGAGGCCTCTTGGGCCGTCTTGGGGCCCTCTAGGGGCCATCTTGGAGGCCACTTGGGCCATCAGGGGGCTCTCTTGGGGGCCTCTTGGGCGATCTTGGGGGCTTCTTGGGCCGTCTTGAGCCGTCGGAGAGCCGAAAAGGCGCAAATGCCAAAATCCTTCAAAAACCAAGGGAAAATCAATGATTTTGGCCTCTTCGGACTCTCCTGGAGGACCTCTTGGAGGCCTCTTGGGCCGTCTGGGAGGCCTCTGGGGGGCCTCTTGGGCCGTCTTGGGCCGTCTTGGACTCTCTTGGGCCGTTTTGGAGGCCGTCTTGGACCATCTCGGGCGGACTTGGAGGCCATCTTGGGCCATCTTCGCGATTTTTTGAGGATGTTCCGAGCGAAACGGCCGTTTTTGGAGGATTTTTTCCGGTCGTTGAGCACCCTTCCGGGTGGCCGGCGGGTTCTGCCGGAGCCCACTGGGGAGTTCTTTTGGAAAAAGAACCAAAACCAAAACCTAACAGCTCGTCCAGCACGCCGTGCACCCCTGCAAGCAGGGGGCGGCGGATCTAGTGGCCTTCGGCGTATTCCGCCACCGTGCCTGGGTGGTGGGTGAGAGACCTCGTGTGTGTTGGTTGGGATCTCGTGGTTGGCCTCTCGGGGGCCTCTGGGAGGCAGTTTTCAGGCGTCTTGGGAGTCGTTGGGGCCTCTTGTGGGCCTCTTGGGAGTCTCTTGGGGTGTCTTGGGGGCGTCTTGGGCGCGTCTTGGGGCCTCTTTGGGCCGTTACGGGGCCTCCTGGGAGCGTCTTGGGGCAGACGGCTAGATTTTTGAGTTCCTGGTTCCCCTCGAGGGCCTCTCTTGGGCCCGCCTTTGGAGCCTCTGAGGCCGTCTTGGGCGGCTCTTGGGCAGTCTTGGGGCCCTCTTGGGCCGTCTTGGGGGCCCCTTGGGCCGTCTTGGAGCGGTCTTCGGGCCCTCTTGGTCGGCCTTGGAGCGTCCGAAAGCTGTAAGGGCGAGAACCCCAACAACCTTCAGAAGCAAGGGAAAATCAATAATTTTGGCCTCTTGGGGCCCTCTTGGGAGACCTCTTGGAGGCCTCTGGGGTGATTTGGCTCGCAAACACGCTTGTGTGAAAGATCTCGACGGGAACCTCACCGACACGGCAGCCAGGCCAGATGCTCTCGGGGACTACTTCGAAAAAGTGCAGTGGCGAGTGCAATTCGCCAAATTGGTACCAACAAGCACGCATATGCTTGGAAGCGTACTCCCTGCAGGTACTCGAGGTTCACGGTTCAAGATTTCTGGACATTTTCGTCGGTTCCCGGCTGCTTCCTTGCCTCGGATCGTTTTCAAACAGTTGCGCTCGGGGATCTGCTGACCTGGGTCAATCCAAACCCGGGTCAGTCAGGCCTTGCAGGATCCTGCAGGACCCTGCACCCGAGCCCGGGTCAGTGCGACCCTGGCTCTGCGGCATCCCGCAGGACCCTGCAGGACCCTGCACCCACGCCCGGGTCGATGCGACCCTGCAGTTCTGCAGGATCCTGCAAGATCTGGCGCCCTGGCTGACCCCCGCCGACCAGCCAGCAATCCGGAAGATGAAGAACAAAAAAGCCGCCGGGCCCGACGACGTCCCACAAGAATTTTGGAAGATCTTCGCAGACGGTTCGGGAGCATGTGGGTCACTACTGCACGTATGTCAGACATGTTGGGGGACCAAAGCTTCACCCGCATCTTGGAAGCGAGCCAACGTCATTTTATTGTTCAAGAAAGGCGACGCGTGTTTACCTAGCAACTACAGGCCGATCTCCCTCCTTGCCGTGGGATATAAGACGCTTGCGGCAATGATCCACCAGAGGCTTATCGACGGAGGCTGCGAAAGTAGAACGGGGGAGTCCCAGTTTGGCTTCCGGCCGAAACGCGGCACAGCGGACGCTTTGTTATTGGTGCGACGGATGGTGGACGCAGCGCACTTGAACAATAGTGGCGGGCTCATATTGTTATTGTTGGATTGGGCCAAGGCTTTTGATCGTCTTAAACCAGAATGCATGTGCGCTGCGCGTGAGAGATTTGGGCTCCTTGGGCCACGTGTAAAAATGGTGCAGGGGATTTAGAGGTAATTCATCATCGTGGACCACTGTGGAAGATCATCCGAGAGAAAACAATCAGCTGGGAATGCCCAGGGATGCCCGCTGATCCCCTACTTGTTTATCGCCGTTCAAACTGTTCTGCTGCATCACGCGTTGGCCGGATTGGTTCTGCAAGAGGAGCCGGACTGCGTCGTCTCCCGGGACATCTTATATTTGCAGACGACACCTTGTTGGTGTCGCAGCACCCAAGCAATTTGCATATTATGTTGGCGGCGATTGTGACAGAAGGGCAGAGGTACGGCTTAGAATTGAAATGGGACAAAACGATTCAGATAACTATATCTTCTCTCGGGGAAGTCAGGAGACCCACAGGCGAACCCATCAAGACCGCGAGGGACGCCATCTACTTAGGGGGGTTTGGTATCTTGCGACGGCAAGGCTGGGAACGAACTGTCCCGAAAGTTGGGAGACAGTGCGGACATTTTCAACAAATTGCAGAGGGTTTGGTCGCACACCTCAATCGGGAAGCGCCGGAAACTGAACATCTATACCACTTGCGTGGTCAGCAAGCTGCTGTATTCCTTGGACTCCATGTGGTTATTCAAAGCAGACAACAACATATTATATGCATTCCATTGCAGATGCGTGCGCAAGATTCTTGGTATTCCACACTCATACGTGTCCAGAGTAAGCAGCGTGGAGGTTCTGAATGAAGCGCAGGAGGCACCTCTGTCTGAACTTCTGCTTGGCAGACAACGGAAGCTCTACGGCAAAATAGCTGAAGTTGGGACTACTCGCTGGTGAGGAAAATCGTATGTCAAAACAACGGTGCGCCTCAAAATTGGGCAGTTCGTCGTCGTCGCGGTCGGCCCCGGCAGCAATGGGCATCTGAAGTGTTCAAGATGACGCAGTAGCTGTGATCAGCCACCCTGTTTTCTTTGCCAGTTGTTGTATCCCCTCCTCTCTCTCTCTCTCTCTCTCTCTCTCCCTCTTCCCTTCGCTACAATTCTCGACGCACTTATGTTTTCATTATCTCACTCGGTTGCCTATGGGGCAACTTCGGGTAGGATGCGTGGCCTTCGCTTGCTTGCTTGCTAGGGCCGTCTTGGGATCATCTTGGGCGTCTTGGAGCGATTTTTTGGCCTTCTTGGACCGTCTAGGAGGCGTATTAGTCCCCTGTTGGCATGTTTTGGGGCCCTCTGCTCCCCCATGGCGCGTTCTGTCTGGGGCCGTACCGGGCCGGCGGGGGTCAAATTCTTGGTTTGGGGTCTTTTCGGAGAGTTTCGGGGGGAAAAAACTTCACACGCCTAGAGACCCACAAGGGGCCGGCGGATTTTCCTAGGTTGGTTTCCCCTTTCGGCCCATCCTTGACCACTTTCGCTGGCGAACCCTGTCCGAAAAACGCCAACATGGCCTTCCAAGGCCCTTACATCCTCCACCACGCATCCTCCTTGTTCGCGTTGAGTGTAGCGTGTCCAGGTTTGCTGGGCCCTGATGCCCGCTTCGGGCACGAGTGTTCGCATTGGGCGTTCGGCGAGACTGGATGCGCAGACGGGTGTGTCCGCGTGCTCTCTCGGCTCGGAGCACCGAGGCGCGAAGCCTCGGCCGAGCGGGGACTTGGCGCCTGCCCTGCGTGTGTGTGTGTGTGTGTGTGTGTGTGTGTGTGTGCGTGTACCCGCGAAGCAGTACACGATATCCGGACACACGGGTGCACTCAGTATTGCTACCCTTCCCTGGTTGTCCATCGGGCCGCAAAACATCAAATAAACATGATTTGTGTTTGGAGTTTCGCGCGGATTTCTCGGATCGACGTCAGAGCCCTCTGGCGGCGCCTCTGGCGCCGCCCTTGGTGCGCTCCGCGCGCCAGGCAAGAGAGTTCGGCGCCGATCCGATAGATCCGCGCGGACATCCAGCAGTTTAGGTTTGTGAGATTGGTTATTCCCTTAATGAATCCTTTTTCCGTCCTCCTACTCCTTCGCTTTGGCCTGTACGAGCATGGAGTTCCCTTCCCATCATTTGGGGTTGTTTTCAGCTTTCATCGTCAGGGTTAGACTCAGAGGAAAACAAACGGAGCCGGGGGCCCACGGCGTGCGGGCGGAATCAGGGCCATTCCAGACAATCGCGACGATAGGTTTTGGCAGTTTTTCGGCCTGTGGAATCCTCGCCGGGCCCCGCCGAGGTCCCTGGTCGGCAGCAGCGGACCCTTCCCCACGGAGGTCGCGCGTAAGGTCGTGGCGCAGCGTTTCCGTGCCCCAAACGCCCGAGCCTAGGGAGTCCTCCAATGCCTGATCTCTCTGGTAGGGCTGCGACTGCTGCGACCGGGAGCCTGTCGGAACCAGGTTGGCGGCGCTCTTAAGTGAGTGGCGCGCGGGGGGCGGGGCGGCCTTCTAAGATGGCGGGGGGCTTCTAAGAGGGCAGGTCCAGAGGCTTCTTAGAAGGCCCCAGGACCTTCAAAGAAGTGTTCTGAGAAGTCGGGCGGGCTCCTTCTAAGAAGGTCTGCCCCCCTTGTGTCACTCCCTTGGCGCGCCGCCCCACATGATGTTTCGACCCGCTCATGGCAGTGCCCCTGCCTGGGTCGGACTTTTGAAGTCCGTCCATAGGCGCATCGTCGCGATCGTGTTCTATGTCGTTTTCCGAAATACGGTGACTGACTGCGATTGGGCCTGCGATGAGATGATTTCTTCTCCCTGATCAATGCGCCGTTGTTACGGCACTTGCGCCAGGGGCGGTAAGACAAGAGAGAGAGGGAGAGAGGGCGAGATAGACGAACAAGTGTATATCTACACATTTATATATATATAGAGAGAGAGAGAGAGAGAGAGAGAGAGAGAGAAAGAAAAAAGAGAGAGAGAGGAACAAAAAGAAAGAGAGAGAGAGAGAGAGAGAGCGAGCGAAGATGCCAATACAAGAGATGCGTGCCCTTGGTCCTCGCGGGGCGTGCAGGTTTTCTTCCGTCCTCCCCCCGCCATCCTGACAGCCGTTCCCCGCTCGCTCGCTGCTCGCTTCTCTCCTTCGATGTCTTCCCGATCCCCGCTCCTGTCCTGCCCCTGCAGGATGAGGAGGACGACGAGACCGTAGCGAAGCACCTGGAGGAGAGCCGCAAGCGGCGGGCGGCAATGCTGGCGAAGCACACGAAGGACTGAGGCTCCCGGGTGGGCGTGGCGCAAGCGACGTTCTGCCACGGGGAAGCCGGGACGTGCCAGCCAGGGTTGTCTTCCTGGTGCTCGGGTGAGTTGGAATGGGGAGGCTAAGAATGGAGGTTGAAGGAAGCAGCACCTTTCGCACACTCTAGGGGCCCTTCAGGGGCCCGCTGTTGCTTTGTACCGTTTTGAAAAAGCGACTGCGCCCGCGCTCCACTGCGCAGTGGAAACAACGCGCGCGACGTATCTGGCATTATCCGGCTTAGAGAGCAACGTCAGACCTCGAGGAGTTGCCCAGCGTCACTATGGCCGCGTGCGCGCGGCGCGCGGCACAGTGCCTTCTGGTGCGTTTTTACCTAAGAGCGAAGACTGATAGTGTTCTAGTGGGCTCAAAAGAGAGCATCATGACTCCCCAGGGGGGTCTGGGCAGATGCCGGACGGGTGCCGCGGTAATCCAGGGATTCTTTTTTTAGCCAACAGTAGGCCACTTCGTGGTGTTCGAGTTCCCATAACTCCATTCCTGGGCATGATTTTGAATGCCCGAACTGTAGGCCACTTCGTGGTCTTCGAGTTCCCAGAACTCCATTCCTGGGCATGATTTTGAATGCCCGGAGCCAACTGTAGGCCACTTCGTGGTCTTCGAGTTCCCAGAACTCCATTCTGGGCATGATTTTGAATGCCCGGAGCCAACTGTAGGCCACTTCGTGTTCTTCGAGTTCCCAGAACTCCATTCCCGGGCCACATTTTGAATGCTGAGGCAGGCTGATGCTGAGGCTGAGGCAGGCTGAGGCTGAGGCAGGCTGAGGCTGAGGCCGAGGCTGAAGGCAGACTGAGGCTGAGGCTGAAGCAGGCTGAGGCTGAGGCTGAGGCAGGCTGAGGCTGAGGCTGAGGCAGGCTGATGCTGAGGCAGGCTGAGGCTGAGGCTGAGGCTGATGCAGGCTGAGGCTGAGGCAGGCTGAGGCTGAGGCCGAGGCTGAAGGCAGACTGAGGCTGAGGCTGAAGCAGGCTGAGGCTGAGGCTGAGGCAGGCTGAGGCTGAGGCTGAGGCAGGCTGATGCTGAGGCAGGCTGAGGCTGAGGCTGAGGCTGATGCAGGCAGGCTGAGGCTGAGGCCGAGGCTGAGGCCGAGGCTGAAGGCAGACTGAGGCTGAGGCTGAAGCAGGCTGAGGCTGAGGCTGAGCAGGCTGAGGCTGAGGCTGAGGCTGAGGCAGGTTGAGGCTGAGGCTGAGGCTGAGGCAGGCTGAGGCTGAGGCAGGCTGAGGCTGAGGCTGAGGCTGAGGCAGGCTGAGGCTGAGGCAGGCTGAGGCTGAGGCCGAGGCTGAAGGCAGATTGAGGCTGAGGCTGAGCAGGCTGAGGCTGAGGCTGAGGCTGAGGCTGAGGCTGAGGCAGGCTGAGGCTGAGGCAGGCTTGAGGCTGAGGCTGAGGCTGAGGCTGAGGCTGAGGCTGAGGCAGCCTGAGGCTGAGGCCGAGGCTGAAGGCAGACTGAGGCTGAGGCTGAAGCAGCTGAGGCTGAGGCTGAGGCAGGCTGAGGCTGAGGCTGAGGCAGGCTGATGCTGAGGCAGGCTGAGGCTGAGGCTGAGGCTGATGCAGGCTGAGGCTGAGGCAGGCTGAGGCTGAGGCCGAGGCTGAAGGCAGACTGAGGCTGAGGCTGAAGCAGGCTGAGGCTGAGGCTGAGGCAGGCTGAGGCTGAGGCTGAGGCTGAGGCTGAGGCATGCAGGCTGAGGCTGAGGCAGGCTGAGGCCGAGGCTGAAGGCAGACTGAGGCTGAGGCTGAAGCAGGCTGAGGCTGAGGCTGAGGCAGACTGAGGCTGTGGCTGAGCAGGCTGATGCTGCTGATGCTGAGCAGGCTGGAGGCTGAGGCTGAGGCAGGCTGAGCTGCAGGCTGAGCAGGCCTGAGGCTGAGCAGGCTGATGCTGAGGCAGGCTGAGGCTGAGGCTGAGGCTGATCAGGCTGAGGCTGAAGCAGGCTGAGGCTGAGCTGGAGGCAGACTGAGGCTGCGGCTGAAGCAGCTGATGCTTGAGGCAGCTGAGGAGCTGATGCAGGGTGAGGCTGAGGCAGGCTGAGGCTGCGCCGAGGCTGAAGGCAGACTGATGCTGAGGCTGAAGCAGGCTGAGGCTGAGGCTGAGACAGGCTGAGGCTGAGGCAGGCTGAGGCTGAGGCTGAGGCAGGCTGAGGCTGAGGCTGTGACTGCGACTGCCGTTGCCACTGCGACTGTCATCGCGAATGCGACTACGACTGCGAGAACAGCAGAATTGTATAACTGAATTCCATCTGAATCTTAAGGGGGATGCTTCCAGATAGGCTCCTACACATCGCTGTTAGGTTGCTTTGCCCGGATAATTCCGTCGCTCGACAGGATGGGGCTGCTAGATTTGGGGGAGAAGCCCGCCCACCTGCCCTGCAAACCGTGGCCGCCAGGCCCCCGAATTCCATGGGCATCATTCGCATACACGTAAGGGCAGGTGTTCATAGAGGGCACCAATCACATCACTTTAGCTTGGGCGTCGCATACACCACTGTCACATAACAGTCGAATCCACTGTCGAGACACGATATTCCATGTCATGATGTCGTTCGGTCTCATATCGTTTTACACGCATCGTGCATTTACCAACGCGCGCCACCAACACTTGAAGCAACGTGGCCACATACACAAACCGAGTAAACATAACATGTGCAACGACCATACGTAAATAGTTCTGTAACGTGTGACGGCACAGTCACACGCGATAGACCTGGAAACCATTCGCAGCAGCTCCTTTGTGGGGATTGCCCATAGTAGCTGCTCTCCGCTCGACCATACATTCAGCGGGTGGCTTGGGGAGGGTTAGCGGCCGGGTCTCGCAGGAATCTCGATCCTGGCTGCTCTCGCAGTGCTGTTTGAGCGGGCGCTTGGTCGACTCACGTGCAGCTTTGGCGCTGGGCACCGACCAGTCGAGGAATCTAACCCCATGTGCCATCTTACACTCAAGGGCACCGTCAAAGGGCGGGATTGGCTCACGGGGGGATGCGTCCATCTCAAATCGCCCCTTGATAGCCTATCAGGAACCTGATAGCCCACCCCGCCCAGGGACGTGCGAATTCGTTATCGGAGGCCTACCACCCATCTATTGGCGATGCATCGCCGATTCAAGCTTGATGTTCCCCCCTGAGCCGGTCCCCCTGTCGTCGTTGCCCCTCATGGGCGCTGACCAGTCGAAGCCAACCTCAGGTGGCATCTTGCGTGCGGCCCCCTGGGTCCCGGCAGCAGGGGCGCTGGCAGAAGAGATCCGCATCACATCCCAAACGAGACCAACCAGGGACCCTCACACGACCCTCGTCCATACGCGCTGGCTCGCATTGGGACCCTCTGCTTCAATTTCGTCCCAGCGACCTTGCAGGGTCCTTGCTCTCTGCACCGCCCACCGATGTCGGAGTCAGTGAAACCAGGGCCAGAGGGCCGTGCACGGGTCGTGCTTTTCCAGAATGTCCTGAAACGAAGGCACCCTCAGTTTGCTGCGCCTCTACCCTGGCATTATCCCGTGAGCTCCGAGACGGCTCTTTTTCTAGGCCACGGGGCGAACAGGGGTGGCCGCATCGCGCGTCGCATCGCGCGTCAGGAGACAGCAAAGCGACGGATTCCGCTGCCGCAGCGGCCCTCCCCCATTCTACTCGCGTTGGGAGCGAGCGGCCCAGGGGGCGCGCAGAGTGGAGCGCGCCAGCGCCCCCCGTCGCCCCTTTCCTCGCGCCCTGCGGCAGCACTGCCGCTTCCCCCCCCTTTTCGGTGCGACGATCAAATCGGGTGCGGAAAGAGTGCGGACAATTAGCCTGGCGAGAGACCCACCGTATGCAGTTGTGAATACCGCGATTGTGAATACCATCTTCGCCAGCGATCCCCATGTGGCCACGGCTTCCCGCCGGAGCCCGACATGCTCAGGGACACGTTCGTGGCCGTCTTCGCGGGCGCCGACGACGACAAGGACGGCGTCCCTCTGACCGAGGAGCAGAAGCAGGAGAGGGCCTTGAGAGCCATGAGGGAAGAGGTGGCGTTGCACGTCGACAAGGCGAGTGCGACGCCCAGGCGCGGATGTTGAAGCAGCACAATATGGGGCCACGCTCCTCGTGAGGGATGTGCCGGAATGGCCCGAGGCCGCCGCGCGAACCCTGCCACTGGCGCCTTCGGTGGAGCTCTAGTGGGGCCACGGTCCTCGTGAGGGGTGTGCCGAAATGGCCCGAGGCCGCCATGCGAACCCTGCCACTGGCGCCTTCGGTGGAGCTCCCTAATGGGGCCACGATCCTCGAGAGGGGTGTGCCGAAATGGCCCGAGGCCGCCATGCGAACCCTGCCGTTGGGGCCTTCGGTGGAGCTCCCTACGGGGCCACGATCCTCGAGGGGGGTGTGCCGGAATGGCCCGAGGCCGCCATGCGAACCCTGCCACTGGCACCTTCGGCGGAGCCCCCTATGGATGTGCCGAAATGGCCCGAGGCCGCCGCGCGAACCCTGCCACTGGCGCCTTCGGTGGGGCTCCGTAATGGGGCCACGATCCTCGAGAGGGGTGTGCCGAAATGGCCCGAGGCCGCCGCGCGAACCCTGCCACTGGGGCCTTCGGCGGAGCTCCCTATGGGGCCGCGAAACGCTGCGCCGGGTGGGTGAAACGCAGGGAGGAGAGAAGAGGAGAAGGAGGAGGAGGGAGGAGGGCAGCGGGAGGAAGGAAGGAGTGTCGCGGGGCGCTGTCTCTTCAAAACGAGGACCCAACACCACAGGACGGTTGGGAAAATATCAGGAGCAATCCATGCCGATTCTGAGTAGGGTTCGCTGTCAGCGTCGCCGCTGACGGTGCCCGCTCGAGGCAGAAAACCGCCCGCCCAACAGCGGCCGCCGTCAGTCTTCAGGAGATAAATATACACAAACACAAATAAATATTGATGCCCGTGAAAAGAATTATCGCAAGTGGAGGGAAGGAAAAGCAGAAAATAAATATGGGATTGTGTGGAACATCCATGAATTTGTGTCAACTTATCTATTGGGTGCCGCCTCTGCCGCCAACACCAACGGGTGTTTTTACGGTTGCTCGCGTCAGCGAGTGGATCGCACGTGGTTGTGGGTCGTGGGGGCTTCTTGTGGGTTTCCGTGGTGTCTCTTGGAGTTTCTTGGGGGTCTCTGGGGGCTCCTTATCGTCCGCCGTTCTTGTGTGCCGTGCTCCCCGAGTCTGTCGTGTTGATTGCTGGTGCCTCGATGTTGGTGCTGGTGCCTCGATGTTGGTGCTCGTGGTTGGTCCACGTTTCCGTGCCCGCTAGGGCGTCTTCGCAAGGAGCGCTGTTTCCGCGGAGAGTTGTTTGCGAGTGTCGTGTTTGGACAGCGTTCTGGCCGAAACCACTTGTGCCCACACGGAGTGTCCGGACTCATGGGCGGTCGCGCACACCCGCATTTTGTCCACGGTTGACGCAGACAGTGTGTTTTTCGACTGCCTACGATTGAGCATGTTCATTTGGATAGCTTGCGCCTGTAACCCGAGAGTTGCACTGAACATGTGCCTGTGGAGCAGAAAACAGTTGGCAATGCGTGTGGTGGGCACACGAAGACGTGGAGTTTCCAGACGGTCTCCCGGCGCGGGCCTGAATCGGCGTTCGGCGTGTCGGCACAGACGCGGTCAGCGCCAGAGCAGGGATTTGTTGTCGCCGACGTCAGCCATGGAACATGAGTCGTGGACAACCACACCTGCTCTTCTATATGCCAACTCGTATCTTTGCTAGTTGCATGGTGGGTTGCGCGCGGCGGGTCGCCAATCGGCGATCCCGGTTGTCGCGTGGCGGACGCGGCTTAGAGCTGCAGGGTCGCGAGCAGGTGGCCGCATCTAAGATGTGACGGGGAAGGTGGCGCTGCGAAGCCGCAGCGTGTTTCACGACACGATGCAACAACAACAACAACAACAACATGGAAATTGAGGGCGTTGGCGAAGATGCTGCTCAATATTGCAATTGGGCAGCGGCCTGTGAGTGGTTCCGCTTTCAAAGGGCGACGGCGCTAGTGCCCGAGGCAGCGAGCGTCTCTCATCTCGAACGTGGGCGCGATCAATGTGTGGGGCGGCTGGCGTGGCTTGGCGGTCAGCGCGTGGATCGCCTGTTGGACGTGCGGGGATATTATAACACCTGGACGGGGCGCAGGAGCTGGTCGGAGCCTCCGTGGGATCGCGCCGCCATCCGAGGCGCAAATTAGCCAAGCGGGCGGGAGGTCGCCCCCACAAGCTTGGGTGCGTTTTCAGAGTGCGGTGGTCCGTGGCGAGGGGGCGCCATTGGGGCCGACGTCAGAGTCGCCGAGCGGGGCTTCGGAGACGACGCGCCACGGAGGAGGGCAATTGGCGGACGAGGAGTAGGCGGAACGGCCCGACAGCCAACGCTCCGCAGGCGCGGTCGGCGACACATTACGCGATGAGAGTTGCGAAGGCGAACTGTCATTGCCGCTGCCGCATGGCGCGGATGCGGGGCGCATTGTTCACGGGGCTCCCGCGCGCGACATTTTCTCTCAGGCGGCGTGGCCCTCTGACCGCTTTCGCGAGACAGGGTCTCCTGGACATCGCGCGCGTTTCGCGAGTGTTTTTTTTCCCAGCCATCCTGTGGTGTTGGGTCCTCGTTTTGAAGAGACGGTGCCCCGCGTTCCTCTCCATCTGCAGCATCATCCTCATCCACATCCTCATCCTCATCATCGTCTTCATCATCGTCCCCACCGCCCATGTCGTCACACCCCTCACACGCTTCGTGGCCCCATAGGGAGCTCCACCGAAGGTCCCACTGGGGGCGTTCGCATGCGTCTCCCCCACCCAGGACAGCGTTTCGTGGCCCCATAGGGAGCTCCACTGAAGGTCCCAATAGGGGTGTTCGCATGCGTCTCCCCCACGCAGGACAGCGTTTCGTGGCCCCATACATAGGGAGCTCCACCGAAGGTCCCAGTAGGGGTGTTCGCATGCGTCTCCCCCACCCAGGACAGCGTTCGTGGCCCCATAGGGAGCTCCACCGAAGGTCCCACTGGGGGTGTTCGCATGCGTCTCCCCCACCCAGGACAGCGTTTCGTGGCCCCATAGGGAGCTCCACCGAAGGCCCAAGTGGGGGTGTTCGCATGCGTCTCCCCCACCCAGGACACTGTTTCGTGGCCCCGTAGGGAGCTCCACCGAAGGTCCCAATAGGGGTGTTCGCATGCGTCTCCCCCACGCAGGACAGCGTTTCGTGGCCCCATAGGGAGCTCCACCGAAGGTCCCAGTAGGGGTGTTCGCATGCGTCTCCCCCACCCAGGACAGCGTTTCGTGGCCCCATCGGGAGCTCCACCGAAGGTCCCAATAAGGGTGTTCGCATGCGTCTCCCCCACCCAGGACAGCGTTTCGTGGCCCCATAGGGAGCTCCACCGAAGGCCCAAGTGGGGGTGTTCGCATGCGTCTCCCCCACCCAGGACAGCGTTTCGTGGCCCCATAGGGAGCTCCACCTAAGGTCCCAGTAGGGGTGTTCGCATGCGTCTCCCCCGCCCAGGACAACGCTTCGTGGCCCCATGGGGAGCTCCACCGAAGGTCCCACTGGGGGTGTTCGCATGCGTCTCCCCCACCCAGGACAGCGCTCTCCCCTCTGCGCACAGCGGACGACCTGCGCGCGTCGCCGGGACCCCTTCGGGGCGACCAGCGCGCGTCGCGGGGATTCCGTGCGGCGCCGCGCCAGCAGCCATGGACATCGGCGCGCACAGGCAAAGACGCAGAGAAGAAAGGGAAGGAAGCGGGCGCGATCCTCGGGAGGAGCGTTCTCACATTTATGTACGTAGACTGATTCGCACGCAGACTCATTCACAATCAGACTCACTCGCGCTCAGGCTCACCCGTTCTTAGCCTCTCGCACTCAGACCGACCGTCTTTGTTTGTATTGTGTACCCCGTGACGAATTTCGGCACGCCCCTCGCACGGTTCGTGGCCCCATAGGGAGCGCGAGTGAAGATGGTATTCACAATTGCGGTATTCACAACTGCACATGGTTGGGTCCTTCGTCAGGCTAATTTTGTTTCCGACGTTTCTTCTGCTGGCCCAAATCGTTGGGTTGTGCAGAGGCACGGGGGCACGTGTCGTTTTTGGTCGGCGTCCCGCTGCGGGCTGTGCGCTCTGGCAGAGCATGCGTCTCTGCTTGGCGAGTCCGTTGGCAATCTGCTGGCGCGCAAGGAGTATCAGGCGCCGGCCGGTCTGGCGACTCGGAACGGGCCGCTCCAACAGCAGAGCAGGGCGAACGATTTTCGAGGGAACTGTCAGTGCGACGTGAGTGAGTTGCGGGGCGCAGTCGTGGACGCGATCTGCCGCGCGGAAAACAGACATATAGGAAAACCTGCTTTGGGTCTCCGTCGGCAGTCGTTTTCTGATTGTAGATGAGCACGCCTTGAGCCGCGTCGCGCTGCAGAGACGGGCCTGCGAGGGGTGCGGGCGGGTCTCGGACATGCGCCGGATCGAGCGCCCCACGGCGATCCAGTTGTGGGGGTGTGCCCCGAGCGCTGGGGGCGCGGTGGACTTAGCCGATATGGCGGCGATGCAGGCGCGCGCGGCGCAGCGGGGTCGTCGCGCCCGAGTTGGCCAATCTTGCGGGGCGGCAACCAGCGGGGGGGGGCCGGGGGCCGCGGCCGGCGGGCGGCGCCCCAGGAACCTCGGCACCAATGTTTCTAGTGGCGTTATTGAACAGACGGATGGCGCAGGGGCTTTGCTGTTGAGCGCCGGGCGAAGGGCGCCGCAGAAGATGGGTGCAGATTTCTGGGCGCCCCATGCCATCCTGGGGATGCGTGCCAGCATGCCGCGCATTTCGAGTGCCCGGGAACGGGCGTCGCCCTATTCGACGCTGGCTTAGTCGTGGAGAGAGGATTGTTCAGAGCGTTCGCCGATAATCCACTGCGTCAGATGGACTTATAACAGGTCGTGCACTCCCGCTTCGATGCGGGCGCGGCGCGCGGGGGGGCGGGCAGCGCGGCGGCGCCCGGGGCGGGCTGGCTCGCGGGGCGGGGGGGGCCGCGCGGCGCCGCGCGCCCGCCCCTGTTGAAGCCCCGCGCAGAGTTCGAATTCTCGTCGACGCCAGACGCTGGCGTGGACAACGGCAGTGTCCATTACGAGAGCGCAGCAATGGCGGCGCCGCGACAAATTGGGAACGGCCGACGACGCCGCGAGGCAAAGACCCCGCCCCCACAGTACGGCGCTAGCGAAAGCGCGGCCTGCTTTAAGGCCGCGCGTGGGACGTGCTAGCCGCGAAGCGGTCGGGAACGGGACTCAGGAGACGACGACGATGGCGGCAGCGGTGCAGCCCCCCCGTTTTGCTGCTGCGCTGGCCGCACGCTCTACCCGCCGGCGCGAGTGCGCCAGGCGGGTCCCTCCTTCCGCCACGCTACGCGGGCCTCGCCGCGGCGCCGTCAGACACCCGGCCAAGCCCGGGGTGGGCGGGCAAAAGAGGGTCCATTTGGACCCTGGGAGGGCTTTGAGCCCCGAAGGCTTGAGCGGGAGAGAGGGAGAGAGAAGGGCAAGGCAGAGGCAGGAGCAGGGAGAGGGAAAACCCAAGCCGACTGGGGAGGGCGGGGTCCAACCGTTTAGGACAAACAACTAAGACCCCGCCCCCACAGTACGGCGCTAGCGAAAGCGCGGCCTGCTTTAAGGCCGCGCGTGGGACGTGCTAGCCGCGAAGCGGTCGGGAACGGGACTCAGGAGACGACGACGATGGCGGCAGCGGTGCAGCCCCCCCGTTTTGCTGCTGCGCTGGCCGCGCGCTCTACCCGCCGGCGCGAGTGCGCCAGGCGGGTCCCTCCTTCCGCCACGCTACGCGGGCCTCGCCGCCTTTTTCCTGGTGACACTAATTAGTGTCGCTGCCAGTGACCCTGCACACTGGCCGCCTGGCGGGTTCTACGCGCCGGCGTGCTGTGTGGGCGCCCTGGTGGGCGCCTTCAAAACTGGGTGCCAGGCGTAGTCTTGCCGGCACCGTCAGAGCACTGAGTCACGCGCTGCCTGGCCTGTCTGCCGGCGTGCGTGTTGGGCCCGACTGGCCCTCTGTTCGCCGATTGCCGCCAGGCAACTGATGCCGGCGTGCGCGGCTGTCCTCCGCGAGGCTAGTCCTTGGGCTCACGCCGGCGCCTCGGTTGCCGGCGGAGCCTGGCCTCGGGCTGCGGCCCGAGGGTGTCGTCGTGGCGCTGGGCACGGGCCGGTGCTTAGCATCCCCATCCGCGCCGCGGCCTCCAGATCTCCCGGCCCCCCGCCTCCGCGGGCGCTCAAGGTGCGCGGAGCGGGCAGGGTCCGGCCCCTGACAGAGGGGGTTCCCCGGGCCGGCGCTGGGGCGCGGGCCCGTGCCTGCGCTTAAATTCACGCGCCGCGGCCGCCCAGGCTGTCAGATTGCCAGCTCCCGGAGCCTGGCCGGCGCCAGTGTGCCCGGCACGACCAGGCTTGGTATAGAGAGCCGGCGTGCCAGGCGGGTTCCAGCGTGGTCCTCGTCTTGAGCTGCAAAGGGGGGCCCACAGTATCCCAGGCACTGGTGGGGCCTTATGGACGAGCTTGCACGCACGCTTCTGCTGTAGGGCATTAGCCAGTGCCAGAGGCACGGGCGGCGCATCCTGCGAGCGCGCGGCTACTCGCCGGCGGGGCAGGTGGCTGGTGACTGCACCCAAGCACGCACGGCGGGAGCCGGCGGCTTGGGTTGGGCGCACGCCAGGTGCCTAGGCACCGGCGGCGCCCGCTGCGGCCCCTCACGGGCTCTCGCGCCTGGCGCTCTCGGCGCCGGCGGCAGCTCTGCTGGGGGCGCTGTCCTTCGCCGGGTTGGTCAGCGAGGAGTTGTCCCTGGCCATCTTGCCGGAGACGCCCTTCATCGGCTCGTGCGATTCCCACAGGTAGCCGTGGAACGCGTCCGACTGCCAGCGCCCGAACCGGCGCACTCGGGAGAGGTCCTCGGTCACGTGGTACATCGCGGTCGCCCCACCGATCCTCAAGGAATGGCTGCCGATCTCCTCCCTGGAAAGGCCGGCGGCCAACCCCGCGACCGTCAGGAAGTGTTGCACCTCTGTCCTGCGGATCGGTGTACCTGACGCCCGGCGGAAAAGGGGCAGCCGTTCCTCGGTACCCTTTATCCGCTGGGGATGGTGAGCCTGGAGCCGCTCCATCGCCGCGACCGGGCAAAGTGATGTGCCGGCGCGATAGTGGTTCCTCACCGTCCCGACATTGAGCTGGTCCGTCTTGCTGCCCTTGATGTAGATCACCATCTCGTCGGCGTCCTGGAAGTTGGCTACCCGCTTCCCCTCCTTCCTGGGCTCCACGTCCTCCCCGTGCAGCACGCGCTCGAAGGACCATGTGCGCCCGTCTTGGAGGGGGTACTCTGAAGCCCTCAGGAGGAAGAAGAACGCCGTCACGATGGCCGCCCAGATGACCACTGCGTCTTCTTCGGGGAGCTTGGCCTCTTGCTGGAGAAAGCTGCGGAGCCATTCGAGCATGGCTGGCGTGACTGGCTTCTTCCGCTTGGTCTCGGGTCCTTGCCAGCGCTTCAGCCCTGCCAGCGTGCTCCAGAGGCGGCCTCTATGGAGCAGGGGGTCTGAGTAGCCGGCCACCAGGTGGGCGTGGCGCACCGCGAAGAGCTTCTGCTTGATGGCCCCCTCGGTCCTCCCGACGACCCGCGCGAGGAGGACGGCGAAGTTGATGAGCGCCTCTTCGTCGGCCAGGCGCTCCTCGCGGTCCCGTCCTGGGAGCCAAGGGCTGAGCCCCTGTGCCTGGCGCACGGCTACCCAGAGTCGCCATCCTCTTTCGTGGCCCGACCTTGTGCCTTCACTGAGCTTCTGCAGCATGGCCTCCATCTTCTGCTGCGCGAACCAGCCGGCGTAGTTGGCTCCGCCAGGCTCTGCGCGGCCGGCGGGGGCGAGCTCCTCCCCAGGGCAGTTGGTCTTCCTAGCCACGCCCAGCGCTTGCGGCCTCACCAAGTCAGTTGCTGGCATCTCTCTGGCGCGTCGAGGGCTCTTTTTGCGAGGACTTTTCGAACGTGTCACACTTTTGTCCAGTTTGACCTTCTCGGCGGCCGGGGCCTCGCGGGGTCCGATGAGCGTGTCCTCGTCAATTATCTTGAAGCGAACTGCCTGGGCGCGCCGGCGGTTCTTATGCATCTCGTCGGTGAGCGCTCCTCCGGCCCTGGTCTCGTCCCCTGCTGCTAGCGCCAAGGCGGGCTGGTCCGGTGCTTGGGCCCAGGCGCGGAACCAGCGCTTGGTGGCCTCCCACGCGGCTTGCTCCTCTGGATCGTGACACACTCCGGCCCGCTGCGTGCTGATGCCGTCGAGCGCCTCTGTCACCGCGGTCAGCGCTGCCTCAGCGGTCCTCGGCGGGAGCGCCCTGGCTGCTCCCTTCAGGAGTTCGTCCTCCGTGGAGCCCTGGGCACGCAGGTGGGTCCATTCTTCGTCGGTCCCTCCCTGAACTCGCCAAACCTCTTGTGGCGTCAGGGCACGGACCGTGCCTCCTCCCCCTCCTGTGACACGGAGAAGCGTTGCCCCGGGTCCTTGGGGCTCTGCGCCAGGCCAGCGGATGGTGCCCACCGGCCCCTCCTCGCTGTAGATCAGGTGCTTCGCTCCATCCTTCTTGAGGTGCCCGACCGGCTTGAGGAGGAGGGGGTCGCTGGTGGACTGGATGCGGGGGTCCCATGATACTTCGCCCTCTTGGTCGAGCCACAGGTGGTCCCCTCCCTTGTCCAGGAGGGGTTTGACGCTGGCAGCCCGGGAGCAGGCCGGCGGCATGTTAATGCACGCCAGGCCCGCCCCCGCCTTTCGACGTCCACCCACGAGTACCCGCCTGGTCCGCGTCGTGGCGTCCCCGTGGTGCGTGCAGACCACCTCGAGCTTCGCGACCACGTAGCCCAGCTGCTTGAGGGCCTTCTCAAACCTGGTGGTGTCCACCCCCGTCGGAGCGTCCACAACCACCACGTCAGGGCCCTCCTGAGTTGCTGCGACGAGGAAAGCTTCCATCTCTCGGCCCTCGGGGTCTAAGGACAGCGACGCCATGAGCCATCCCGTCTTCTGGTTCTCCTTGGGCTCCGACCCGCCGAGGCGCTTGAAAGCCTTCGTGTACGGGTTGAGGCGACTTCCTACTTCTCGACCCAGCTTCCCTTGGAGCGGGAGAGTTCTCGGTAGCCCATGCCCTCGCTGAAGCGCTCGGTGTCGAAGGGCGGCCTCGGCCACGGGGCCCGTCTCCCCAGGGAGTCTGAGAAGGCGCTCCTTGGCATCCTCCAGTATCTGACCCCGTGCTGCGGGAGGCTCTAGGCGCTTCCACCCTGACGTGGCCAACGTGTCGTGAACCTTCTTGACCTCCTCGCGGGTAAGCCAGTCGGCCACCTCATTGTGGTAGGTTCTCACGAAGAACGAGACGATGTGGCACCCGTGCATGGCTTCAATCCTTTCCACCAGGCGGATCAGGTGGCGGGCCAGGGCATTCTTGGGGCTTCTCTTGGTGAGCCAGGCCTTCACATTCTGATTGTCCGTGACGTAAAACACCAACTCGCCTTCCCACTTCGAGCCCTGTTTCGTGGCCAACGCGACCACTGCCAGCAGCTCGACCACCGCTATGATCCAGCCTTCTTCCCCGCTCTCGCCTTTGACCGCGTGACTCAGGGCCTCGAGCAACGGTCCGGCGTCCGTGGCCATGTACTCTGGTGTCGGCGCGGCGTCCCCTGCAGTCGCGCTCCCCCAGTCGATGGCCCCGATTGAGGAGGTGGTAGCATCTCCGCCTGTCCACCGCGTGGTACGTGCTGTTCCCGGCAGGGCGAGGCGCTCGCGCACGGACAGGGCCTGTGCGAAGCTGGCCTGAAAGGTTGTGCTCCAGGCCTCCGGGACGTCGAAGAGCATCCTCAAGAAGCCCACCGACGCGTCCCACTCCTCCCAGGCGAGCTCGACTTCCTCAGGCGTACCTTTCGGTTCTGCCCAGCTCGTTCCGCTGCTGAGGAGCCGATCCAAGGCGGGGAGCTCGGGGCGGAGGGCCGGCTGGGCTGACGCCCAGAACTGGGCACATCCTCGCAGCTCCTGGGCGACCTTCAGCGGGGCCCGCCTGGATCCCCTGAGCTCCGGGAGGGCGAGCAGGTACTGAGCCTTGATGCACTTGGGTTCTGGGGGCCTAACCACCTTCGTGTCGAAGTTCATGTGGAGGCCCCAGATCAACTGCTCCGCCGCGAACTCCCCCTCCTCGTTGACAGCATCCGGGCCCCAGACTCGCTTCATGGCCCTGTCGAGCTCCTCGGCCGAGAGCCATGGTCGGAGGCCCACCAGCGGCTCGAGGGCGACCCCGTCGTCCATGAGCCACTTGGAGGCGTACCTGACGGTATCGTTGATCCTGGACATCGGCGGCTCCCTCCTCTCGTGCTCGCTCTTGGCCGCCCAGGCGAACGCCATGTACTCGCCCGGGCTGCCGGCCCAGCCGAAGACCAGCACGCCGTGGATCAGGATGACTCGCCCTGGCACGCCAACCTCTTTGCCCGGGAGCGTCGTCCCGAACTCTGGCACAGCGGCTGGCTCCAGATGGTGCCACTTGAAGGCCCTGGCCACGTCGCGCTTCGCCACCACCTGCTGGGCGCCCGGGTGCCTCGCCGCCCACCAGAGGCTGAGCCTCGCCAGCCCCCTGTGGAGGGGCTGCTTCGCAGGCGGATGCTGCTCCTTCGGGGAGAAGGCGTTGGCTGCCCGCATGTCGTGGATCGGCCTACCCTCTTTCGAGATGGTCCGATCCGGCAACATCTTGGGGACCCTCCCGCTGGGCGACTCGACCAGCGCCGAGGCGGCGAGCACGTCCTCGACCTCCTCCGAGGCCCAGAGGACGACGCCGTAGCGGCTGTCCTTCCAGGGCTTCTCGAACATCTCCAGCGCGTGGTCCACCGCCGAGGAGTGCGACTTGGCCTGCGTCCGCGTCCGCTCCTCCGTGCGTCGCACGGGTACCCCTTCGGTGGCCATGGCCCTGAGGTAGGCTGCGTGGTGCGGGTCCAAGGACTTCTGCACGTCCTCCTGGAGTACGCCGCCCAGCGGGTTCCCATGGACCTCCCCCCGCGCGTGCTTCAGCAGCTCGGCAGCTCTCTCGACGCTGCCGGCGAGACGGAGAAGTGAGTTGCCCCGCTTCACGACCTCTGGCACCTTCTCGGGCTGGAAGGTGGGGTGGTCTGCGCACCACTTGACGTAGGCGCGCGCCTCCTCCAGGGCCCCCCCGCCGCTCGGCGCCGCCGGCGCCTCCCCCAAAGGGGGTCCCCCACATCGGCCTCCCCGCGGAGGGGGCGGCCAAGGGGGCGGCGTCATCGGCGGCATCCCCGGCGGCCGGCTGATTTGCCCGGGGAGAAGCGGGCGCCCCTCCTGAGGTCTTACCAAGTGCCTGACGGCCTGCTCGGGGGGGACGAGCGGCCTGGCCGAGTCGTCTTGGCGAGGCCTGGGCTGCGAGGGCTCTCCCTTGGAGGTGGCGTGCAGCTGGGCGCCCAGTGACTTCGGCTTGGGCCTGAGTGTGGGCCTTGCTCCGGGCGTCCTTGTGCTGCCGGCGGCCGCTCCCCCAGAGGGGGGGTCTCCACTGGAGGTGATCGACCTACCTGCGGCACGCCTGGCTGCTTCCACGACGGTCATGGCGGCGTGGCTTCTTCTCGTTGGCGCAGCCTTCTGGGGAATCGTGGCGGGGAGTCTGCTCCTTCGATGCTGGGCTGGATCTGAGGAAGTCTCCAGCACCTCGGGCGGTGGGGGTGCGCTTGGAGGTGGCTCCGCGCCTGTGGCTGGGGCGGGGCCTCCGCTGCCGCTGGCCCCCGGAGAACTCTGGAAGACCTCCTCCCTGCTCCTCCTGACCGTCTCCGCCTGTCCGGGCCAGAGGCTCAGGGGGTCTGGGTCCTCTGGGAGGGGGGGGTCTGTTTCCTCCTCAGTCCTCGTGTATGGCTTCTCCACCACCTCGTCCTCCGAGCTCTCGGCGGAGTCCGCGTCGTCGCTCGTGGGTTCTTCCTCCACCTTTTCATACACGATTCTCTGGCGCTTCCTTGCAGGGGTGTCGTCCAGCTCCCCGGCCTTCACCATCTTGCGGGTCAGCTTCTCGAGGATGTCAACGCACTCGCTCGCGATCTCGCCCTGCTCCTCGTAGGGGGTGCCGGTCCAGCTGCGTGGCAGGTCCTCGAACATGGAGCTGATGCCCTCGATCAGGAGCTCCCGCGCCTTCCTCCTCCGATCAGGTCCGGTGGGGTCGTCAGCTGGAACTCCGAGTAGGTTGTTCAGGATGCACTCCGCCTCGTGGCACTTGTTCTCCCCATCCAGGATGGCCGAGGGCAGCGGGGTCTCGTCCTCCCAGGCTGGATCGAGGGGTGTGGCCGCGCTCTGCCCGCCGGGGGGTTCTGAGCTGGCCCGGCGGGGATGCCCGGCTTGCGCTTGCTCCGCCTCGCGCTTGCCGGCATCCCTCGCACGACGGGCTCGGCGGCGCTCCTTGGCCTCCGCCAGCTGTATCTGCAGCTCTTGGATGCGCTTCTCCTCCTCCTCTAGGACACCTACCTCGGCAGCCCTGGCAGCTTCGAGCTTCCTCCTTATGCTCTCCAGCTTGATGCTGTCGGCCGAGCTGCCGCCGCTGCTAGACCCTCCGGCGGGTGCCTCGCGGCTTTGCCTCTGGAGGGCTTGGGCTGCAGCTTGCTGGAAGCGCCTCCCGCCTGGTTCTGGTGGGGGGACCCGCCTCTGCCACATAGCGCCAAGCTCTGGGCTGCCAAAGCCCTGGGAGCTGGCGCGGTCAGCTATCCTCAGCGTGACACTGCGGTGGGACGCGGGGGCGGCCTCGCTGCTCCGCCATGGCGCTTCCTCATGCTCCTCGTCCACAGCCCTTTTGACCCAGCGTGGCGCCCAGGCAGCCCAATTCTCGATATCTTCTTTCCCGATCCACAAGATAAGGCGCTCCCCGGGTTTGACACGATCGTCGTCTTCTAAGGGGGGTCCTTCGGCTCCCGCGGTGTCCTCCTCGTCAGTGTAGACGAACAGGCGGAGCTCTTCTGGGCTGAGGACGTCGTCGCGCAGCCACCTGCAGGTCATGGGGACGCCCTGGAGTTCGTGCGCATACATGGGGGCCCCCGGGATTGGTACCCATCGGTCCCCACGTTGCGGCAGAAGCACCTTGACCGGCTCATCTGCTTGCTGCTCGGCTTGTCTGGACTTCTTGACCCTCCTAGGTGGCTCCTTTTCTTCTTCTTCTTCCTCTCCTTCTTCTCCATCTCCCCCAGATCCGCCGTCTCCGCCATCTCCTCCAGGGCCCGGTGGTGGCGCTCCGCGGTCGGGATCCCTCTTCCTCGCCTTGTTGCGCTTCCACCCTCCTCTCTTCTTGCCCCTGTTCGCGCGCTGCCATCCTCTGAGCTCTGCTGGATGGTCCTCCTCCGCCTCCTTCTCCGTAATGGACACGTCCAGGAGGCGAAAAGGAGGGGGGGGGTCCGCCAGGTGAACTATGTCACCGGCGCCCGCCGCCATCTGATCTCCGGCCCTCGTCGTGACGATGGGCTCAAGCTTCTTCAGGAGCTTTGCGGGAGGGGTCCCCGCTCCCGCAGCCTTGACGACCTCGGCCCAGGCAGCGCACAGCTTCGTCGGGTACTGGCCGGCGTAGCGGGTGCGACGGAGTCCACGTTGGCCGACCTGGAAGCCGAGGGTTCTCAGCTCTTCCCGCAGGGCTCTGGCCATCGGGGAGCTCCGCTGGGGATGCGCCCGCCATCGTGCAGGCCAGGGGGCGACCGACGCGAGAGCTTGGACACGAAGTTTCCGGCTCGGTCGCGTCCGTAGTACAGGGCGACGGCTCCTTCTGGGAGGTCCTCGAAGGCCTTCCCGGTGCGCGGTTCAATCCGGCTCCAGTGGAAATTCTCGGGTCCCAGCTTGCCGACGAGGTCGTTCAGCGGGTGCAGCAGCTCGGGCCCGAGCTGTGGGGTCTCCAGGGTGTTGGTATCTGCGGCGAGACCCTGGGCGTGCACACCTGCCAGGGCTAACCGATTGGTCAGGCTCAGGATGTCCTTCTGCTCGGAGTGGTTGAGCGAGGGCTTGGAGGAATTGTAGTGGTCGATCTGGGCCTGGGTCAGGTCGTAGGGGAGCGGCCCCTCCAGGGCGACGTGTTCGTGCTGGTTGGTACAGCGCCTCGCGAGGGAGAGCGCCCATGGGTAAAGACCCTTCGAGACCAGCCAGAACGTCAACTTGCGGTGCCGCTTCGTGGGCTCCTCTGGGGGCCCTAGCCCCCACTCGCACATGGCGACAGGGATGATCCGTGCTCCTGTGCGCTTCTGCAGCTGCTTGATCCTGGCCCTGTCCCAGATCTTCGGGTAGCGTCCGTCGCTGGCCGTGTTCTCGAGCATCCACTCCCGATCGTTGGCGTCGAGGCGCTCGCAGAGGTCGGCGGCGAAGTCAGTCATGACGTTGCTGTCGATCTCCGCCTGGACCGTCCCGTCTCCGTCTGGGTGCTCGAATGTGCGAGTGCCGCCGTTCTTGAGGCACCACGCTGAGTGGGTTGTGCACGGGGGAGCCAGCTGATAGACGTTCGCCTCGTCGGGGCCCGGCGCTGCTCCAGCGTCGAGGAGAAGCCTCTCTCGCACTAGGGGGTCGAGGATGTCGTGCTCTTCCCGGGGCCCGGTCTGGGCCAGAGGATCCTGGAAGTACTCGACGGATGGGGCCGTCTGGAGTCCGGCTTCCCGCATCGCCTTGGTCCAATTGCCCGTTCCTGCGAAGATCTCGCGAGTGCGGATGCCCCACGCGAAGGCGGGCCTGCGCAGGAGCGGCGCGAGGCCGGAGAAGCTCTCCTCCTCGGGCTCCTGGTTCCCGACGGCGCCCTCCCGTGTCGGGAGCTGGGCTTGCTGCATGCGTTTGCAGTGCATGCAGGGGGGGGGCCGGCTAGGTATCACGGGCCCCGCGGCCTCCTCTGATTCCAGGTACATCTCCCAGCCGACCGTGAGCAGCTCGCGGACGGGCTTCCCAGCCAGCGTCCAGGTCTTGAGAATCTCTCCAAACGCCCGGCCTCGCTTGCTGGGGCTCTGGCCGCCGATGACTGGTGGCCTGAGCACCCGCATATGCCCTCGGTGGATCATGACATGGACCTCCCTCTCGCTGGTCTGCGTCGGCAGGACAGAGTCGATCTCGAGCTGGTTCCAGTGGTTGTTCCTCCAGACCCGGACGGTGGTCGTGCCGAGGGCACTCAGGGGGAAGACCGAAATGCACCTGAAGTCCTTGTCATGGTGTGGGTGCTGGACGTCGTGGCAATGCATCCGAAGTTCGGCTTCACGTGGCGAGACGAAGGGGGGTGCGTCCCCCAATGCAGCGGAGGCGGTAGTGGCCCCATCCCACAGCTCGCGGCGGAGCTGAGCAGCCAGGGCCTTTACGGCCGGCGCATCAGGCTCCTTGTCTTCCCAAAGCAGGGCGGCCGCGATGTGGAGAACCAGACACTGCCTGAGCTCTGCGTCGCCTTCCTTGAGGCCGAGCCGCGTCCTCATCTCTTCGTCGGGCTGAAGCTCGTCCTGGAAGTCGAGGTAGTCCCATTCCTGGTCTTGCACCGTGAGCTTCCCACGGCCCACTCCGGCCTCCTCGTCCCAGCAGGCCCCTCCAATGCTGAGGTCCTGGGTGCTGCTCCTCCCTGCCTTTGACCCCAGCTTGTCGAGGGCCCGACCGGCTTCTTCGGCGAGGGTTGGCCCCCCGTCTCGGGTCGCCTCCAGCAGTACCTCCTCCAAGCTCAGGGATATGCCCTCGGCGTTGGCACGTGCAAGCCTGGCCAGGGTGTGCGAGTGCAAGTAGTCGCTGATGTCGCCCAGCGTCGCGAGGGCCCCGCTCTCCAGGATCTTCTCGATGATGTTCCATCTTTCGAGAGCTGCTGGATGGGTCGTCTCGCCGGTCCCTTCCACCGCGGGCGCGTGGGCATGGGCGTCCAGCAACCAGTCCTCCTCGGGGCCCTGGGCGGCCTGCCTGAGCTCCTCCTCGAGGGCGGTGGTCTGGATATCGTCGAACGCGGCGGGTGGGGACCAGACAGCCGGCGAGCCTCCCGCTCGGCTGCCTCCCGCAGCTGCCCCGGGCCCTTCTCCGCCACTTCCTCCGGCCTTTTTGCTGTCCGCTTCGGCCTTGGCCTGAGCCCTGAGTTGAGCCACTCGCCCGTCGACTGAGGTGGGATCGACCTTGGCACCGGACTTCAGGCCGCCGCGCCTGATGAGCTGCGCCTGCACGGTCCAGTCCAAGCTGCCAAGCCCCTTGATGGCCTCATGGGAATGGGCGCAGGTCCCTGCTGCCTTGGGGCAGCCAGCCCACGTGCAGGCGTCCCAGCAGATGACCTTCCCGTTCCTGTCCCGGGGGGCATGCTTGACCGAGCGCCCGATCTCGCTGGACGTCAGCGCCTTCCCTGCGGGGTAAGCCCGAGCGGCGGGCCGCTTCTTGGCAGCGGCCTTCTTGGCGGCGGCTCCTGCCTTTCCTGTGCCTGGGCCGGCTCCCGCGGTTGCCTCTTGGTCTGCTGGAGCGTGTTCGTCGGCTTTCCCGGCCTTAGGAGTCCTCGAGGGGCCGGCGTGGAGGTTCCGATGGAGGAACCTCTGCAGCCGCCGGGCCTGGCGGGGGACGCACACCACCTGGTAGTACCCGTCCGGTGCGTCAAGATCATACACGTTCGGGAAGGTCAGCCACGCACTCCCAGACGGCCCCGTAGGCGCGAGAGCGATGGTCTTGATGTCCTCCCGACGTGGGTTAGTGAGCCCCGAGATGCGGCACACCTCCCTTCGCTTCTCCCGAAGCTGCTCGCACCAAGTTGCAGCAAGTTCTTCCCAGAGACTGTGCACGTAGTCGGCCGGGAATGCCACATCGTCTTCCTCGTAGGCAAGGCGCAGGGTCTCCAGGGCTCGGCGTCGCTCGGGCTCGTGCATTCGCCCATAGACCAACCCGAAGACGGTGATGGCATTCTCCGCCTGCCTCACCCACTGGGAGCCCTGAGGTTGGATCTGGCCATTTTTTGTCCTTGGCTGTTTTATGTCTATTTAAATAGGCCTTCGCCACCGTGTCCTTTTTAAAATAGCCGGTGTCCTTTTTATGTTTTGTCGTTGCCTTTTTTAACCAGCGCGTGAGAACCAAGCGCGCGCGAGCTCTCGAAACCACAAAAAATGAGGAGGAGAGAGGAGAGGAGGCAGGAGGAGGTAGAGGAGGAGGAGGAGGAGGAGGAGGAGGAGGAGGAGGAGGAGGAGGAGGAGGAGGAGAAGAAGAAACGAGAGGAGGAGCAGAGGACGAGGAGAAAAAGTAGGAGGAGGAAAACGGACGGACGGACGGACGGAGGAAGAGGACAAATATGGAGGACGAAGAGGAAGGAGGAGGAAAAAAGAGGAAAAGGAGAAGGACCTGTGCAAACCCAAGACCCAAGACTCATCAACGATGTTGGAATAAACTCTCCCTGCAGTTTCCCTCTTCATAGGCCTCCGCGCCCACTGTCTTCACCGTCGGCGTCGCCTCCGCAGCGACAGGGGCTCGGAATATAGCCCCCCTCGGCGGCGACGGCGGCGGCGCGCGCCCGCGGCTGCGCGCGATGACTGATCGTCGGTCTCGCCCTCATCCCCACGTGCCCGAACCCGCCCCTCTCGAGTGGTATTGGATCAAGCCTGGCCCGTGGGGGAACCCGACCCCCGAGATGGAGAAAGTGATGAATGAGGAGGGGGCAGAGCGCCGCAAGCCGTTCATGAGCGGGATGTCGACTGCGGCGGCCACTCCAGAAGTGGCGACCCGCGCAGACGAATCCACCCACACCTCCACCCCCTGGAGGATGATGAGGAGGAGGATGCGGATGAGGATGGGGATGAGGATGATAATGATCATGATGATGATGATGATGGTGATGATGCTGATGATGATAATGATAATGATGATGATGATGATGATGATGATGATGATGATGATGATGATGATGACGACGACGACGACGACGACGACGATGATGATGGTGATGATGATGATGATGATGATGACGATGATGATGATGATGATGATGATGATGATGACTGGAGGAGGAGGAGGAGGAGGAGGAGGAGGAGGGGGAGGCGGAGGAGGAGGAGGGAGGAGCATGAGGAGGAGAAAGATGAGGAGAAGGAGGCGGAGGAGGAGGAGCAGGAAGAAGAGGAGGGCTAAGAGGACCATGACGACGATGAGGAAGAGGAGAAGGAGCAAAAGGGGGAGGACGAGGAGGAAGAGGATAATGAGGAGGGCGCATCCCTGAGGTTATGTCATCGGCTTCTGCATCGGCGGGCCCCTCGACTCCGCTCCCGACGGACCGACAAAGGGGGCAGGAAAAGGATGAGGAGGATGATGATGATGAGGAGGAGGAGGATGAGGAGGAGGAGGAGGGGGGGGAGAAAGAGGAGGACGAGGAGGAGGAAGAAGAAGAGGAGGACGAGGAGGAGAGTGGGGGAGGACAAAAAGGAGAGATGATGGGGCCGCTTCCCGAGAGGATGGCGAGCCCATGCAGGTCGACACGCTGGTCGAGGAGCGCCGCCGCCGCTCCGAGGAAGGACGAGACGGAAAGAAGACGGGGAGGAAGGAAGGGGAGGAGGAGTAAACCCTCCCCCCAAGCTCCCTTTCCATAGGCCCCATACAACGGTTCATTTCCACTGAGGGGCTTGCCTCGTTGGAAGACAACCGTTTTCAGACCCTGAATCATGCCAAAACATTGTTCTCAGGATTCCAAAGGCGGAGGCGGGGGAGGTTCATACAATGGCCACTGTGCCAGCCCGCCAGACCCGCGGACCCCGCCGCCGAGCCTAGCGGCTGCCGTGGAGCGGCGCGGCGGCGGGGCCACCCTTCCCACCCCAGCGGGCCGCCGCGGCCCGCGTTTTGTTTTTTTTTTGGCCCTCTGGCGGTCCCGCTCGGGACCGGGTCGTGGGAAACGCGTGGCCGGGTCCAGTGGGGTTGCCACGGGCACCCTCGAAAGAGGGTGGCGGTTCGGGGGAGGGGGAGGACGGAGGATATTACGCGTTTGCTTTTTGGACCCCCCCCCCAGGGACACACATGTAACTATAGGTGGGGGCAGGTGAAGCGGAGGACGAGGATGAGGGCGAGGATGATGACGAGGAGGATGACGAGGAGGGCGAGGAGGACGAGAAGGACGAGGATGATGATGATGCTGATGATGGTAATGATGATGCTGATGATGATGATGATGCTGATGATGATGATGATGATGATCATCATCATGATGATGATGATGATGGTGACGATAATGGTGATGATGATGGTGATGATGCTGGTGGTGGTGATGATGATGCTGATGATGATGATGATGTTGCCGCTGCTGCTGATGATGCTGATAATGATGCTGATGATGAGTAAGAGGAGGAGGGGGAAGCCAACTTTACAACGCGAAAAACTTACCCCAAGGACCCTCGCCCCTTGGCACATCGAGCCGCGCCCAGCCGCGGCGACGAGAGTGCCCCTGTGATGGCCGAGCCCAAACTAGGAAACTACAGCCTCGAGTTTTTGGCGTTGTAAAGTTGACTTCCGTCCTCCTCCTAACCGTCCTCCTCGTCCTCGTCCTCCTACTTCTCCTCCCCCTCCTCCTCCTCCTCTAACATCGTTGGTTTGGGTGTGCACTTGTCCTCCTCCTCCTCCTCCTCCTCCTCCTCCTCCTCCCCCTCGCTCGCTCGCTCGCTCGATGAAGGCCTGCACAAAAGTGGCCTATTCTTGGTTTGGGAAAATGGGGGCATCAAATGTTCTCAAACGTTCTCGCTCACCAGTCTCCTCAAAATGGGGGCTCAAACGTTCTCAACTGGTGGCCCATCATCGTCCCAAAACGTTCTCGCTCACCAGTCTCCTCCTCGCACCTCCTAGGAGGTGCGAGGAGGAGACTGGTGAGGAAGAACGCTGAAGAGCTCAGCAGCATCCCACGCGTCGCCATTTGGGCTCAAAACGAGGGCATCTCGGCGGCGCATGGCGCCGCGCGGCTCCTGCCAGCATGGCCGATGACGAGGAGCAGGACTCGGCCGCCAGGGGCCTCTCGTGTGCAGATGTGGAGCTGATGGTGTCGGAGTTCGGGCCGTTCTTCGAGCGGCCAGATTGGCTGCAGTACAAAGCGGACCTCAGCAAGCACCCGAGCAAGGCCGACCAGGAGCCCATTAGGAAGTACATCAAGGTGTGCATCACAATCAGGAGCAGAATCGCGCCGAACTGCTCGCTGTCGAAGAAGGCCACGGAGCATGCAGTCGAGCTGATCTCGAAGGACAAGTGGGAGTTCCCAGGTGACACCCTCGTGGCGTACCGCTGTGAGGTGGCGGCGAAGCTGCGGGCGCTGGCCAGGCACTGCGCGTCGCTGTGGAGCAGGCCCAAGCTGCCAAAGTGGTTCGCGGAGTACCTCAAAGCAGAGGGCTACGACGAGAGCCCCGACGCCGAGCCAGCAGGAGCAGCTGCACCAGCTCCAGCAGCAGCAGCAGCAGCAGCAGCAGCACCACAAGCGCAGCCACCACCACCGGCGCCGCAGGGGGAGACTCCGACGACAGCATCCCCTGCTGACAGCAGCAAGTATGTGTACAAGTACAGCGAGTACAAGAACAACGCCGTCAGGATCCAGACAGGCACGATGGCCGAGATCGAGTGCGAGATGATCGAGGGCCCAGATGCCAGTGGCTGGTGCACGGCGTTCTGGGCAGACGGCGCCACGTGGCAGTTCCCGAAGCACTTGCGCGTCAAGCAGAAGGCGTCCGCCAGCAAGCTGCCCCGCATCACCTTGCAGAGCGAGAGCGAGGGCCAGATCGAGCTGTTCATGCGCCTGGCCAAAGACAGGGACCCAGACCACAGGCTCGTCCAGATCATGAAGAAGACCAACACGGGGGAGACGGGCAAGACGGCCGTGGTGGAGCAGCAGACACAGGCCAGCTGCGGGTACTGGCCCTCGGAGGACGAGGCGACCAAGGCGATGAAGGTCATCCTGGACAAGTTCCAGAGCGGGGAGATCACGACGAAGCAGGACGCCAACAAGTACAAGCTCGACATCATCAAAGGCATGGAGAAGCGACGAGGCGTTGCGGGCGCAACGATGCGGAGACAGCTGAGGCACGAGTGGGGGGTGGCACTGTTCTAATTATTGACGCTTCGCGTATCCCCACCAGCCCATTCAGAAACCCTGCCCTTCAGAGCTGACGGGAAAAGGAACGAAGAGACACAACGAGGGAAACACAGCGAGCAAGGTGGTGGCCTTGGAAGGCCTGTTCGGGCCATCCCTGGGCGCCGCATAGGGGCGAGGTAAAGAGGAGGAGGAGGAGGAGGAGGAGGAGGAGGACGAGGACGAGGAGGACGAGGTCGCGGATGAAGACGAGGACGAGGAGGACGAGGACTAGGATGAGGACGGCGCGGACGAGGACTCATGGAACCATCTCTGGGAGTTTGGGGGGGCCTATTGGAATCCTCCTGGAAGGCTTCTTGGGATCATCTTGGAGGCCATCGATGACATGATAGGGGGGTCCCCAACCCAACTCCCCCCTCAGGAGCAGGCAAACCGCGTCTTGGGGCTCTCTTGGAGCGCTCGCGGGCGCTCTTGGAGTTGCTTTTTTGGCCGTTTGGAGCATCTTGGGAGCCATCTTGAGCCAGCTTGGGCTATCTGAGCAATCGTGGAGGTCATCTTGGGCTCTCTCATCAGACCGCTCGGGTATCTCTTGGGGGCCTCTCGGATGTTTCTTGGAGCCCTCGTGGGACCCTTTTGGAGCCCTCTTGGGGCTCTGTTTGGGCTCCCTTGGGGGCCCTGGAGCGCCTCCTGGGGGGCCATCTTCGAGGCTATCGATCAAAAGAGGGAGGCGCCCGATCGAGGCCCCACCCCCATCGGGGGGCACGACCCTCGTGACGGGTGTCAAAAAATGACCCTCCCAGGGGCCGATCTTGGACGCTCCAGCCGATGGCGGCAGGGGAGGGGGTAGGGGGAGGGATAAACCCCTACCCGAAAGGGAAACGGGCTTTTGGACCAGGAAAGCAAGACATCGTTATACCACCTGCGCCCAGAGGGCTGGTGGGATTAGGATTTGAGGCGTTGCGGGCACGAGTTCGGAGGATGACGAGGAGGAGAAGGTGAACTCACGAGGAGGTGGCGGGAGCAAAATGGCTGCCCCCCCCCACGGAGAGGAGGAGGAGGAGGAGGAGGAGGAGGAGGAGGAGGAGGAGGAGGAGGAGAGGAAGAGGAGGAACAGGTAAGAGGAGGAGGAGGAGGAGGAGGACGAGGAGTTGGAGGAGGATTGCCACCCCCCACGCGTGCTTCAGCTGCCTCCGCATCGTTGGCGCCCAAAGGTTCGACAGCTGGCGCCGAGGCAGCCGACGCGGGGCTGCAGAACGGGCTGGGAGAAGACGAGGCGCTCGGCGGCGATGACCTCGAGGGGGACGACGACGCAGCACAGAGCAAGCGCAAGGCCGCGCAGGAGGTCACACTCATCCCGATGAAGAAGGCGAAGGCGAAGGCGAAGGCGAAGGGCAAGGTGGCGCCCGAGCAGATCGAGGAGCCGACGGGGGCAGAGGCTGTCGCTGCTGCCGCGGCGACGCACGTGCCGAGCACGCCCGAGCTGACCTCTGCGGCCGCCGAGCCAGCGGACACGGCCAAGAAGACGGCGCAGGTGGGCAGCTCCAAGATGGTGCAGAGGCCGGCCCAGACGGCCGTCGAGAAGGCCGTGGAGATCCTGAAGATCATGGCGTCGGATTCCGAGTAACCTGGCGAGCACGCCGCAGAACCAAAATTCATCATCACATCCACCTCCGCCACCACCGCACCCACCATCATCACCATCACCACCACCTACAGCAAAACACGAGGGGAACCAGTTTCGTGAAACTGGTTTCCCTCGTGTTTTGCGGCAGTAGCCCACAGCACGATGATGGGGATGATGAGGAGGAATGATGAGGGGGGAGGCACTACCGCCACCATCATGGCCACCGCGGCCACCACCACCATCACCCATCCGCCGCGCCTCCTGTCTCATCTCGGCCTACTTCACCTCCTTCACGTCTCTACCCTCTCACACTCACTACCCGAACTCCTCCAAGCCAAGTCCTCCCCTATCCTCCCATCCTCGTGTCCTCCCTATCACCTCCCTCTCTTGTTCCTCAGTCCTAACCTCCTCTCATCCTTCATAACCTGGCTGCTTGCTCTGACCCTCACGTTGATCTCTCGTTGCCTCCCCCGCGCCGCCAGGAGGGGGCGCAGAAGTGCAACGAGGGCTCAACCGTGGGCTACGGCAGCTTCGTCTGGACGGAGGACCGCTGCCCGACAACGCAGGAGTTCGAGGAGCAAGCGGGTGGTACCCGAACAGTCCTCCTCCTCCTCCTCCTCCTCCTCCTCCTCCTGCTGTTCCTCCTGCTCCTCCTCCTCATGCTTCTCCTCCTCCTTATCCTCCGTATCCTCCTCCTCCTCCTCCTCCTCCTCCTCACCCCCTGCCTCCTCCGTTTCCTTCTCCTCCTCCTCATCCCCCTCCAACTCCTCATCCTCCTCCTCGTCCTCGTCCTCGTCATCCTCCTCCTCCTCAACCTCCTCCTCCTCGTCCTTCCACCCTCTCCTCATGCTCCCCTCCACCTCCTCCTCCTCCACCGCCACCACCATATCCTCCTCCTCCTCCTCCTCCTCCTCCTCATCATCATCATCATCATCACCATCATCATCATCATCATCATCATCATCATCATCGGCATCAGCATCATCATCATCATCATCATCATCATCGTCATCATCATCATCATCAGCAGCAGCAGCAGCAGCCGCAGCCTCATCATCATAATCATCATCATCATCATCACCATCATCATCATCATCACCACCACCATCGTCACCATCATCATCAGCAGCATCATCATCATAACCATCATCATCATCATCAGCAGCATCATCATCATCAGCATCAACCTCGTCAGCATTATCATCACAATCAGTATCAACATCATCATCATCGCCACCAGCATCATCAACATCACCATCAGCAGCAGCATCACCGCCATCAACATCAGCATACTAGTCAACACCATTATCATCATACGCACCATCACCATCACCATCACTATCACCACCAGCATCAGCATCATCATAATCATCATCATCACCATTATCATCATCATCAGCATCATCATCACTATCAACAGCATCATCGACATCATCCGCATCAGCATCATCAACATCATCAGCATCAGCATCAGCATCATCATCATCATCCTCATCATCAGCATCAGCATCAGCATCAGCATCATCATCATCATCATCATCATCATCAGTATCCTCCTCCTCCTCCTCCTCCTCCTCCTCATGTGTCTCCTCTTCCTCCTCCTTCGCATACTCCTCCTCATCCTCCTCCTCCTCCTCCTCCTCCCCTCCTCATCCTGCTCTGTTTCCTCCTCCTCCGCCTCCTCCATCATCATCATCCTCCTCCTCCTCCTCCTCCTCCTCCTCCTCCTCCTCCTCCTCCCCCTTCTGCGTCTCACCCTCACCCTCCGTTGTTTGAGAAGCCCGCATCCCCTCTCGAAGGATGCGAAGCGCGTGCAGCGCGAATGGGCGCAGCGGGCTGCACGCTCTCTCGCTGAGGTTGGAGGCGACGTGGCACCGTCCAAGCCCGAGGCAGAGGCTGAGGTCGGAGGCGGAGTGGCGCAGACCATGCCCGTGACAGGGGCTGAGGTCGCAAGCGGAGTGGCACAGTCCATGCCCGTGACAGGGGCCAAGGTCGCAGGCGGAGTGGCGCAGTCCGAGCCCGTGACAGGGGCTGAGGTCGGAGGCGGAGTGGCGCCATCCGAGCCCGTGGCAAGAGCTGAGGTCGGAGGCGGAGTGGCACAGTCAGAGCCCGTGACAGGGGCTGCAGTCGGAGGCGGAGTGGCACAGTCAGAGCCCGCGGCAATGGACATCGGGATGCGGTCCGCAGTCCTCGGCCAGATCGGCATCGTCGAGGCGAACCCGAGCGCCTTCGGCATGGCGCCTGCGGACCTGGCCTCGATCGGCGTGCAGCCGATGAACCCGAGCCAGGTCGGGCTGCAGCAGGTCGCCGTCCCGCCGCCGCCGTTCATGCGCAATGGCGACACCTTCGGAGCGGAGTCATTGGCTCGGAGCCTCCCGCAGGGCCCGTCATCAGCGGAGCAGGGCGGCAACCTCCTGGGGCTTTTCGGCATCCAGCACCTGAGCATGAAGCCCACCGAGCTCGCGAATGAGGCTGCCCAGCTCGCGCCCAGCGCTCCCGCCGCGGGTAGGCGCACCAACATAAGAGGAGACCCGACCACAGGAGAAGGGGAGGAGGAGGAGGCGGAGGAGGATGAGGAGGAGGAGGAGGACGAGGAGGAGGAGAAGGGGGAGGAGGAGGAGGATGAGGAGAAGGAAGAAGATGACGAGGAGGAGGGGGGACCGAACGATTCACCCCACGAGGGGGGGGGGTGAGCGAATCACCCCACAGGGAGGGGCCCGAACGACTCACCCCACAAAGAACTGGCCTACGTTCGGACCGAGGTGTAAGATCGAGGTCGGTTCGGCTAGGATGCACTAGTGTTATTCGTGAGTGTCGGACAGTCGTGTGCTTTCTGTGGGAGGGTGCACAAAAGCAACGCATTTCAGACAACCTGTTTGTTCGGCGAACGGGTTGCTTCAAGTGCCGTGGTGCTCTGCCGCATGGGGCGTGGTCATGCATATGCCCGATAGGGGGGGGTGAGGAGAACGGGGAGGAGGAGGAGGAGGATACTGATGATGATGATGATATGGGGGAAGATGAGGAGGGATGATCGAGGAGGGAGGAGAAGGGAGGAGGGAGGAGGTGAAAGGGGGGATGAGCTCCCAGGTGCAGGTGGCAGCTCGGAGCCGACGTCCAAGGAGGAGAAGACCGTGGAGGATGCGTACAAGGCTCGCAGCGTCCCCACCCGCTCAGCCATCGACAGCAAGTTCAAGCGCTTCCTCGCCGAGGAGCCGAATGAGGCGGCCAAGTACAAGAAGTGCGCCGGTCGCGACGCGAAAGAGGCTTTCAGGCTGGACTGGGTGGACAAGGAGTGGGCGAAGGTGCAGACCAGGAGGATCGATTGGCATCTCAGATCGTGCACCACTCACCTCGGCCATAGCATCGAATGTCCTCTGTCGGACGCTCGACGCCATGGTCGAAGTGAGCGGGTCACAATCCCAGATGACCCCAGGAGCCACGTGAAGGAGCAGTCCGAGAGCATCGAGGACTGGGGGGAGTACAGAGCGTTCGAGGTCATTGCCAAAGAGGAGAGCGGGGTCGGCATCACGGAGTCAGGGGCGACAGCGGCGCTCAACATCTGCTTGGCCTGCATGAAGATGGGGGCGCCTTTCGTGAGGTTCGATTCCTGGTCCCGCAGGATGCAGTTCTTGCACGTGAAGGGCCAGCACCGCTGGAGGTGGGAGCGCAAGTGGCAGGAGCATCAGGAGGAGCACGGTGACCAGGGCGACCTCTTGGAGCAGTTCGCGGGCGCGGTGGCGGGCGGCGAGGGCGAGGCGTCAACGAAGCGCCGCCGCCTCACGGGCAAGACGTCCGACACGGTGGCGGCGGCGCCCAGTGCGACGGCCGCCGCCGCCGAGCCCGCAGCCAGCGCGGCGGGCGCCCCCGCCAGCCAGGCGGCGGCAGCACCAGTGCCCGCGGCAAGCGCTCCCCCAGCAGCGGCTGCAGGCGCCTCTCCAGCTGACGCGGGCCAGCCGTCGATGCCGAAGGCTGGCGCGGCCCAGGAGGCGCCCTCGGCCAAGGCCAAGGCGGCCGCGCCGAAGGCCAAGGCGGGCGCGCCGAAGGCTAAAGCGAAAGCTGCGGCCAAGGCCGCCGCCAGCAGCAGCGGCGGAGGTGGCGGAGGAGACGGAGCCGACGACAGAGCTGCTGCCAAGGAGGCTGCAAAGGAGCTGGCCAAGGAGAAGAAGAAGCTGGAGAGCGAGGCGCAGGCGCAGATCACGGCGCACAGCTCGGCCAGCACGCAGTCGACGCTGCTCCTGAGCAGTATCGCGACGGAGTCGGACTGGCAATGGGCCAACAACGAGATCAACACGAAGAAGCTGAGGGCGGCCTTAAGTGAGCTCAACGGCCTGACGAAAGCTGGCACCTTCCTGTCGCAGATGTTCTTCTTGCCGTTCAATGAGGTGAAGCACGACTGGGGCGAGGAGTACTTCTACAAGCACGTCGGCCCCATCACCCAGGCGATCCGCCCGAAAGTCGCGAAGGTGATGGCGGAGATGGGCCGCCTGCACAGCATGCACGCGTCGTTCAAGGCAGCCGAGAATGCCATGGGGGATGACGATCATTAGGCATGCCATGGGGGATGACGATGAACCTTCAGGCAGGCTGCGAGGCTTGGCGCGGAGCCTCGGTCGCACGATGCATGTTCGAAGTGTGAGAAGTGAGTGAGTGCATCGGCGGCAGCCTCGGGCCACGCAGCAGCGCGCTGCGACTGAGAGAATGCACTCAACACGAGTGCTAGCAGGGCGGACGCGTCTCGTTGATGAGTCGAGCAGTGGCTTGAGGATAGGGGGGGAGAGGGACGAGAGAGGAGGGGGGAGGAGGAGGAGGAGGAGGAGGAGGAGGAGGAGGAGGAGGAGGAGGAGGAGGAGAAAAAGAGAGGAGGAGGAGGAGGAGGAGGAGGAGGAGGAAGAGGAGGAAGGAAGGAGGGAGGAGAGGAGGAGGAGGAGGAGGAGGGGGAGGAGGAGGAGGAGGACGAGGAGGAGGAGGGGGAGGGGAGGGGGAAGAAAGAGAATGGTGAGGGGGAGGAAGAAATATTGGGAATTCGTCAGTTTTTGCCAAACAATCCATGATTTTTTCAACTTCGCGTTCGATTTTCTTCAAACAATCTAGAAATTACTCAGAATGGCCACAAAAATACCGGATGTGCCGGACATTTTTCTAAAATTACCGGCATGCCGGGTATTTTTGCTCGACCCGTTCAAAAAAACCTGCGATGAGTTTGGCGATGAGTTTGCGATGAGTTTGCGATGAGTTTGCGATGAAATTGAGGCGCGAACCCTATATATATATATAAAAAACACAAAACTCACCGCGATGAGTTTGGCGATGAGTTTGCGATGAGTTTGCGATGGGTTTGCGATGAGTTTCTTGTGGGTTCTATCGAGGCCAAGTTTCGGTTGTGTGCACGGAGTTTTTCTTGTCTGGGCACAAAAACCTTTTCCGTGCGCCATAAAGCCCACCCTTGCACAAAAAAATATGTGATAGACCGATGGGGCGGGCGCGCAGAGAGGGGGTGGGGTGAGGAGGCAGGGGGGAGAGGGAGGGAGGGAGGGGCAATCAGGAGGATAGGAGGAAGAAGAAGGAGGATGAGGGAAGTAGGAAGAGGAGGAGGGGTGAATTGAGGACAAGCTACGCTCCAGGCATCAAGGCGAGTTGGGAGCGCTCGCACGTGTACGCCCAGTGCTTTCTCACGATGTGTTGCTGCAGTGATATGCATCATAAGGACGGCACAAGTCGCAGAAAACAGCGGACGCGCACAGATTGCACAGGCCGTGCAATCTGTTGCGGAGTATGAGACAGGATACGAACCATACAAAATCAATACAACTCACAAAACAAACGAACAACACAACCATACCATGCAGCGCTACAAACACACAACACAACAACCATCCATAACACGCAACACACTAACAAAACATACTCCATGTCAAACAACGATACTGCATGACAAGCATGCGCCACCCTTCCCAACTTCCCCCTCCCCCTCCTCGTCGCCCTCCTCCAGTTCCGTTTCTCCTGCGCCCGACCGTGCGCTCCATCGCTGAAGGGGGGTATGATGGACACGGCGGTGCCCAGGATGAGGCCACCGTGACCTCTGCGGGACTCCTCCTCGTTGCCCTGTGTCACCACGCCTCGGGGCCCTCGGCCTGCAAGCCGCATCTCCCCCCTGGGATTCCTCCTCCAGAGGCCCCATATGCAAGCGCCCCTCAAGCGAGAACCCAATTTTGAAACGGAGCTCCCCGTACTTAGGATGGGTCCCCCATGGGAGCTCTGTGGGACTCCTCCTCGTTGCACTGTGTGGGCCCACACCTCGGGGCCCTCGGCCTGCAAGCCGCTGTTCCCCCCTGGGACTCCTCTTCCAGAGGCCCTTCAGTGGTCCCCTCATCAGGTCAGGCGACCGCCATGTTGGAACATGCGCCGCCCGTGCCTAGGATATGTGGCCCCCATGTGGCTTCTGCGGGACTCCTCCTCGTTGCCCTGTGTGGACCCACACCTCGGGGCCCTCGGCCTGCAAGCCGCATCTCCCCCCTGGGATTCCTCCTCCAGAGGCCCTTATATGCAAGCGCCCCTCAGGCGAGAACCTAATGAAATAAAGTAACGCCGCCTTCTCCTCACGCTCACCCAACAAGGGAGCACCTGTGGACTCCTCCTCTTGCCCCTGTTGGTTCTGGGCACTACGGGGCCCTCGGCCTGCAAGCCGCACTCTCCCCCCAGGGACTCCTCTACCACGAGGCCCTTAAGTGGTCCCCCGTCCCCCATCAAGCGACCCCATGTTGGTAACATGCGCCGCCCCATAGCCTAGGATATGTGGCCCCCATGTGACTTCTGCGGGACTCCTCCTCGTTGCCCTGTGTGGACCCACACCTCGGGGCCCTCGGCCTGCAAGCCGCATCTCCCCCCTGGGGTTCCTCCTCCAGAGGCCCCATATGCAAGCGCCCCTCACGCGAGAACCCAATGTTGAAAAGGAGCTCCCCGTACTTAGGATGCCCCCCCCCATGGGAGCTCTGTGGGACTCCTCCTCGCTGCCCTGTGTGGACCCACACCTCGGGGCCCTCGGCCTGCAAGCCGCATCTCCCCCCTGGGACTCCTCTTCCAGAGGCCCTTAAGCGGTCCCCTCATCAGGTCAGGCGACCGCCATGTTGGAACATACGCCGCCCGTGCCTAGGATATGTGGCCCCCATGTGGCTTCTGCGGGACTCCTCCTCGTTGCCCTGTGTGGACCCACACCTCGGGGCCCTCGGCCTGCAAGCCGCATCTCCCCCCTGGGATTCCTCCTCCAGAGGCCCCATATGCAAGCGCCCCTCAAGCGAGAACCCAAGTTTGAAAAGGAGCTTCCCGTACTTAGGATGCCCCGCCATGGGAGCTCTGCGGGGCTCCTCCTCGTTGCCACGTGTGGACCCACACCTCGGGGCCCTCGGCCTGCAAGCCGCATCCCCCCCCTGGGACCCCCCTTCCAGAGAGCCCAAAGCAAGCCCACCCGACTCAACCGATACCACAATTCTTCCGCTTCGCGGGCCGCGAATCAAAACATATATCCCCACCAGCCCATTCAGAAACGCTGCCTTTCAGAGCTGGCGGGGAAAAAGGG
>CAUYUJ010001425.1:62500-68301 GCA_963575745.1 Prorocentrum cordatum | reverse complement strand
CTCCTCCTCCTCCTCCTCCTCCTCCTCCTCCTCCTCCTCCTCCTCCTCCTCCTCCTCCCCCTTCTGCGTCTCACCCTCACCCTCCGTTGTTTGAGAAGCCCGCATCCCCTCTCGAAGGATGCGAAGCGCGTGCAGCGCGAATGGGCGCAGCGGGCTGCACGCTCTCTCGCTGAGGTTGGAGGCGACGTGGCACCGTCCAAGCCCGAGGCAGAGGCTGAGGTCGGAGGCGGAGTGGCGCAGACCATGCCCGTGACAGGGGCTGAGGTCGCAAGCGGAGTGGCACAGTCCATGCCCGTGACAGGGGCCAAGGTCGCAGGCGGAGTGGCGCAGTCCGAGCCCGTGACAGGGGCTGAGGTCGGAGGCGGAGTGGCGCCATCCGAGCCCGTGGCAAGAGCTGAGGTCGGAGGCGGAGTGGCACAGTCAGAGCCCGTGACAGGGGCTGCAGTCGGAGGCGGAGTGGCACAGTCAGAGCCCGCGGCAATGGACATCGGGATGCGGTCCGCAGTCCTCGGCCAGATCGGCATCGTCGAGGCGAACCCGAGCGCCTTCGGCATGGCGCCTGCGGACCTGGCCTCGATCGGCGTGCAGCCGATGAACCCGAGCCAGGTCGGGCTGCAGCAGGTCGCCGTCCCGCCGCCGCCGTTCATGCGCAATGGCGACACCTTCGGAGCGGAGTCATTGGCTCGGAGCCTCCCGCAGGGCCCGTCATCAGCGGAGCAGGGCGGCAACCTCCTGGGGCTTTTCGGCATCCAGCACCTGAGCATGAAGCCCACCGAGCTCGCGAATGAGGCTGCCCAGCTCGCGCCCAGCGCTCCCGCCGCGGGTAGGCGCACCAACATAAGAGGAGACCCGACCACAGGAGAAGGGGAGGAGGAGGAGGCGGAGGAGGATGAGGAGGAGGAGGAGGACGAGGAGGAGGAGAAGGGGGAGGAGGAGGAGGATGAGGAGAAGGAAGAAGATGACGAGGAGGAGGGGGGACCGAACGATTCACCCCACGAGGGGGGGGGGTGAGCGAATCACCCCACAGGGAGGGGCCCGAACGACTCACCCCACAAAGAACTGGCCTACGTTCGGACCGAGGTGTAAGATCGAGGTCGGTTCGGCTAGGATGCACTAGTGTTATTCGTGAGTGTCGGACAGTCGTGTGCTTTCTGTGGGAGGGTGCACAAAAGCAACGCATTTCAGACAACCTGTTTGTTCGGCGAACGGGTTGCTTCAAGTGCCGTGGTGCTCTGCCGCATGGGGCGTGGTCATGCATATGCCCGATAGGGGGGGGTGAGGAGAACGGGGAGGAGGAGGAGGAGGATACTGATGATGATGATGATATGGGGGAAGATGAGGAGGGATGATCGAGGAGGGAGGAGAAGGGAGGAGGGAGGAGGTGAAAGGGGGGATGAGCTCCCAGGTGCAGGTGGCAGCTCGGAGCCGACGTCCAAGGAGGAGAAGACCGTGGAGGATGCGTACAAGGCTCGCAGCGTCCCCACCCGCTCAGCCATCGACAGCAAGTTCAAGCGCTTCCTCGCCGAGGAGCCGAATGAGGCGGCCAAGTACAAGAAGTGCGCCGGTCGCGACGCGAAAGAGGCTTTCAGGCTGGACTGGGTGGACAAGGAGTGGGCGAAGGTGCAGACCAGGAGGATCGATTGGCATCTCAGATCGTGCACCACTCACCTCGGCCATAGCATCGAATGTCCTCTGTCGGACGCTCGACGCCATGGTCGAAGTGAGCGGGTCACAATCCCAGATGACCCCAGGAGCCACGTGAAGGAGCAGTCCGAGAGCATCGAGGACTGGGGGGAGTACAGAGCGTTCGAGGTCATTGCCAAAGAGGAGAGCGGGGTCGGCATCACGGAGTCAGGGGCGACAGCGGCGCTCAACATCTGCTTGGCCTGCATGAAGATGGGGGCGCCTTTCGTGAGGTTCGATTCCTGGTCCCGCAGGATGCAGTTCTTGCACGTGAAGGGCCAGCACCGCTGGAGGTGGGAGCGCAAGTGGCAGGAGCATCAGGAGGAGCACGGTGACCAGGGCGACCTCTTGGAGCAGTTCGCGGGCGCGGTGGCGGGCGGCGAGGGCGAGGCGTCAACGAAGCGCCGCCGCCTCACGGGCAAGACGTCCGACACGGTGGCGGCGGCGCCCAGTGCGACGGCCGCCGCCGCCGAGCCCGCAGCCAGCGCGGCGGGCGCCCCCGCCAGCCAGGCGGCGGCAGCACCAGTGCCCGCGGCAAGCGCTCCCCCAGCAGCGGCTGCAGGCGCCTCTCCAGCTGACGCGGGCCAGCCGTCGATGCCGAAGGCTGGCGCGGCCCAGGAGGCGCCCTCGGCCAAGGCCAAGGCGGCCGCGCCGAAGGCCAAGGCGGGCGCGCCGAAGGCTAAAGCGAAAGCTGCGGCCAAGGCCGCCGCCAGCAGCAGCGGCGGAGGTGGCGGAGGAGACGGAGCCGACGACAGAGCTGCTGCCAAGGAGGCTGCAAAGGAGCTGGCCAAGGAGAAGAAGAAGCTGGAGAGCGAGGCGCAGGCGCAGATCACGGCGCACAGCTCGGCCAGCACGCAGTCGACGCTGCTCCTGAGCAGTATCGCGACGGAGTCGGACTGGCAATGGGCCAACAACGAGATCAACACGAAGAAGCTGAGGGCGGCCTTAAGTGAGCTCAACGGCCTGACGAAAGCTGGCACCTTCCTGTCGCAGATGTTCTTCTTGCCGTTCAATGAGGTGAAGCACGACTGGGGCGAGGAGTACTTCTACAAGCACGTCGGCCCCATCACCCAGGCGATCCGCCCGAAAGTCGCGAAGGTGATGGCGGAGATGGGCCGCCTGCACAGCATGCACGCGTCGTTCAAGGCAGCCGAGAATGCCATGGGGGATGACGATCATTAGGCATGCCATGGGGGATGACGATGAACCTTCAGGCAGGCTGCGAGGCTTGGCGCGGAGCCTCGGTCGCACGATGCATGTTCGAAGTGTGAGAAGTGAGTGAGTGCATCGGCGGCAGCCTCGGGCCACGCAGCAGCGCGCTGCGACTGAGAGAATGCACTCAACACGAGTGCTAGCAGGGCGGACGCGTCTCGTTGATGAGTCGAGCAGTGGCTTGAGGATAGGGGGGGAGAGGGACGAGAGAGGAGGGAGGAGGAGGAGGAGGAGGAGGAGGAGGAGGAGGAGGAGGAGGAGGAGGAGGAGGAAAAAGAGAGGAGGAGGAGGAGGAGGAGGAGGAGGAGGAGGAGGAGGAGAGAGGAGGAGGTGGAGGAGGAGGAGGAGGAGGGGGAGGAGGAGGAGGAGGACGAGGAGGAGGAGGGGGAGGGGAGGGGGAAGAAAGAGAATGGTGAGGGGGAGGAAGAAATATTGGGAATTCGTCAGTTTTTGCCAAACAATCCATGATTTTTTCAACTTCGCGTTCGATTTTCTTCAAACAATCTAGAAATTACTCAGAATGGCCACAAAAATACCGGATGTGCCGGACATTTTTCTAAAATTACCGGCATGCCGGGTATTTTTGCTCGACCCGTTCAAAAAAACCTGCGATGAGTTTGGCGATGAGTTTGCGATGAGTTTGCGATGAGTTTGCGATGAAATTGAGGCGCGAACCCTATATATATATATAAAAAACACAAAACTCACCGCGATGAGTTTGGCGATGAGTTTGCGATGAGTTTGCGATGGGTTTGCGATGAGTTTCTTGTGGGTTCTATCGAGGCCAAGTTTCGGTTGTGTGCACGGAGTTTTTCTTGTCTGGGCACAAAAACCTTTTCCGTGCGCCATAAAGCCCACCCTTGCACAAAAAAATATGTGATAGACCGATGGGGCGGGCGCGCAGAGAGGGGGTGGGGTGAGGAGGCAGGGGGGAGAGGGAGGGAGGGAGGGGCAATCAGGAGGATAGGAGGAAGAAGAAGGAGGATGAGGGAAGTAGGAAGAGGAGGAGGGGTGAATTGAGGACAAGCTACGCTCCAGGCATCAAGGCGAGTTGGGAGCGCTCGCACGTGTACGCCCAGTGCTTTCTCACGATGTGTTGCTGCAGTGATATGCATCATAAGGGCGGCACAAGTCGCAGAAAACAGCGGACGCGCACAGATTGCACAGGCCGTGCAATCTGTTGCGGAGTATGAGACAGGATACGAAACATACAAAATCAATACAACTCACAAAACAAACGAACAACACAACCATACCATGCAGCGCTACAAACACACAACACAACAACCATCCATAACACGCAACACACTAACAAAACATACTCCATGTCAAACAACGATACTGCATGACAAGCATGCGCCACCCTTCCCAACTTCCCCCTCCCCCTCCTCGTCGCCCTCCTCCAGTTCCGTTTCTCCTGCGCCCGACCGTGCGCTCCATCGCTGAAGGGGGGTATGATGGACACGGCGGTGCCCAGGATGAGGCCACCGTGACCTCTGCGGGACTCCTCCTCGTTGCCCTGTGTCACCACGCCTCGGGGCCCTCGGCCTGCAAGCCGCATCTCCCCCCTGGGATTCCTCCTCCAGAGGCCCCATATGCAAGCGCCCCTCAAGCGAGAACCCAATTTTGAAACGGAGCTCCCCGTACTTAGGATGGGTCCCCCATGGGAGCTCTGTGGGACTCCTCCTCGTTGCACTGTGTGGGCCCACACCTCGGGGCCCTCGGCCTGCAAGCCGCTGTTCCCCCCTGGGACTCCTCTTCCAGAGGCCCTTCAGTGGTCCCCTCATCAGGTCAGGCGACCGCCATGTTGGAACATGCGCCGCCCGTGCCTAGGATATGTGGCCCCCATGTGGCTTCTGCGGGACTCCTCCTCGTTGCCCTGCGTGGACCCACACCTCGGGGCCCTCGGCCTGCAAGCCGCATCTCCCCCCTGGGATTCCTCCTCCAGAGGCCCCATATGCAAGCGCCCCTCACGCGAGAACCCAATGTTGAAAAGGATCTCCCCGTACTTAGGATGCCCCCCCCCCATGGGAGCTCTGTGGGACTCCTCCTCGTTGCCCTGTGTGGACCCACACCTCGGGGCCCTCGGCCTGCAAGCCGCATCTCCCCCCTGGGACTCCTCTTCCAGAGGCCCTTAAGTGGTCCCCCCATCAAGCGACCGCCATGTTGGAACATGCGCCGCCCATGCCTAGGATATGTGGCCCCCATGTGACTTCTGCGGGACTCCTCCTCGTTGCCCTGTGTGGACCCACACCTCGGGGCCCTCGGCCTGCAAGCCGCATCTCCCCCCTGGGATTCCTCCGCCCCATATGCAAGCGCCCCTCACGCGAGAACCCAATGTTGAAAAGGAGCTCCCCGTACGTAGGATGCCCCCCCCCCAGGGAGCTCTGTGGGACTCCTCCTCGTTGCCCTGTGTGGCTCGGGCCCTCGGCCTGCAAGCCGCATCTCCCCCCTGGGACTCCTCTTCCAGAGGCCCTTAAGTGGTCCCCTCATCAGGTCAGGCGACCGCCATGTTGGAACATACGCCGCCCGTGCCTAGGATATGTCGCCCCCATGTGGCTTCTGCGGGACTCCTCCTCGTTGCCCTGCGTGGACCCACACCTCGGGGCCCTCGGCCTGCAAGCCGCATCTTCCCCCTGGGATTCCTCCTCCAGAGGCCCCATATGCAAGCGCCCCTCAAGCGAGAACCCAAGTTTGAAAAGGAGCTTCCCGTACTTAGGATGCCCCACCATGGGGGCTCTGCGGGGCTCCTCCTCGCTGCCATGTGTGGACCCACACCTCGGGGCCCTCGGCCTGCAAGCCGCATCTCCCCCCTGGGACTCCCCTTCCAGAGAGCCCAAAGCAAGCCCACCCGACTCAACCGATGCCACAATTCTTCCGCTTCGCGGGCCGCGAATCAAAAAATA